>CM060449.1:80914517-81514517 GCA_030545235.1 Helianthus tuberosus | reverse complement strand
TTATCGTATTCTATGATTATGTACAGTTTTGTTTGAAATCCACTTGTATTGTATAGTGCCGTGATATATGTATACGCATGTGGAAATATCATTAGTCGTGTATTTTGACGTATTTTTGCCTATTTTGACGTATTCTAACATATTGTTGCGTATTTTAACGTATTTCGACGTATTTTAATGTATTTCGACGTATTTTGGCGTTTTTAACGTTCGACGTATTTTAGCGTATTTTGTCGTAATTTGACGTATATTAACATATTGCAAGGTATTTTAGCATATTTTCATGTATTTTGCGTATTTTAGGGTATTTTAGGGTATTTTAGGGTATTTTTTCCTATCTTATAGTATTTTAGAGTTTTTTTTTTGTATTTTAGAGTATTTTAGCGTATGTTGAAGGATAACGCAAACAAGTTCTCCACAGTTTGTTATTCAGATCTCTATTCAGTCATCTTTCCAAACTACAACACACGATAAGTTTAACCTTTATATTGTGTGATTTGACCAGGAATTGGAGAACCGTTGTTATTTTAGTGTTTCTCAATCAGATATTATTTATTGAAACATAACTGAAACAGTTGGAAAAAAACTAAACCGAACCAACATAGTTAAATTAATTGAAAACCAGTGCGGTTGCCGTGAGCCTGAGGAACTTTTAATAAGCGTCTTTTCAGTCTCGGTGACTGCCCAGAGATGCATGTCTGAAGAAGGTGCAAGAGAATGGCGAGTAACCAGTTGTATTTTTACAGATTTGTTTCTTATTGGCCATTATTCGGCCGAATTTTTGAAGTACACGTTCTCCGATACCTGATCGTGTTTGGTTTAACTACCAAAATAATGCATACACAAATAGTTCTAGTGGACGAAGTAAAGAGACCGCCTTGTTAATTTTAATGAAGCAATGGAAATTGAATGTGCAAACCGCAACCGTATTTTACTACGGAAACGGTGGCTATGGGAAATAGAAACCGCAATCGTTTGTGACTATGGGAAACACAAGTTTTCTTTTTGAGCTTGATGGATGTCCGTTATCTCAACGCTTCTCCTTACATTACTGATCTGAAATTGGAGAACCGTTGTGTATTTGCTTGCTGATGATTGAAAATATTTGTTGAAATCGAAGAAAAGAGTAAAAAAGATGAAATGAGGTGTGTTAATGAAAATGCAATACTTACAATTAACCAACATACATTGATTGTGGATTTAACTTGCCACATACATCAAAGCTTCATGCAACCGAGACCGCCTTGTTAGTTTTAATGAAGCAATGAATATTGAATGTGCAAACTGCAACCGTTTTTTACTACGGAAACGGTGGCTATGGGAAATACAAACCGCAATCGTTTGTGACTATGGGAAACATAAGTTTTCTTTTTGAGCTTGATGGATGTCCGTTATCTCAACGCTTCTCCTTACATTACTGATCTGGAATTGGAGAACCGTTGTGTATTTGCTTACTGATCTGGAATTGGAGAACCGTTGTCTATCTGAATCAGGTTCTCAAACAAACACTACTAAAGATGAGTTGGTATTGAACCAAGAATATGAAGATCACGGTGTAGACACGTGGGAAGAAAGTCATTGGACTGCCGCAGATGAAGTCAAATGTGATCAAACTTGGATATCAGACGTAAATCTTGAAGCAAATATGTGGTTCCCAATTTGCGGAACATAATCCCAGATTGTCTAGAGAAGCGCTTTTATCATGTGTCATATGGTAACAAGAGTATGCTGTTCCAAGATCAATTCCAATTGCAGTTTTTTCAACTCTCCTGCCCATTTTCAAACAAGTGGTTGTAATGATGGGACCCTTGATTTGAAACACATAATGTGCGTTTATTGGATTGTAGATATTTGTTGCGTGCATTCATATTGTTGAGACAACATCAGATAATGAACGAATTGTTGGACTTCTTGTTCCAAATGCAGCTATTGAAACCGGAGCTGTTATCTCGGTTGTTCAGTACTTTTGTGATAAATACAATGTTCATCTTCGTTATCCTTTGCTTTCTACAATTTAAGCAGGCACGGATGCTAAACGTACTGTTATTACATCTGAGACGATTCAAGTAAGTCCTATGAAGCAAGTGTCTGTCTATTCAATTGAGATGAATCATTACATTACATCTCCGTTGAAAAACAGAATCGATAAATTTAGGGAAAATGAGGTTGGAAGATGATAACCTAACAGTGGAGGATCTCATTCTACAGCTTCGATAAATTCAGAGGTATTCTCAAATAATGTTTCCTAGATGTTTAAAGACCAACAAATGTTCAAAGTGCCGCTTCTTCGTTCGCGTGACGGAAAGCTACCGCGTGACAGGAAGCTACCTTGCAAAATTAAAAAAATTAAACCGACACCTTCAATACGCATCGTATAGGCCTATACGATGTGTATTACTTTTTGATAAGGGGACATTGTCAGCCTTTGACTGACATAGAAGTTTGAACCCACCTCAATACGCATCGTATAGGCCTATACAATGGATATTGAGGGTGTCGATTTAATCCCCAAGGTGTGCCAATAATACCACCCTTATTAAAATCCATCTTTGTGTTAATATAATTCAGGTTTTGCAAAAGAATTTATTAATGGACCAGATCATATATTTCTATTTTGGATAATTGGGCCGAAGTTTATGTATTCTGACTGGGCCGATTATGCAAATTGTTTTCATATCGGGCCCACATGTTTTAGTCTACAAATTCAAATGGGTCATCGTTTATGGGTTTTAGAATTTTAAGTTTGGGTCTAAGAATTGTTCAAGGTGGGTTGCTAGTTTTTGAAAGAAATTTGGGTCGGATAATGATTTGTTAAGAAATAAATGAAATTTTATTAGATGCACTACTCTCGGATGCTAAAGACTACTGTGGATTTGACAGCAATATCTTTTGACGTAGTAATTAATAAGCTGAAAATTTTTTACACGAACTTGCAAAAGGAAGCAAAGAAAAAGTTTCAGAATCAAGATCAAGAGAAGAATGTATCCGCTGAGATTTTCAGATCTTCCACCATAGGTAAAATCTGATCCTTGTTCTGAACATTTGTGTGTGAAAAATGTTGAAAATTTTAATATATATAGGGAACACAACTGGAATTTGTTAAGTGACATCGAAAAACTTGAGCAATCAAATAGAAAATTAAAAGAAAATGAAAGAACGTTTTGAAACAAAAGATAAAGATTTCAACAGTATGAAATGTGACAATACAAAACCTTTATACGCAGAAAACGGACATTGTTGAAAGATAAAAGAAATCACAAGAAGAACTAAGATTAGCTCAAGATTAAATTGCTCAAGAAAATCTCACCCTTGCCAAGTTTATAAACTCGTCAAGGGTGGTGAATTACATAGCCACATCACAGCTTCCCGCCAACCACATCACAAAATCTTACCCTTGACAAGTTTATAAACTCGTCAAACGGTTCCCCCTCCATTTAATAACAACTACTCTTCAAAACCGGAGGAGGATGAAATCACATATTTTGTCACTAAAATTCCCAAAGTGGTTGATTCAACGAATGGGTCTAACATTGAGAAAGTTGAATTGTGCAGTGAAGTTTAAGGCCCCTAAACTGAGCACCTTACCATTGGGTCACATCACGGTGAACTGGTTAAAACAAGTCTTTTATCAAAAAATACGCAACGGATAATTTAATTAAAAACAGTACTAGATGTATTAAAAATTAAAACTATTTATAAATCAAAATAATATGAATGCCTTCCATCATGCCCATGAGTAATCCCATCTGTTAGCCAATAGCATCACCAACCCAAACCATACACCTGCAAAACAATTTAACATACTTCAAAAATCAGTTAGTCTAAGTGAGTTCTAACAGTTAAAGCTAAAGCATTAAGAACACATCGAAGGCCCCTCGTTTTAAAATCAAAATACCATATTTGTAAAATCACCAACGTTGTATTAAAAATACGTTAACATCAACTTAGAGTCCAACAACTCCAACTCGTCACCCATAACGACCCACAACTTAAATCCAATAATCCTACTAGTAATCCTTTCCAATGTGGATAGATTACCCAAGCACCAAAGGACCACCCACAATGCGTCTTAATTCATAGGCCCATTAACCAAATTGGCCTGTATCTAGGACATAACAATTAATAGCCTAAAAGACTCGTTTATTGTTAAGTATGATTCCCCTTTATAACTCATTCCCAAAACATACAAGACATTCCTTAGCTTAAACTCAATTGTAACTTAACCTCGTTCAACAACTACATAGTTTGACATCATTCGACATTTGTATAATAAAACATCATTCGTCACCCGCATAGTAAAACATCATTTATCACCCGCATAATTTATCATCGTTCATCAACTGCACAAATAATCACCATTTAGCCACTATTTAACTAGCATGAAACAAATAAGTACATAAGGTAGGAACCTGCACATCAGTTGTTACACGTAGACTTTCATCATTATCCTCGTCAAGGCACCCTCTTCCAGGTTTCATCACCTCCAATTTTGACCCCGAAATGTCCGTCACCCACATATTACCCAGAAGGGTCCAACGTTGTCACTATGGCAATTCATTTCAAACACCTCAAGGGTGCTTCTCGTGATCCGACACCACCCCGAAGGTAATGACCCCCATCACAAGTAACCGGCATCAAGCACCTCAATGATGCTAAAACACATAAACAGACATACATGGTCTTAAGCATGTCAACTACATGACAACTACAACCTTTATACTCTCGTCACCACTAAGGTTTTAAACCTTGTGATAGAAACACAATTTAAAATTCAACACCACACAAGTCGTGTTTTTAATATCGACACCTACAACGCCTCATGCCTATATGACCTCAGTGTCACTAATAAAACGTCATATGCCTAAGACTAATAAATCCTAGTTAACCTATATGCCATAAAAACCGTTGACCGTGGGAAAACGTTTATAAAATACTTTTATCGCAAAACTCGTTAATATAATAAAACTTGTTACACGTATGAAAACATAAGAAAAGAATGTATGCCAGCCCTGAATACAATTAAAAAAGGATATTAGAACTCACCAGTTGCGAAGTTTCCTTCCACAAGCAAACCGTATCGCGAATTGATATACATTAAATTATACATGTTTAAGTCCCTCATTTTACTCCTGTTTTACGCATTTTTTACTAAAACTTCGTTGTTTAGGTACTTAATCAGGTACTTTTGTATTTTCAGGTCTTAAACGGCGTGCTAAAGACAAAGTTAGAGAAAAAGAGGGATTTACGTGCATTTCGGATGAATTCTGCAGATTCTGTTGAAGTTACAGCTCATGCACGGCTGTGCGCCCTACCTGCTCGACCGTGCACGACTCACGAAACAGGAAGCACTGGGGGTGCACAAGACAGTGCAACTGATTCCTCGGAGATGCACGACCTTGCGTCCTTGTGCACTACCTGAACCTCAAAGAAACTGTTGATTTCAAGACCATGCACTACCGTGCACACCATATGCACGACCGTGCAAATCTGAGATATTGTCGTCCAATCATCCACTTGTCTGACCCACCTAAGCAATGATGTCACGCAACAATTGTTCGTGCACATAAAGTGCACAGTCGTGCAAATATGAAAAATCATTATAAGACAGAGCAGACGCTACTGATCAAAATAATGGGTAATTTTCCAAGTTTCTGGGCGATTTCTGGGGTCCGAGAGCTGCCTGCTTTGGTCGATTTCAAGCCTCAAAGTTGCATGAAGCCTATCCATCATCCAATCTATCAAATCCTTGCTTGTTTATGGTTTGATTTCTTGTTCTTAACATGTCTTTTGAGAACATTTTCAAGCATTGAGCTGATGTCTATGTATTATTGTAATAACTTTAAGATACTTGTTTCATGAACAATCTCTAGTTTGTAATCTTATTGTCTGAAGCATTGGCAACTTTTTCATGTTTGAAGATCATACGGCAAACTTGTTTCATTGATGTTGGATTCTTGATTATGATTGTTTATCTTGGATGATTAATGAATGGTTAGTTAAGATATGTTGAAAAACTCCTTGATTAAGCATTTGTTAGTAGACTATTAACTTGTTAATATATTTACACCATGAAACTAGAAATGGGTATTGGTTTAATAAAAGATAAATCTGATTTTGATCAAGAATTTTTTCTTACACGTAAGGGCTTTAACGTGTTAGATGGTGTTATTGTAAGTTCTTAACATGGTTGATGATCTTTGTTTGGTAATTTTGGTTGAAATTGCTTTCTCAGTAAATTCATGTTCAAGACTTGCAAAATGGAATAGTTTGTGATATGAGGTTAGAAAACTCTTAACGGATGACTAACTTATCTTTAAAAGATTCACATGAAAATATATCAATAGCTCACTAATGAATGATTTTAGGTGGTTAAAGTGTGTTTATCGCGTTAACTTTCCGAAGGATTATCATGTTAGGATTCCCGAAAGGGATACTAATTGTTTTTATAATTGGAAGATTGATCAAGTGCTTTTGTGACATGCCCAATGTAGATAACATGCTTAGGTTGTTTGCGGAACAAGATAATATATATTTTTGTATTTGGAGTCTATTATGTTTCAAATATAGTTTTAGATAATTTTAGTTAAAAACTCATTCACCTATCTTTTTACCGGTAAATAAATGACAACGATTTAGTACTTATGCATCCGCCCGCGTCCATGGATCGATATATGGTTCTTACCCATACTTTGCTACATATACGATAGGATACACTTGTCCTTTTGTGTGTGTTTTAATGTTAAGGTATAAATCATTTTTATAAATATTAAAACCAAGTTCGTGTATAAAATTCATTGTAAAAATATGTATATATACGCACACGTCAAGTTTCTAGCGCCATTTCCAGGGGCGAGCTTTTGGAAGGATCCGAGTCATTCTTTAACCGGTGTACATGCTTGTAAATACTTGTGCATATGTGCTTATTATGTATACAAAATGCAACATATAAATTACATCAACTGAGGCATAAAACCAACCCTTTTTTTAGTATTAATGTTGGAAAAAGCACGTTTCTTTCTTCCTTTTGAGTTTACAGGACCAAATGAGCTTAAAAGAACAAAAGGAAAAAAGAAGCAGCCAAAAACCAACATAATTACAAGAAGAAGGAATAACGTGACATGCCCGACCCCTCAGCATCATCTCCCAAGACAAAAACAAGAAACAGAAGCTGACCACGGGGCCGTGCCCAGCCAGGCATGGGGAGTGGTCTGCCCTGACACAAGAAGACAAAGCCTGCAGAAGCTTCTACGCCCACCACGGGGTCGTGCCCAGCTCACCATGGGGCGTGGTCAACTCTTAGATTCGCAGAATCTTGATAGTACAACAAAGAGTTGACCACGGGGCCGTGTCCAGAGGCCACGGGGTCGTGTGGAGCCCTCTGCTGACAGATGCAATAAATGAAGGAATAGAAGAAGATGGCCACGGGCCGTGCCCAATGGAGACGGGGCCGTGGCCGGGGCTCTCTTCTGACTATAAGTAGGGGTGCTTGGTTCACTTCAAAGGCGTCCCTTGGCAAACCACTTCTCTCTCACTTTGCCATCACTCCACCACCACCACCACTACAACACCAACACCCACCACCATCATCCATCTTTCATCTTTAGAGTGTGTAGTAGTCTCGGGATCCAAGATTGACCGTAAGAGTTCTTGTCAATCAAAAGCCATGTTGGGCTAATCTCTTACATCACTTGGTGAAGACAAGTTTTTAATGTATTACTTTTGATTTTTAATCTTTCGACACTTTTTAATTGGGTTTGTATTAATTACTTTAATAACTAGTTTCTTATGTTGAAAGTGAATTTTCTTTACCATTTCTTCATGATGTCATTGATTTGATCATTCGTGTCTTTACGGTCTATATAAAGCGTGTTAACTACTTGGAAGGGGGTTAGAAGGGTGGTTTGGTAAAGTTCTTGTGTCGTTCAGTGTATAGATACTGCGAGGACTTGGTTCAAGATTACTAGTACTTCCTTCAATGCCCCAAAGGTATTGGATGGCAGGGGTGCGAATAGCTTGAACACCTCATATGTAAACTAATATTAAAAATTTAAAGCGGATTCTTGGGATTGTATCCTTGGTGACTCAAACCACTTAGCTGAGGGTAACGTCGCCTTCAAAAGAGGGGCCTACCACTTTTCGCATTAATAACTTATTTAATTATCTTTCAATATTCTGACCCTTTGGGATTGTATCCCTGCTGACTCAAACCACTGGGTTGAGGGTAACGTCGCCTTCAAAAGAGGGGCCTACAACTATAACTAAGATAATCTCTTAAAAAGTCCGAAAGTGCTAAAATCATCAAAGGGTATATTAAAGATGAGTTGGATCCAAGTGATTCTATCTTGTCTATTTGTCTTTCATTTTATTTATCTTTTAATTTTTAGATTTACTTTTACTTTCATGTTTAAAAACTTTTATCAAAAATTTAGAATAATTAGACGTTGACGATAAACCGGTATTAAAAGCTCTTGTGTCCTTGGACGACCTCGGTATCTTACCAACACTATACTAAGCTTGCGATGGGTGCACTTGCCCTAGTGTGTGTTTAGTGTTAGTACAATATCGTGTTTTAAAAATTTAAAACTTAACTAATGCGTAAAACGAACTTAAAATATTAATAAAATCATATCACGCTTCACGCACACCAAGTTTTTGGCGCTGTTGCCGGGGACACAAGGATTTTAAGAAAGTTTAAAATCGACGGCCTAATCATTTTTCAAAACTGCACGCTCGTTTTTTTATTTTTAGGAATTTTTAACATAACAGTAAGCTGAACACGGGTCGTGCCCATTGGACACGCCCCCGTGCTGCAAGTAACCAGTAACAGTTTCTAAACGCCCAGATACAGAAATTGACCACGGGGCCGTGTCTGCTCAGCAAGGGGCCATGGTGAGCTTTTGTTTCAGCTTTTTAATTTTGTTTTCTGGTCCCGAGACTCTGTAATCTGCTGAGTGATTTCTCATGGATCAATACTCAGGAGATTACACTCACTACTACATAGAGGATGATTACGAGGAAGAGTATTGTACCATTTGCGGCAACCCTCACTCGGTACAATATTTTGAGCTTTCCCAACCATCCACCTCATACGCTTACTATGAGGAACCAAGGTTTGAACTTCCAAAATCAAGCTTTGATTGCGACACTTATCCCTCTAACTTTCACGAAGCACCACCAACTATCATTCTCGAAGCCGAAAGCCTTATACAAAGTCTCAAAAATCTTGAACGCTTAATAAGAGAATCCCGCAAGAGGGAAGAGGCTACTTGTACTAAGGAAGTAATAATTGAAGAAGTAAAAATGGAAGAACAACTAAGTGAAAAACCAAAGCATGAATCAAACGACGAAAGAGGTAAGTCTGAAAATGATAATTTTAAAAAAGAATCAAATTTTCAAAAAAATTAATCTTTTGTCACCCTCTTTTGAAAATCATTGTTTGGTACCTACTCATGCTAAGTTTTTAAAAGAGCTAAACACTAACACTAAAATTGACGAAATGGTTAGCATTAAATTAACAAACGATCAAACTAAGCTAATAAAAGATGAGAAATTTGAATTTAACATCACACCAGTTCCATGTTTCTTTCAAAACGCCTTTATTAGTACTATTACAATTGATAAAGATCTTTGTGTTAATATAATGCCTAACTATATTTTCAAAAAGTTAAGTAGTAGTGATTTTTCTCCACTAAAAACCCCCATTTTTCTTTCTAATCGGAAAGTAATAAAATCAACGGGAGTAGTTGAGGATGTGTTAGTACAAACAAACAAACCAAACGGTGATCCCAACCGACTTCGTCATTCTTGATGACTCTCCACTTGTGTTGGGACAACCTTTTGTGAAAACCCATCAGGCATTGATCAATCGGAAGCAAAAAAACCTACAAATTCAATTAGGGGCCGACAAAAGGTATGTCAATCTTGACCAAACCACAAAGTACCCAATCGGTAACGACGACCCCTTAATTGAAGATGAAGTTGAACCACCCGATACGGAGGATGAAATCAACCAACTTGTCGAGGAAGAGGACACCATTGAACAAACCTTTTTGGTTCTCGACCGAAATAAAGAGCAAACGAATAAAGAGTCCCCTAAACACCCACCACTTGAGCTCAAAGAACTCCCAAAAGGTTTGGAATATGCTTTTCTAGACAAGCACGGTAAGTTATCGGTAATTATTTCTTCTAAATTAACTAGTATAGAAAAAGAAAAATTAATTACGCTTTTGAAAAAACATAAAAACGCGATTGCATGGAAGCTTGTAGATATAAAAGTAATAAATCCTTCCATGTACACGCATAAAATTTTGATGAATGATGACTATAAATCGGTAATACAACCACAACTTAGAGTAAATCCAAATGTTCAAGAAGTGGTTAAAAATGAAGTCATCAAACTAGTTGACGTCGGGCTCATCTACCCAATTTCCGATAGCCCTAGGGTGAGTCCCGTTCAAGTAGTTCCCAAAAAAGGAGGTATGACGGTGGTCACTAATGAAAAAAAATGAATTAATACCAACAAGAACCGTCACCGGATGGAGAGTTTGCATAGACTATCATAGATTAAATGAGGCAACGAGGAAAGACCACTTCCCTTTACCTTTTATTGATCAAATGTTAGAAAGATTATCCGGTCATAAATTTTATTGTTTTTTAGATGGTTTTTCAGGTTACTTTCAAATACCGATAGCTCCCGAAGACCAAGAAAAAACAACATTTACATGCCCCTACGGAACTTTTGCTTATCGACGCATGTCTTTTGGTATATCTAATGCCCCCGCAACTTTCCAATGTTGCATGGTGGCCATTTTCCATGATATGATAGAAAAAACCATGGAAGTTTTCATGGATGACTTTTCTATCTTCGGAGATTCATACAGCCAATGCCTCGATAACCTTGAACGAATGCTATCCAGATGTGAGGAAACTAACATCGCCCTTAATTGGGAAAAATGTCATTTCATGGTAACGGAGGGAATAGTACTCGGTCACAAAATCTCAAACGAAGGAATGTAGGTTGATCGAGCTAAAATTGACACCATCTCTTGATTACCACCTCCATCCTCCGTTAGAGCCATAAGAAGTTTCCTAGGGCATGCCAGATTTTATAGACGATTTATTAAAGACTTTTCGAAAATTTCAAGACCTTTGACAAAATTACATGAAAAAGATGCACCATTTATCTTTGACAAGGATTGCGACCAAGCATTTTTAACATTAAAAGAAATGCTAGTCAAAGCACCAATCATGATAGCACCTGATTGGAAATTACCTTTCGAAATCATGTGCGATGGAAGCGACTTTGCGGTTGGAGCTGTCTTGGGACAACGAAAGGATAAGCATTTTCACCCAATATACTATGCTAGTAAAACACTCAACGATGCATAAGAAAATTACACCACAACTGAAAAAGAGTTACTAGCTGTAGTATTTGCTTTTGATAAATTTCGTTCTTATCTTGTTCTTTCTAAAACGATAGTTTATACAGACCATGCAGCTATTCGTTATCTCTTTAAAAAAATAGGATGCCAAGCCACGTTTAATCAGATGGATTCTACTCCTCCAAGAATTTGACATAGAGATAAAAGACAAAAGAAGAGCTGAAAACACTATTGCCGATCATCTATCTCGCTTGGAAAATCCAGCTTTGGAGGCAACTAGAGACGAGCTCATCAATGAAAAAATCCCAACGGAATCCTTAGAAATGGTGGAATACCGAGAAGAACCATGGTACGCCGACTACGCCAACTACTTAGCTAGTGGGATAGTTGTGAAAGGATGGTCACATCATCAAAGAAAAAAATTCTTTGCCGATGTAAAGCATTATTTTTGGGAAGATCCATATCTTTTTAGAATTTTTGCTGACCAACTTATCCGACGATGCGTACATGGTAACGAAGCAAGGAAGATTCTTTTCCATTGTCATGAAGGTCCGTACGTAGGACATCACGGAGCCACTAGCACCGCTTGAAAGGTATTTGATTCAGGATTCTATTGGCCGACCATTTATAAAGACTCATAAAGTCTTGTTAAGACATGTGATGCATGCCGACGATCAGGTAATATTTCTTCCAAAAATGAAATGCCACAAAATGGTATTCTTGTTTGTGAAATTTTTAATGTGTGGGGATTAGACTTTATGGGACCTTTCCCGCCATCAAAAGGAAACAAATATATACTTGTGGCCGTGGATTACTTGTCAAAATGGGCCAAAGCCAAAACTCTTCCAACAAATGATGGAAGAGTTGTGGTAAGATTCTTGAAACGACTATTTTCTCATTTCGGTACTCCAAAAGCATTAATAAGCGATAGAGGTACCCATTTTTGTAATCATCAACTTGAATTTTTTTTGACAAGATATGGGGTCTATCCTCGAATCTTAACCGCATATCATCCTCAAACAAACGAACAAGCCGAAGTGACTAATCGAGGTTTAAAATGAATTCTTGAGAAAACCGTAGGATTAAATAAAAAAGAATGGGCCGATAAATTAGACGACGCTTTATGGGCATTTCGAACCGCTTTTAAAACAACATTAGGTACCACCCCATATAAGCTTATCTATGGAAAAAGTTGTCATTTGCCAGTATAAATAGCACATAGGGCTTACTAGGCATTAAAAAACGTAAACTTAGACCATGAAACCGCCGGAAAGAATCGATTCTACCAATTAAACGAACTAGACGAATTAAGAAATCAAGCATACTCTAACTCCGAAATTTATAAGGAACGTATGAAAAACTTACATGACAAACATATTAAGCCTAATGAATTTTGAGAAGGAGATCAAGTGCTATTGTTTAGTTCACGACTTCGATTACTTCCCGGAAAACTAAAGTCTAGGTGATCGGGACCTTTTTCCGTCACCCATATCTTTCCACACGGTGCAATCGAGATTAAATCTCAAAATGGCGTTCCATTCAAAGTCAACGGACAACGGCTTAAGCTCTACCAAGGATTCATTGAGGATGATGAGGAAGAGATTTCACTAAGCGAGGTATGATTAAACGAAGGTTTGTGTATATATGTAAATTAGCGTCATGTCTTGTAGGTAGTGGACATCGGGAAGGCTTCAAAAATAGGTAAGATATCTAAATCGCTTTCTGGAAAATAGGTCACTCACACGTGCACTATAATATATATATAAATAGCAGACACGGGGCCGTGGTCGGTGTGTAGACGGGTATAAACCACTTTTCTTCCTCATTTATTCATTTCACCACGACCAGTTTCCTCGAAAAAAGCTCTAGTTCCTCTGTGATTTTCTACCATTTTCCATGTTTTCCTTCCGTTCAACGTCTGCAAGGTATGATTCTAACATCTTCTTTAGTTAGTTTAACGATTTTCATGTAGAATAACACCAAAATTTGGGAAAAAAACTAGGGTTCTTGAACTAGAACCAAACCAAACCCTAAATTTTTTACTAGATCTAGTAATAGTAGTTTACATTCATACTTTAGGAAGTAAATCAACCATTATTGTTCACAGAATCACCCGATTTCAAGTATAAACCATGAACCCTTGTTTTTTAACCAAAAAAGTTAAAATTGACAGGGTTAACAGTTTGTTTTTGGAAAAACAGCACTTGGGGTTTCATTTTCGGGGGAAACTGCCCCTACTCAACCAAAAATTTTCAACTTTTCGAAACCATGTCGAAATTTGAAAAGTTACAGTAACAGAGGTCTGACCACGGGGCGTGGTCAGTGAACACGGGGTGTGGTCAGGAATGCTGGCTGAACACGGTGTGTGGTCATTGACCACGGGGCCGTGTCCAGCTTCCTGTTTTCAGTTTTTCCCAAAATTTAATCATAATGCGCTGATTGTTTCTGTGGTTCCCGTTTGCAGCAATGGCCAGCAAGTTTCTGAAGTTCAAATCATCGGAATGGGAGTACCAAGCCCGATACGGCATCCTCCAAACAAGGGTAGAAGAGGCACCAAGACAAACATGCTACGACACTCTTGATGTCACACCCTGACTTTTGCAGAAGCGTGATTATGTGCGACTTTCTTAATATCATTGCATTCAACCATAACAAACAACTATATGATAAATCCAAGAAGTTCATCCATTGATTAAGTTTTAAAAACGTTACAACTATATTGTTTTAAAATCCAAACACAGACTTCATATCTGAATTACAAATCATGCAATTTATTTTAGAGTTCCAATAAGACTTCTCAAAAGACTCTAATGAAAACCTGGCTTTAGGATATGTATCCTATCCAGGATAGGGTACATACTCCCAGACCATACGACACCGGATGACATCTTTTATTCCAATCAACACTTGAAACTTCAACGCCCGCCAGATCCATACTTAATTTCCTGAAATACATGTATTTTGAAAACATTAACGAAAGTTGAGCGAGTTCATGTGATTTGTATGTGTGCATGAATCATCCTTGAAAACATTTGTAACTTTGTATGTATTTGTTTGTAAACTGGTATGAAGCAACAAGGAATATATCAATTAATGTGTAGCTAATACATTAACATGTGTGAAACGGATTAGGAAGGATCAAACCTAGCAGATTTGTACCGGGCCTCCGGCTGTAAGACATAGTCACCTCATGGGCCACCCTGGTCCACATGGGCGTGGGCTCGCTACACCCAAATAGATCTATCACTCACGTCCCTCGATCCTAAAATGAGGATTAATGGTCTTAAGAGTTCGCCTACCCTTTCACATGATCTAAAAGTATTTTCCTTAGGTAACCATACCATGTGTAATTGTTTGTATGCATTTAGTAACATGTACTTCACCCCCGAAGTTATAAAACTGAAAACAGTTAAAAGAAAAGGGGGACATGAACTCACAGGTTTGCGTTCTTCGAATCCGCCTGTAACTCAAAGTTTCCTCTGGTATTCACGACTACCTACATGCGTACTACGGTCCATTAGATGAGTGGGTCGTGCCTTAACTTAGTATTGATTAGTGTCTTTGAGTTACGTTTCAAAGTGCCTTTATCATTATTCCAAGTTATATGATTATTTGTTAAAATAATAAATATTTCAACTTAAATTATTTTTATTAAACCTTTGTGTTGGACCGTTGTACGACCTCTAAAAGTCAGTTAAGGCGTTCATCTTTGAATACAAAGGCGGAATCAATGTATACAAAGTCATAACAGCTTTGTTCTTCTTAATTTTTCTTCTATTAATGCCTTCTGAGTCTTTACAATGATTTTCTGACAAAAGTTCAGCAGCACCTTGACTCACATACAATGACAACTGATCCGCTTCAAATGACCAACACACCTATATATAGAGAAGCATGATTTCGCTTGAGGCTGAAGCGAAATCTCTTGTATGATTTCGCTTGAAGCTGAAGCGAAATCTCTTGTGTTGATTTCGCTTCAAGCATATACAAACCCACTCAAGCGAAATCTTGTGTTTAACACATAAAAACCCTAACTTAAACCCTATTGTGTGATCATTCAAACAATCCTAGACACAAGACTTGATAATGACATAATCAACAGACATTTAGTGCACCAACAGACTCCCCCTTGGATGTTGATGAAGTCTTTGGCTTCAAGTCTTTGTCTTTAACAATCTTCAAACATTGTAAAAACTCTCATCAATCTTTATCTTCAATCTTTAAACTTTAAACTTCAATCTTCCCTTTGACTGTTGATCCAGACTCCCCCTTTCACAGACTCCCCCTCTCGATATGCTAGAATCTGAGAGATCTGATTCAATCTTTGACAATTAGCTTCCGTTGGGAATTATGAAGTCCAAACCTGTTACTCAACCAACAAACATAACCATTCTATCTTTTCAACAATAAAATACAAATTCAATCAGCTTTAATAATCCACTCAAGTATTCAGGTCCAAGTTAATGACCCTGATTACTCAATTAATCTACCAAGTCCAAACTAATGACCTTGGTTGATCTTTTGACGAATCAATACTGATTTTAAAACAACGTTTTCAAACATTTTTTGAAAATAACAAGTATCAAGTTAATGAACTTGTTTTTGATTTTTTTTAAACAAATCAAACTTCTTCAAAGTAAGCTCTCCTCATTCTTCAGTCCAGAATTTCCTGCATCTGCTTCAAACATCTGAGAATCCAACAATCAACTTTCCACTTTGGTTTGTCGGAAAATAAAGCAGAAATAAAATCTTTTTGGATTTTATCAAAGTATTCTAAACTAAGAAATGAAATACAGAAAACTTAAATTGTAGAAAGTAAACAAAATAAACTATTTACAAACATATTTTTGGTGAGCGTGTCAGGGAATCATATCAGCTTTTCAGACAAATCACAAGCACCGTTAAGCTATATTTCATACTCAGATTTAAACAATTTACCTCGATTTTCGATATACTGATCCATCTTAAATTCTCACACAAATTTCAACTTATTCAGGATACGATTTAGATGAATTAAGAACTTAGATCATTCATGTGTCCCACCTCTTGAATATACTCCCGTATCCAGAATCCCAATAATCAGTCTTACAAGTGAGAATACTACAATGATATCTGTATATAATTTAGGTATGCGAGGGCCGAGGGATCTCAGATCGATACTTCCGTATACGCAGAGAGATATCAGCTTCGACTTTACAGTGTGTCCCCTTTAGAGGATCTTTTTGCTTACAACAGCAGCATATATCAATTTTATTGTTTCAGCATGCTGAGGGTTTAATGCTGTGTTTCAAGCATTGCAGCAAGTATTAGCCAGGGACTAGGTCAGAACCACCGTTCAGCAGAAGTCCCGGAATAATACCCCAGACATCATAGAGTATAAAGACCTAGTATATCAGATTAAGAGACCTTTCAAACGAGATTTCAGGGGTTACCTATATATCCAAGTAGTGTTCCCCACGAATTCACAAGTTTGAATTTTAGGTTTATATCCCGAATAAATCTACTAAATGTGCGAAAACCTATCGACACATCATCAGTAAGATTGTTTAACTCTTTTATACTTTTCAAATCTTTAGCATACTGTGATCGTCTAGCTGATGTACTATCATTTTCCCTATATACACAAGCTCTTTTTCATTTTATCATGTTTTTGTATTTTTGCATTTTTTACTGTTTTTGTATTTTCTGAAAACATAACTATGTACAAACATCTACTCCCCCTAAATACCAAAACAAGTAAAAATTCGACAAACCATTGCAGATTGTTTCTCGTCTTCATCCGCAACAGTACTCTCATCAACGCCAATTATGCCATCCGACACCGACAGAAGCTTCATACCATTCAGTTTTAACAAATATTTAAACCGATTTTTATCAAAAGCTTTGGTATGTAAATCAGCTTTCTGTTCGTCAGTATGGATTTTCTCAATTCGTATCAACTTTTTCTTAAAGCAATCACGAATAAAGTGATGACGAATTTCTATGTGTTTAGTTTTAGCGTGATGTACTGGATTTTTAGTTATATTTATCGCGGCCTCATTATCAACAAAAAGAGGTGTGTTAAGAAACTGCAAACCGTAGTCGCGCATCTGTTGCTGTATCCACAAGATCTGAGAGCAGCAACTGCTAGCAGAAACATACTCCGCTTCACAAGTAGATAACGCCACAGACGTTTGTTTCTTACACTGCCAGGTAACCAATCTAGGACCAAAAAACTGGCATCCTGCAGTTGTTGATTTTGAATTGACTTTGCAGCATCCGAAATCCGAATCGGAATACCCTTCGAGCGTAAAATCGCCTTTTCTAGGATACCACAACCCCAATGAAGGAGTTCCTTTCAGGTAGTGCAATATCCTCTTCACAATAATCATATGCGATGCTCTCGGGTTAGACTGAAATCTTGCTGCGAGGCACGTTGGGTACATTATATCAGGACGTGAAGCAGTTAGGTACATTAAAGAACCTATCATGGATCGGTAAAACGTTTCATCAGCCCTGTCTCCGGTGAGATCTGGGTGAATCCCATGATTTGTTGCAAGTGGGGTAGCAACTGGAGTAGAACCTGACATCCCAAATTTCTCTAGAATATCATGAACGTACTTTGACTGATGAATGAAAATTCCCTCAGGAAGTTGTTCAACTTGTAAACCCAGAAAGAATTTCATCTCCCCCATTGATGACATTTCAAACTTCTGCTTCATCACTGATTCAAAATCTTTGCATAGATTTTCATTCGTTGACCCAAAGATTATATCGTCCACATAAATCTGAACTATCAGAAGATGACCATCAACGACTTTAGTGAAGAGAGTGGCATCCACTTTTCCACGAATGAACTTGTTAGCTAGTAGGTGTTGAGACAAAGTCTCGTACCAAGCTCTCGGGGCCTGGTGTAAACCATACAGCGCTTTGTCCAATAAGTAGACCTTGTTTTTGTGGATTGGATCGATAAAGCCCGGTGGCTGACCGACATAAACCTCCTCTTTAACCTTCCCATAAAGAAACGCCGATTTAACATCCAACTGATAAACTTTAAAGTTCTTCCAAGACGCAAATGCTAGGAAAATTCTGATTGCCTCTAGTCGTGCTACAGGAGCATAGACTTCAGTAAAATCAATTCCCTCCTGTTGACTAAATCCCTGAACAACGAGTCGAGCTTTGTTCCTTACGACAACTCCTTTATCGTCTCTCTTACACTTAAACACCCACTTAGTGTTAATTTTCCTATGACCATCCGGCAAATCAACTAACTTCCACACTCCCAATTTTTCAAATTGACTAAGTTCCTCCTGCATAGCATTGACCCAAGAGTCTTCAGTAAGCGCCTCTTTGTAAGTTCTTGGTTCAACCTGCGAGATAAAACAACTTAATGAGAATTCAGTTTGCAAAGGAGCAACTTTTGTATAAAAACATGTAAGCCCTTTATCAATCTGATTTCGAGTGCGAACGCCTTTCTGCAATTCTCCTATGATCAACTCCTCTGGATGATATGAGAAAGTTCTCGGCATCACTTCACTCGAAACATCTACATTTCCCTCCAGATTAGTAACATTCTGCTCTGCATCTTGTTCACCAACTTGATTTGTTTGACTTGAAATCTGAATTTGCTCCCCCTCAGAATCTGAATCACCATGATCAAATACTGGCATGTTTTCAGCTTCTAGATTATCATTCTGAGCCGACTGATTATCCTGAGCAACTTCATTCTGTTGGACATCATCATGTTCACCAGCATTACTTGGACCTGCTTCATCATCATTTGAAGTTTCCCGTGGTCTTCTCGAATACTCAGCTGGGAACCTTAACTGCGACTCATATTCACGCAAAATATCCAACTCATCAAAGAAATCTTCATCATCCTCTGATTCTTCTCTCATGTCAAACGAATCCCAAAGTTTGTCATAATGATAACGCCATGAATCACCAGGATTCTGCGGCGGCATAGTATAACCTTGACATTCAACATTTGCAGCTTCAATAATCCGCTTTTCAGTTGGAACGAAGACACGTCGCAATGGATTTGAATAACCAACAAATATACCCTCAATGCACTTCGGACCAAACTTTCCAAAAGGTTCTATAACCATACAAGGTGACCCGAACGGTTCTAGATACTTCAAATTCGGTTTGCGATTATTGATTAACTCAAAGCATGTTTTGTTGAACTTCTTGACAGTAAGAACCCTGTTGAGCGTATAGCATGCGGCGGAAACAGCTTCAGCCCAAAAATTTATCGGTAACTTTGAATCTGCGAGCATAGTTCTAGCCGTCTCGATTAGTGTCCGGTTTTTGCGTTCTGCGACTCCATTCTGCTGTGGAGTGTACGGAGCACTAAACTCATGCAAAATACCTCTTTCATCACAAAATTCTTCCATCTTGCTGTTCTTGAATTCGGTACCATTATCACTTCGAATTCTCTTGATACGCCTTTGGTACAAATTCTCAATCTTTCTGAACAGACCCATCAAACTGTCAAATGTTTCATCTTTCGTCTTCAAGAAAGAAACCCATGAAAATCTGGAATAATCATCAGTAACGACCAAACAATAGTAATCTCCTGTAATACTCTTGACATTCACTGGACCAAACAAATCCATATGAAGTCTTTCCAGAGGTCTCGAAACTGAATTGATTTGCTTTGTAGGGTGTGACTTTTTCTTCTGCTTGCCTTTGACACAGCTAATGCACTCCCCTTCCAGATGAAAACCTTTGATATTAACTCCCAATACCAAATCATTGTGCACCAAGTGATTCATCTTCCTAAGATGTATATGCCCCATCTTTCGGTGCCACAATCTTGATTCTTTCTCAGTTGCTCTAGACACGAAACAATGTGCTTGACCAGTAGTTGTAGTTGCTACAGACATATCTAACACATATAAATCATTCACTCTAGGTGCCCTCATAATAATCCATTCTTCAGGGATAACAAAACCAGGTTTCAGAATCAAACATTCTTTATCAGTGAAGTGAGTAGTATACTGATTGTCACAAATCTGCGAGATACTAAGCAGATTGTTCTCCAGCTCAGTGATGTAGTTAACTCTCTCAAACGTCACAATTCCGTTAGATAACGTTCCTTCACCAACAATTCTACCACCTTCATGACCAGCAAATCCCACATAACCACCATTAATGTTTCTCACATCATACAGCAATGCAGTTTTTCCTGTCATATGTCGAGATGCACCACTATCCATAATCCATCTGGATATTAGTTGTGGAAGATCCTGCACAAAACAAACTACGACTTAAACAACTTCAAGAAAGATGCCGATTCATGCTTCGCGATCCAGGAAGCTCCGGCAATTCAAACTGCTTATTCGAACATGGTATCCACCCAGGCCTCATCAGCCTTAGGTGTAACCTTGACTCTAGCAACTTGAATTTTGAAATTTTCAGCCTTCAAAGGTGGAAAATTTGCATCATAATCAACCGTAATTGATTCTTCAGCCTTTTTCACTTCAGAAGTTGAAATTTTCATTTCAGTTTTTGGTTTCCAAACTTGTTGAGATAATGCAACCCTCTTGTAAAATTTGTCATTTTTAGTTACCACTTTATTTACGGGTTCATTTTTCAATTTGATGTTGTCATTTTTCACATTCTTTTTCTCAACAACGATTGGTGCTTTACCCTTCACATCAACTTTCTTCTGTTGATACTTCACATTTTCAGTCTTAGGCTTCACATTGGTACACATTCGTGCAATATGACCAACTTGATTACATCTAAAACATGTACGAGTATCAACAACTCTACTTGTGCCTTCAGACTGATAATGTGAAGCTCTTTTCTCAAAGAACTCTTCATTTGATTTTGAAAAAATTTCATTTTCCTCATCAGAAAGTGAACTTGAACCATTCACAAACACCTTCTTTTCTGTAAACCTCTTGTTTTGAAAACTCTTTTTCTGATAACTCTTACCACCTCGATAACCACTCGACCAATTGTTTCGATTGTTATTATAAAAACATGGTGGAACAATAGGCTTTTTGTAATAAGCTTTATCTTTCTCAAAATTCATTTGCCTTTTTGTTTGACTCAAACTGTTCACCTCTGACAACTCAACTTCAACTAACTTGAAAACATTTGTCAACTTTTTCACATTAACATTCTCAATGGGAAACTCAGAATCCGAATACAACTTATCAGATCCAGCCATCTTGTACATCACAAGACCCGGTTCATCACTTAAGTTGTTTTTGGACTTTGGTTTCTGAATGTATTTGTCAAAAAAACACCCATCCTCCTCAGAAGTGTCACAATCCGGTTTAAGCACTTTGTCTACCACACTTTTCACCACATCACTTTGGACACCCTCGTCATTGGAAGATGTGAACGTGACATCAATGTTTTCAGGAAGTTTAACATCACTTTCTTCCTCAATTTCCACCAAACTAGACTGCTTTTTCGTGTAGTTGTCTAAAATTGGCGGTGGAACTTTGTGAAAACCTACACCCGTTCCATCAGAAAACACATCCTCGCCATCTTTGTTTTTCCCTATAGGTTTAGGAACAATATGCTGCAAAACAAAGCTTGCTGATTTATAGCTGTTAAGCTTCAACTGGATTCGTTCATTCTCAATTTCAGCTTCTTGAACTTTAAGTTTCAGTTTAGCAATTTGATCCAGTTGTTCATTAATCGATTCTTCTTTTAATCTCAAAACAGCTCTTAGATGTTCATTTTCTTTAAATGTTTTGCCATTACGATCATCACTATCTTTGACAATGTTTTTCAATTTCTCAAACTTTTCAGAAATTTGACGATTTTCAAGAATTAACTTTTCATTTTCAGATTTTATTTTCTCACGTTCAGTTTTATCATTTTCAATTTGAACCGTTAATTCTTTGATCCGTTCAGTTGAAGCTCTTACACTTTTGTCACGATCGAGAATCTGATTTTCAACATTTCTAACCTTTGTTGTCAGATTCTGGATTTTCTCATTGTTAAGATACGTGACAGTGCTACAAAAATTGCATTGTTTGGTGCAATTTTTGCAATCAGCATTTCCATCAATCTTGTTACCTGACGCATTCGTTGACACACTTTGACTGACCGATTCCTTTGACTCAGTAGCAGAATTAGAATCTACCTCAAGTGCTTTTGCAGCTAGTACTTTGTCAGCCGTCACTCCCAGGTTCTCAGCTGTCAACTCTTGCGTAGTATCAATTATGCCTGTATCAACCTGCTTTTCTTTCTTCTCTTTCTCCTCTTTCTCCTTTCTCTCTTTCTCTTTCGCTTCTTCAATCATCTTTGACGTTGGTGTTCCCCACCACGTGTGTTGCCAATATTCATCTTCTTCTTTGTACTCCTTGATGATGGCTTCAATATCAAGTGTACTATCATCAATTGCAATATTTCCATACTCATCAAGATAGCACTCTCTATCTGGATCCCATCTATTGGCTCTCCTTGCATTCAGATAGATACGAGAAAGTCTGATAATCTTTGTTTCAGCAACCATCTTCCGATAGTGATACTTCTGTTCCTCAGTACGATCATCTTTCCATGGCTTAGGTTCATCATTGCTTGCCATGAATGCGTAACCCACCGCATCTTCTTCAGGTAGAACTTCCTTACTCCAATCATACCCCTCATCATCATAAATCACAGCAAGAGCCCTTGATTTGTCTCTGTTGTCTTCAACCTGCTTCAATCTAGGCGGCTCAGATTTATTCTGATGGTAGATTGCCTTTTTGTAATAATCATCTCTGAAAGGGTTCTCCGACTCATCAGCATAAGCGTTTTGGCATTCTCGTTTGAAGTGACCCTTCTGCTTACATTTGAAACATGTTACTTTTGACTTGTCGAACCCCAGTTTTGTAGACGGACCACCGATCGTTTTTCTCCCTGTAATCTCCATGAAGCGTTGTGCACGTCGAACTGCACTTGCCATTGCCCAACGAATGTCTATCAGCTCCATTTCTTCAGGGTCTATCTGATCGTAGTCTTCTTTCGTCAGATTTGTATTCCCGATTTTTCCAGCCACCAATCCTTCGTAGGATTCCAAAACAGACGCCAGAAAGACCATTTGTTGCTTGGCCGACTCCGCATCAAAATTCTGTGCATTCTTCAAATCTATCGCGATATTGCAAGAAAACTTCGCATCAGAATGATTTGCAGAAGATGTAGATCCACTGTGATAACCACTATGGCTTCCACTGCTTGAATTGCTTTTACTTTCTTTGTTTGCTGAAGAAACGTTCTCAGCAGAAAACGCAGTCTTTGGAGAAGTAGCTTTCTGCATCATACTCTTTGGATAGTATAAATCCAGATTCTGCTGATAAGATGAATTATTGACTTTAAACGTTTTCTTCAACTCTAGCTCATGACTTTCCAGTCTTTCAATCAACACATCTGGAGTCAAATCTTCTGGAGAAATAGTGTTTTTCAACATCAGCGCGTAATATCTCCAATCCATTTCATCTGGTAATGAATCAAACAGTTTATCAACAAGTTCTTCATCAGGATACGTGATCTTGTGTCGAGCAAGCTCCAGTTTCAGATGACCGAACCTTTCAATCATTTTACACACCGATTCATTTTTAAGACAACCAAACATATCAAACTCTTTCCTAAGAAATTTCTTTTTGTTTTTTACAATCTCTTTGCTTCCAAGACACTTCTTTTTGAGTTTTTCCCATAAGTCTTTAGAATTAGAGTAATCTATCAACGAAATGATGTCTTCACGCACCGATTGAAACAATAATGCCACACATTTTTGCTCAGCCACAAAATTATCAATCTCTTCAGCTGATCTTAATGCTTCACCATTCTTCTTTCCTTGGGCAAAACCATTTTTCATACTTTTCCAGCAAGGAAAAGCAAATGCCATCAACCAATCTTCGAACTTTGTTGCCCACCTGCTATAATCTTCTATAGCCATCAGCTTAGGAGGTTTGTTAAACGTTCCAAATGCGCTTTCGGACTCCCAAGCTTCCTTCTTTCTTTCTTTCGGTGGACTTTTGTTTGCATCACTTGAGGAAGTATCGTTGTTTCCTGAACTGCCCGTGAATGCGTACATATCGCTAAATGGATTCAAGAAAATATCATCCATCGTGAACGTACCTGAAAAAAATCAGTCAAACACTTAGAAAAATTTTAGATTTTGAGAAATCAACAAGTTCAAGCGAAAACAGTTTAATAAAACTGTTCAAGCGAAATCAATTACAAAACTGATTCAAGCGAAATTCTCTATTTCGCTTCAACAGAACAAGTTTCAATCCAATCAGTTTCAAGCGAAATCCACTATTTCGCTTCAACTTATCAGAACCTTCAAGCGAAAACTGACAGAACAGTTTCGCTTCAACTGTTCAAGCGAAAACCACTATTTCGCTTCAGGAAGTATCTGTTTCGCTTCAGAGTTTCAAGCGAAATCGTCCAAACAGTCTGATTTGAAGCGAAATCAAACTGAAACTTTCGAAAACTTTTCAAGCGAAACCCTGTTTTAGGTCTATTTTAACATGTTTTAGTCTGAATTTTAATCTGAAACTTTGTAGGCTTTGTTAAAACTCAGTTTTACACGTTATACTCGAAAATCAGACCATTTCGACCGTTGGAACTTGTTCAGATTTGAAAAATGTAAAAAGAAATGAGTAGAAAGAAGAAAATCCGCTGCTATGGTATGAACTCCTCGTCCTGAGCTCTGATACCACTTGTTGGACCGTTGTACGACCTCTAAAAGTCAGTTAAGGCGTTCATCTTTGAATACAAAGGCGGAATCAATGTATACAAAGTCATAACAGCTTTGTTCTTCTTAATTTTTCTTCTATTAATGCCTTCTGAGTCTTTACAATGATTTTCTGACAAAAGTTCAGCAGCACCTTGACTCACATACAATGACAACTGATCCGCTTCAAATGACCAACACACCTATATATAGAGAAGCATGATTTCGCTTGAGGCTAAAGCGAAATCTCTTGTGTTGATTTCGCTTCAAGCATATACAAACCCACTCAAGCGAAATCTTGTGTTTAACACATAAAAACCCTAACTTAAACCCTATTGTGTGATCATTCAAACAATCCTAGACACAAGACTTGATAATGACATAATCAACAGACATTTAGTGCACCAACACTTTGGAATAATAGTTAAAATAATATATTTTAACTTAACACTTCCCAAGTATTTATACTTGTATTTCCTTCCCAAGGATGGGGGTCTCTTTCACTTGTATATTTTTGCCTTGTATAGGGGTCGTATCCCGGTGTGTATTTATACGTACGAGAATACGTATTTTTACGGTATTCATTAAGTATCCTTTATACTTAATCTCATATTAATTATTCCGGAATATTATCTTTAATAAGAGATTCCATATATATATATTTCCAAAATATATATTTTAAGGGATATTACTTAGAAAAATTATTTATAATTTTTCTTTGGCAAAAATATTTGTAATTTCTCATAAGTTAAAAAATAATATATTTTCATGTCCATCTTGAAAATATATATGTAGACTCATTTTTCTCCAAAAAATGATATATTTCATATTTATTTGAGAAAATATATATTTCACCTCAAAATATTGTATTTCGTGTTTGTGTAAGAATATATATATATTTCTTAAAAATAATATATCTTCTAAGAATCTCAAGCCAAATATATATTTATACATGCCAAAATGATATATTTTTCCCTTGTAAAAAACATGATATAACTTTGTAGTAATTGTAAAAATCATATTTTTGTTTCCTTGGCGTCCAAAATATTATTTACCAAAAATATACTTGCGAATAAATTTCCGGAATATTCTTGTGAGCTATATTCCTTGGTTTGGTTTCACCAATATTTTGTGTATAACTTGTATATTTATTCCTTGGAATTTTGGTAATATTTTGGATTGTAATTCTTGGTATTTTGATGTGTTATATTATTTCAAGTCCGAAAATAATATTACTAATACACAAAGTATACAAATAATCACACACATGGTGTCTTCTAAATATATATTTCCTAAATACATACTTAGTCACTTTTATTTATAAAAACCAACCTCCAATCTTTATATTTTTGTGATCCAAAAATTATGGCAAAGTCTTTGTAACAATTTATGGTTTAATATACACTTGTAAATACTTGTTTAGAAATATTTTTCTAAGTGTTTAAATTTTAAGAAAAATTTGCCATAGTTTCCCCTAAAAATGGAGGTTTCCATGCTTTCAAGCATATCATTTTCTTTTGTAAAAATCATCACAATCAATCCTCAAACAATAATAAACAACCTTTACTTACCAATTTTGCTAAAAACAAGTATAATCTACTACTTCATGAACTTGAATATTTGTAAAAATTTGTAGTAACTTACTAGTGTTATTAGTAAGCCTTGTTACCTTCTAAAGTGTGATTGATTCTTTAAAAACTTCATTTTTAGGGAAAATAGATGTTTACAACTTATGTTCATATTTTCTAAAAATGTTTCTTCATGGATATTTCTTGTTACACATATACTTCTACACTTGTTTAACCTTCAAAAATAAGGTTTATTTGTTTAATAACCAAGATCTAGTGAAACTTATATTTTTAACTTGGTTTCTTGAGAAATCATCCATGAAGGTTTTAGATATACATGATTAATAACTTACTTTGATCATTTCTTAACAAAAAACAACTTTATTCTTTCGAGTTCATGATCTTTGTGTGGATGATACATTAATCTCTAACATGTTCATCCTCTCATCTTGCTAGATTATGTTTTTAATCATGATCTAGCAAGATCATATGATGATCAACATCATTTTCACAAACAATCCACAATCATCAAGCATAACAACTCATATTCATCAAGATTTCTTCATATTTTAAGCTTATGTTCAAGTTCTTTTCTTGTGATTCTTAGTGTTCTTCAAGATTAACATTATAAATCTTCTTTTAACCACTTAACATAGAAGTAAACTAGCAAGATCAAGGTTCTTACTGTTAGGCCTTTGGATCAGGATCTGTTCGTCACGAACGTGGATTAATCGATCTCGATCAATGTGCGGAATCCATAGATCAAGTCACAGAATCACGACAAAGTATTCAACGTTTAACACCGTCTGATCTTTCTATTAAGATGATATGAAAGTACACAAGTTCCAGTAGAGAGTCAGACCGGACAGAGTTTCCCCAACAGAATGAGCAAAAGTCTTAAATGACATACCCAAGCTGGGTATTTATAGGCAAACTCAAGGATGAGTGGCACTCCGCTCGGATGGCTATCCGATCGGCTGACACATGCCAGCCGACGGACATCACCTTTACAGTTCAAACCCATTCCCTGAGCTGTCGTTCTATACGCATACATACATTAACATACAAGAACACAAAAGACATATACAGTACAAAATAAGACTCAATGCTGACGGAAGCTACAGACATATGAACTAACAGCCTTTGGATTAGGATATGTTCGTCACGAACGTGGATGAATCGATCTCGATCAATGTGCGGAATCCATAGATCAAGTCACAGAATCACGACAAAGTATTCATCGTTTAACACCGTCTGATCTTTCTATTAAGATGATATGAAAGTACACAAGTGCCAGTAGAGAGTCAGACCGGACAGAGTTTCCCCAACAGAATGAGCAAAAGTCTTAAATGACATACCCAAGCTGGGTATTTATAGGCAAACTCGAGGATGGAATAGGTGTTGTCTGGTCGAGTGGCAGTCCGCTCGGATGGCTATCCGGTCGGATGGCCATCCGATCGGGTGACACATGCCAGCCGACGGACATCACCTTTACAGTTCAAACCCATTCCCTGAGCTGTCATTCTATACGCATACATACATTAACATACAAGAACACAAAAGACATATACATTACAAAATAAGACTCAATGCTGACGGAAGCTACAGACATATGAACTAATAGACTCCCCCTTGGATGTAGTTGTAGTTCCTTCCAGCATAGTCTTCATTCCTTTTTCTTTCGCCTTCGTTCCTTGGCTCTCTGTCTTCTCTTTTCAGCTTTTTCTTCTAAAATTCTTTGCCTTATAAACCTTCCTTCCTCAATCCACCATTTCCTGTATACCGGATCACCATCACGCTTTCTGTCCCACTTGGGAATCTTATTCTCTTCTTTCTCGATCGGCGTTTGATCCGTTGGTGGCGGTTTCATAAACTTTCGCTTGCCAAGTTCAGCTGCTCTATCAGCAATCTCTTTAAACTTCTGGTTGCGCTTGTACCTTTTCAGGAATTCATCAATCTCAAAATCTCTCCAGTTTGTCTTCCAATACCTTCCTGAGTTGATGTCTTGAGCAAAACACACATCCACGATCTTTTGGTATTGCATTGCTTGTTCTTTATCAGCCTTTTCGTATACAATCTTGTTGTAGAACAAGCAATCAATGTCTTTCTTGGAACAATTTACTAGCCACATCGGGTCTAGTATGCAGATTCTCCTTGATTCCCCCTTTGACTTATCAAACAAAGAAATTACCGCTTCCGCCGTGCTAGGATTGTATAACCAACCTTGAAACTCTTCATGGAAATCTTGTTCCATAGCACGAAGTAAACACCGTGGAGGCTTGATATCCAAAGTTATATCTTTCTCACCATTTTCCAGTATAGTTACAATCTGCTTTGGTCTATGCGGCTTCCAATCAGGATATCCAGCTTTAGCTTGCAGCTTCACATAATCCCACAGATGTTGATCATGTTGTTTCACATCCAAACCATGATAAAATTCTTTAATATTCTTTGTCTGGACAAGCTCGTCAACATCCCACCACAGGAGGGTCTTTATGTCTGACAAATACTCAAAATATTGTACCCCTTGCTCCCGTCGAATGGCGTACACCTGCAGATCCTCTAGATAACCCCAGGATAAGATATCTCCCCATGAAATATCCTTATTATGAGTGAAATATTGAAGTGCCCTAAGAGACTTCCTCTCCTTCGGCATCACTTTGAACCACTTCTTCCTCTCCTCAGCCAGATTTTCTCTTGGGATGGTTTTTGGAACACCTTCAGTAGTTATCTTTTCAACTATCTTTCTCCTGATTTCATCTTCGTTCCGATCTTTGAACATTTCAGCGAATGAAGGAAATGTCTCATCAACTCCAGAATAATGAAAATCAGTTTCTTCATCAGAGGAATCTGAAGCTTCTTCGACAATCACATCGTTGTAATTATCAGCTTCCTGAGCATACCTAAACTCAAACTCCTTTTCAGGTGACGGAGGTATCTCATCTTCAATGTCAAATCTAAACTTCCCATCATCTAATACCAATTCCTCTAGCATCTCCTCCCTAGACCTAGGTACCTCTAGCTCCCCCTCAAAGCGAGCATGCAAATAAATGACAGTTGATTGTGTGAGGAATACCTGGTCGACGTGTTGTTTTCCTGATGTAGAGGCTTCTTGTTATTGATCATATTCTTGTTCATTGATCTCATTGTTCAAAAAATCTTCTATTCTTTGTTGCACAGACGGATTCATAATCAACAATCCTGAAGAACCCTGATCATCATGTTTTGTTCCAGAAGAAGATCCTTCATCCCTTTTGCCTCCAGGTGGTTTATTTTGTTGGTCGTTCTGATAGTCATCAATATTAATATTTTTCATTAAATTAGCAAACACATTTGACGACCCTTGACCCTCATCACCACCGACATTCTCTCTCTGCCCTAACTCATAATGATAGTCAATGATATCAAACCATTCATCCAAACCACGGTCTGCATCGTCGTATTCAACTTCATGCTGTGTCAGGAGTAGAGGAGCTTTTCTCACCATCTTCTTCTTTTCAACCATTTTCATGATCTTCTTCATTTCTTCAAGACTGTAAAGAACAGGTCTTGCTCTACCACCAAGTTCATAGTTTGGAGCATGAACATCTTCAGCTTCAGTCATCTCAACATCAACTTGGCTTGAAGACCCTCCTGCTTCAGGTTGACTTGATGACCCAAGAGTTTCTTCTGTATCAACTACCAAGCCTTTCTTTCTTTGAGTTGCTTCTTGTGCCAACTCTTTTTCTCTTTCAATTCTGCGTTCTTCAGCTCTTTTGATTTCAATATTGTTGAATGCAGCTTGAACATCAATGTTTAAATGACTCTCCAGCACAGTGTATAACATATGAAGCTGTTCATCCTTCACCACTTTGTCAACTTTCATTGCCTCCATCCCTAACTTCATCGCTTTCATTTCATTTGACGAAGCTTCATTGATTTCGCTTAACAGCTGATTTAGTGTTTGATTCACATCCTCTAGATTCTTCATCTTCTGTCGCATCTCAACATTTTCTGCTGAAAGAATCTCAAACAGTTGTGAGTTGTCATGATTGCCATCTTTCACTTTCTTTAGCTTTTCTTGTTGCTTTATCATGACAGCTTTGATTTCTTCGTTAACTTTCATTAACTCGTCAACCTGCTTCTTCAGCACATCTCTTTCAGCTTCAGCTTTGACTTTTTCTTTTTCAAGTTCAGCAACTTTCTTTGACAATTCTTTCACAGCTTCATTGTTGAACATATCATAGTCTTCATCAGGAATATCTTCTCTATATACCCATGTTGCATGAGGAAGCTCTCCAAATATATCATCAAAAGATGTATCCTTTGGTTGTGAGGATTCAGGAGCTTCATGAATAGGTTGATCTTGTGGTGGTGGTGGAGGTGTGGCTTCTCTAAACCCCGTGATTTCAACATAATCATCACTACCACCTGTTTTCTTTTGTGCTTCAACTTCTGGAAAATTTTATGATTGAACCTCTGTTGCTTTTGGAGCTTCAACACTTTGAGCCTTTTCAGCTTCTTGAACCTTTGAAGTAGCAACATGTTTCTCGCTCTTTACTCCTATATCTTTAGGCAATGTAGCACCACCTTTCTTTGCGCGTACATTCCTAGGAATCACACCTGTTTGAACTGCCTTTCGCTTGACTTTTAGCTTCTTTGGTTTTTCTGGTGGCACATAGGTGGAATCTTCTTCGTCAGATCCTTTTTGCTTCTTGGTTGGCTTCCTTTTTAACTGAGCTTTACCACGACCAAGTGTAGTCAGATCAAGTTCTGTATCTGTTTCTGTTGACTCATCATCAGCATCTTCACTTGAATCATCACGTGCAATGCCTTCAGGCTCTGTAACTTTGACACCTTCAACTTGAACACTTGAACTTTGATCTTTCTGAGCAGCAACTTCCTCATTTCTTTTAATAAATCTTTTAAGTGAATGCTTCAGTAGATCAGCTCCTTGTTGAACAACCTCAGATGGATCTAATACAGTTTCATCAACTAACCTTTGCTGTGGTTCTGCAGATGGCCCTGCAAAACAGACATTGAAGTTATCATTAGAATACTATATCAGATCAAAGTTCTAGCTTCTCTTATGACTCCCCCTCTCACTATACCCTTAATCACAATTTTAGGAGTTGGCTTCTTTGGAATAGTTACTGCAGGGGATGTCTTAGGAGTTCTCTTTCTCTTCCCATCACTTACAAACCACCATCGGGTTTTCTTCTCAACTATCTCACTCATCTTCTCATTCTCATTATCAGAACTACTATCTTCATGTCTCCATGCATCGTTTTCTGGAGCAACATATGCTGGATTGTTAATCCTACATATCATCCTTTTCACTCTTGGCTCAGGACCCTTGGTAAGTCTACTTATTATTTCTGCTGTCATGTGCCTCAGACCTAGAACATCATCATCATTCTTCTCAAGGTCCTTAAACTGATCATCAATCATCATCTGTATGAAACGAGGATACATGATGTACTTTTTGCTTCCAACTTTCACATTCTCAACCATGTAATCAAAAATCACTTGTGAGACATTATACTGCCTATTCAAAACAAGGCAAGTGATAATGTTCATGATGTAGTCAGATGTTTCATCATACGCACCCTTCCTGTGAGACAGAGCATGTACTACACAGTGTATCAAAAACTTGTAAGAGTGACAGAACATAGGCTTTCCCATTTTTCCGTTTACGTGTCCTGTGAATCCCATCATGCACCATAATCCTTTGCAAAGACGTTCTGAAACAATGGTGGGATTATCATCAGAATCACCTAAATCTAACACACGTCTCACATCACCAACATTGATCTTAATCTCCAAACCAACATTTTGTCCATTCTCATCTCTCTTTCTCACTGCAGAGTAGATCGTCTTATCCTTCTCTTCATATCTCGCAGAGTTCCAAAAACGTCTAACATGCGATTCGTAAACTATAGTTTTTTCAGTTAGGGCCTTAGCAATCCTGCTTTCCCTAAAAAATTTTGCTTTATCTTCAACTACAGTGTTATCTGTATACTGTGTTTCTAACAGACAGTAGATGTTATGCGATTTCTCCCAGTCCTGGAAAAAAATATTTGACAAAATTATAAAGATCTTGAAATTTCTTAAAAATTTTCTAACTCTGGAATACTCACTATACATAGTACAGCGGATCGGATGGCTGTCCGATCGGATTGCCATCCGACCGGTTTGCCATTTTGAGAAATGATAAGTCAATTCAAGTCAGCAAGTATGTGAAACGGATGACCACTCGGTCGGATTGCCACTCGACCGAGTTGCCACTCGAGTCATGTGACAAGAAAGGACACCTATGACTTAGACAACAGTGAGAATGAATGCCTTGGGACTGATGACCACCTGGTCGAGTTGCCACTCGACCGAGTTGCCACTCGAGTCAACGACAAGTGTGCACAGATTTCAAGAAATAGTAATGTGGATGGAATGGTTGTCCGGTTGAATTGTCACTCGACCGGATCACCACTCGAGTCATGACATGTGATGAGCAGTTGAATGAATGCATTTGGAATGAATTGCCACTCGGTCGGATTACCACCCGACCGGGTTGCCAACATTCCAAGTGACTTTGTGAGAGCACTAAAACCTAGGCATGCATGATGATGTGCCATGAAACGGATTGCCGCCCGGTCGGATTGCCACTTGACCGGGTTGCTAAACAATTCAAAACACTGTTTAACATATGAAGGCACAAATTTCAAAGCAATTAATAATGTAACAGTTAAGGCACAAATTTCTAGTCACTTAATACTTAGAAAATTTATTAAGTAATCACGCAATGGGTCGGGTGGTCACCCGGTCGGATTGCCATCCGACCGAGTTGCCACTCGATTCAAGAACACATGAAGAACAACATGAACACAATATGAACATCAAAATTTCCTAAGTCTAATCATCAAATTGAACATAGATCTACGTAGAGAATCTAAGCGCGATCACAACCCTATGTTCATCATGTTCTAACTCGTCCTAACCAGGGTTTAATTTGACAAAAACATCACCGATAGCCGATCCGTTCTAAACCTCAATTCATCTAGATCTAGCAAGTTATGGCACAAATTGAAACGGTAGACTTGTAGATCTAATCATTGTGAACAAAACCCTATGCTCAATTTTCATCAAAACAACCTAAATCTTCTTAAATCTAACAATACAAGTCCGAACAGTGACGTCATGAAGAACCAACATAAAAAAACATCAAATATAACAATTTAGATCTAGAAAAAACTTACCTTTGCCATTGATAAGGTTGTGCAAACCAACGGTCCAATGATTTGTGCAAAGAAAGATGAAGAAACCAAGATCAGAAGTCAAAAGTGTGAGAGAGTAGGGTGGTGGTTCGAGCGAGTGAAAGTCTTCACTAAAACTTTGACCTACTATATATAGTGAGATCTGAGTAGGATGGCTGTCCGACCGGATTGCCACCCGGTCGGATTGCTGCTCGAGCGAGTGAAACTTTTTGACTTTTAATTTTGACCTTTTGTCCTTTTGACATTTTTCTCAGGTTTTATCAGTTTTAGAAATCCACTTAAGTATCTAGGTCCAAGTTAATGACCCTAGGCACTTAATTTGCTGACCAAGTCCAACTTAATGACCTTGGTTGACCCGTAACAGAACAAACTGACATTTTATTTCAACTTTTTCAAACATTTTTCTAAAAATTACGAGTTTCAACTCAATGAACTTGCACTGACTTTCCATTTTGTTAGGTTTTTTGATGATAAGCTCCCAACCCATCTGTCCAGCTCAGAAACTTCCTGCATCTGCTTCAAAACTGCGAGTCTGAAGATCAGCTTTCCACTTTAGTTTGTTGATAAAACAGAGCAGAAATATAAAATATTTTTGTGATTTTTAAGAAAGTTTCCAGACTAGAAAGCTATATAATCTTTTAGGGTTTTGAGTGAAATGAAATGCAGTAAATCATAAAACAGTAAATGAAACTATTTACAAACATATTTTTGGTGAGTGTGTTAGGAGATCATATCAGCCACTGATAAGCTACTAGTACCGTTAAGCTTGGTAACATACCCAGTATTAAACAATTCATAGTGATTGCTGATATACTGATCCAATTTAAATTTTCACACAAATTTCAATCTGTTCAGGATACGAATTAGTGTTTTAATGTCTTAACTTACACGTGTGTTGTCACACCCTGTCTTTTGCGGAAGCGTATGATGTGTGACTGGTTTAATATCATTGCATTCAATCGTAATAAACAACTACATGATCAAAACGATGTTCATCCATTCATAAAGTTTATGTATTACAAACATTGTTTATTCAAGTTTTTAAAACACAACCTTCGACTAGGTTACAAACCAACAAAAGTGGATGACATCTAGTTACGACACCTGCGTCCAAGATCCATCCTGTTACCTGAAATACATGTAATTTTGGAAAACATAACCAAAAGTTGAGCGAGTTCATGCGTCTTGTTTGTATATCGTAATTCTTGTAAATCTTCGAGAGACTCCTTTGTAAACAGGTATGAAAAGTGTGTATGAACATAAATGTTTTACAAGGACTTTAAGGCACAGGGAGCACTCGTAGTGGCTCCTTTAAGGCATGTGAGGACATAGGGAGTACTTGTTATGACTCCTTGAGGACATGGGGAGTACTTGTTATGACTCCTTGACTGTGTCGATTACCCTCGACTGTGTCGATTTCCCTCGACTGTGTCGATTAACCTCGACTGGGACTCCGAAGCACTACTAGGTACTAGTTGTGACAATGAGTGGGGTTCGGCCGTACCCGTTAGATCTAACCCTCGTTCCTAATTATGTATTAATGGCTTTTCAATATCTAGTCTATGCTCACATGATCTAGTATTTCATAGGCATTTCATATATCATTCCTTAAAACGCATCATACTTGGTACTCGTTCTCACCAAGAGTGCTTCTTGTTTTTGTATCATACCATTTGTAAATATTGTAACATTTGTAACATGTATTTCACCCCCGAGAGTTATAAAACCAAAAACAGTTAAAGAAAAGGGGGAGCATAAACTCACTGTTTTGCGTCTTCAGTACTCGTAACTCAAATCTCATCAGCAAATACGACTACCTACAATGTGCTAGGGTCTATTAGACGAGCGGGTCGTGCCTTGCCTTAGTATTCATGTTTTGAGTTACGTTTTCTTTATGTCTTTACATCATCCAGAGTTATAATACTTTTCAAGTATTTGTTTTCGCGTTTCTTTCCCAAGGATGGGAGTATTTCATACATGTATCCTCGTATCCTTGTATTTGTAGTTTTCAAAATAATATATTTTCACTTAGAAAATATATGTAGACTTGTTTTGTCCAAAAATAATGTATCGTCAAGAAAATACATATTTTTCTTCAAAAATCATATATCTTCTAAAATATTCTAAGAAAATATACTTTTACTTCCAAAAGTAATATATTTCCTCTTTGTCGAAAATATGATATACTTTGTAATAATAACGAAAATCATATTTTCCCTTCTTTCGTTTCCAAAATAATATTTACCAAAAATATATTGTAGAGGTACTTCTCGGGATATTTCGTAAGTTACGTTATTGCGTTCGGTTTCACAATATCAAGTGTGTAACTTATATATTCCATTCCATGTAATTTTTGGTATTATTTTGGTGTTGTAAATCCTTGGTATTTGTGAGTTATATTATTTTATATCCTAAAATAATACAACTACTTCACATAATCATACACAATGTCTTTAATGTAAATATATATTCTAAATACATATTTACCCATTTTTATTTGTAAAAACCAACCTCCAATGCTTGTATTTTTGTTACAAAAATCTATGGCAAAGTTTATATGGAAAATCATAGTTAAAAATACACTTGTAAACACTTGTTTAGAAAATATTTTCTAAGTGTTGGTATTTTTAGAAAATTTTGCCATAGTTTCCTTTGTAAATGGAGGTTTCCATGCTTTCAGAGCATATCATTTTCTTTTAAAATCATCATCAATCATCAACATCATGAACAAGACTTACCATGTGCCAAAAATAACATACTTACACTATGACATGAACTTGAAACTTTGTAAAAATTTGTAGTAACTTACTAGTTTATTTAGTAAGCTTAGTTACCCTTTAAAGTGTGGTTATTTATTTAAAAGTATCATTCTTGAAGAATTTAGATCTTCACAACTTGTAAAGTGATTTTCTAAAAATATTTCTTCTTGAACCTTTCTTGTTAAATATATATTTCTACACTTGATTAACCACTAAAAATGTGGTTAATTTCTTTAAGAACCAAGTCTATGTAAATCTTGTATTTTAACTTAGTTTCTTGAAAAGGTTATTTTGGAAATCATCCTTTTACAAGACTTTTAACATGTATCAATCATCATCATACTTTAAATCAAGTTTATATTCAAGTTCATGTTTAACATAAAGGATGTTCTTTATGATTTCTTCAAGAATCATCCTCATACTTGCTAGATCATGTGTTTAATCATCATCTAGCAAGGTTATTATGATGATCAACATCATAAACATGAGCAATCATCAATCAACAAGCATAACAACTCATATTTATCAAGGTTTCTTCACATTTTAAGCTTATGTTCATGTTTGCTTCTTTTGATTCTTAGTGTTCTTCATGTTTATGATTATGTTTCTCTTTTTAACCAATTATAATAGAAGTAAACTAGCAAGATCAAGATTCTTACCACTAGCACAAGGCTAGGGATGATCAAGTGTAGAAAACAAGTGGATAAAAGCACTAGAGAGAGGTCCTTCAAGTTCCGTTGCTTCCAAGCTTCCTAATTATGCTTCTTACACCTTAGGATCTTCTTAGAATGGATAGTGGAGGATTGAAAATGGAGGTGTGTGAGGGGGAAGCTTGGGCCGTAGCTATGGGGGATGAAGGAGAAGAGTTGTGATGTTGGTTTTAAGTGAAAATGAGAAGTGATGATACCTTGTGGTTTATATGAAGATTCTTCCAACAAGTGTTTATCTTTAGGTTATAATGTTCCACTTTCATCCAACATATCTAATAAAATATTGTAATAAAATCTAGTGGGTGGGTCCCTTGTCTAGGACTGGTTATGGGGGGGGGGGGGTGTCTTGGTTGGATTTTAATTGGTAGTTGAGTAATCCAGTTAGAGAATAAGGTTATTAGTTAGTGTTTTAAGTGTTATGGTGTTTTAGGGTATGTTATGATGTTCCGTGACCATAACTAGCTTCATAACACTAAAACAATGCTTCTAATGAAAATTTGGTGTTTCGGGTAGTGTCCGGTTGTTCGGTTGGTTACCGGTTCGTTAAAGTGCTAAATAGCGCAGTTTAGTGTGCTTTATGTTGTCTTTTATGACAGTTTCGATTCCCGACACTTAGGAAAGTATTCTGGACCGTTAAACCATAATTCTGCTTTATATTTTGGAGTTTAAATGCTGAAAATAGCTGAATTTTGGTTATTTTCTGCAAAATTCTGCATTTTTAGTGTGTCCCTGGCACTTTCCGGTACTTTGTCTATCACTTAGGCATGCAATTTTGTGGTCCTTACTTCCCTACACACTATACTAGTGTAATACGTCATCTCTGGCTCATACTGGGCCTCATACTATTGTCTGTCTATGTACTGAACTTCGTAGCATTTTAAGTTTGTCTGGTAATGGTGCCAATTCTGTTCTATGTATCATCTGAACTATCTCGTGTTTCATGTAGCAACGAATAAAGTCTTGTATCATGAAATGCCATTGCATGTATATAACAGTAATAAAAAAAAATCATTTGTCTTATAAACTAGTTCATGCACAATAATTTAAGCACAGATTACTGTTCAATTAGTGTACGGAATGTACGGAAAAGTGACAGTTGTCACAATCTCCCCCCGTTAAAAGAATTTCGTCCCGAAATTCAAGCGATGCTATCGGTCGCAGGGGAGTTGTGAAACAAATATGGTCACTTAGATTCATGATTTGTCTTTATGTTCCCATGTACTCTGGGTCATGCTATGAATTCTATCGTACTCAAGTAAATCAATTATGTCCTTTCTGTGTCTTGTGGACTCTTGGTCCGTAACCTTAACATGTTTTTATAGTAATTGTGTCGTTTGTCATTGACGTGACTCTTAATTATGGGAACAACGACTGTTCCTTGAGTCAGACTCCTCTAAAGACTAGACACATGAATGCGTCGCGATCACTACTGATCTTTTTCTAGAAGTTTCATCTTGTGCGCAATGGTTCTAATCCCTACACCGGGGATTCAACCTTTTCGTTTTCCAAATCACACTACGCCTTCTCTAGGCGAGGCTCTCATTCAAGCCATACTTCTTGTTTCAAATTCCTACGATTTCCGCCGCTCATCGGCACAATCTTTCTGTATTCTGCGGGCTGCCTTGATATGTTCACATATCTAAACGGTTTGCCTCTAGTTTTCCTGAACCCACTCGGGTCAGTAGATTGTTTATTCCCGGTCTCTGATCAACACGACAGGGATCAATTTATTATGTTCCATCTAAAGCTTCACACAGAGCGGTTTAAATGGCGGTGTGATAAATACTGTTGTAGGAAAACTCTACTAAGGGCGAGTGAGTGTTCCAACTTTTTATCAAAGTTTATCACACAAGCACGTATCGTGTTCATACAATCCGCATCGTTCAGTAGCTTAGTCCATCTTCGTTAGTATTCAAGTTTTTATGATCAACGGTGTGCTGCAACCCTTGTGATCAGTAAAGATTGTGCAGCATTTTCTTTCAGGTAATGACGTCAAATTTGCGGCGCGCAATTACTACATCTAGCTCAAGGTTTCTTCTCATGATTCCTCAATCAATGTGCCGCGTATGCAATGTTGTGGTCTCGTTGCATTGACATACAATCGAGACTTTGTCGAGAACGTCACATAATTGCAACTCTAGCTCCTTAGCTCTTGGTTGCAGGGTTGGCATGAATTTCGTTCTTATCCACCATGTATCTTAAAGTCCTCACTTCGCGAATTCGAAATCCACTTTTCATCATCATAACACATAACTATTCTTTTCTCTAAGAGTTTGCAAGGTGAATTGCAGCTGACCTTCCTTGGCCGTTGGCCATATGAGAATGTAGTCAATAAATGTAATCATGATCTATCCAGGTATGGCTTACATGTTTGATTCATGAAGTCCATGAATATTGTCGATGCATGTGTTAAGCCAAATGATACGGCAAGGAACTCGTAATGCTCGAAGCGAGTCCTAAAGGTCGTGTTAGGGATATTTCCTCTTGTATTCATAGTGGTGGACATCTTGCCCTCAAGTCGACCGTTGAGTGGTAACTAGAACCTTACGATTGATCTGTTCATGTCATCAATCCTTGGCAAAGGATTCTGATTCTCAATTTTCTGAAATTTATGCAAAGTGGAGTCTATCAACTTTTCTCCTTGTGTCCTTAACTAATGGTGTCATGTCCTTAATTCCCTCTGTCTAGCAGCTCTTGTAGTTATATCAGAAGCTCAAGCTTCGCGGACAAGGCTAGTCGGTATGGTGTCATTCAGTACTGGTGCCGCTCCTGGCACGAGGTTCCTTTTATCGCTTGCGGAGGGGCGCTCCTCGCAAATCTTCAGAAAAAGGCTTCTGGAATTTCTTCCATAACGGGGATGTTTTCAGGCTTTATACTTGGATATCCAATCCATGCTGACTATCATATCATGACTTCTCAAGTTAATGGTAACAGAAGGTTCCGGCCTTCTGAGTTCCTAGAATATAATTCCTTACTTGCTTCGTCTGCTTAAACTAGCCTTCTATATGCCCATTTCTAAAGAATACGGGACGTCTATTTTACTCGAAACTAGGCCAAGCAGTTTCCTATTTTCTAAGCATGCAAGGCTAAAGTTGATGCCTTAATTAAAAGTAGATGCATTATGTTGGTTAATAGGGAACGTACCCGTAACCGCATCTGGATGCTGGCGTGCTTCACGAGTTTCGATCGTGAAAACCCTTCCTTGCTTGTTTCTTCCCAGGACAATCTTTCCTAAAGTGCCCTGCTTCACCACATCTGTAGCAACCTGGTATTCTCTTATTTCTTCCATCTGGGTCCTTCGCCCAACAGTCGTCCTTGCTGTGCCCTTCTTTTCCACACTTTCCGCACTTAGGCCTCAGACATCGACCTTCATGGTGAAAATTGCATTCCCCGCACCTCGGCTTAGTCCCCGAGTAAATTTTACCACCGGTCTTATTAGTGGCTCCATCAGTTTTCCTGCCATGCGGCGGTTTAGCTTTCTTTCTTTTATTTGCTTTAGAGCTTACCTTTAGGTTCGAAGACTTCCTTTTCTTATTGCCTGATGACTCCACATGAGTCTCTTTCTTGTTATCCTCAGATTTCGAAAATTTTCCCGCACGTAGAGCCTCTTCAGTAAGAGTGACACTCATATCGATAGCCTCTGCAATGGTTGAGGGCTTTGAGGTAGTAACCATGCTCCTGATCTGAGGTGCAAGTCCCCAAATGAATCGTTCAACCCTTTTGAATTCCGGTTTGACTAAGTAGGGGACGACCCTAGACAAGTCGTGAAATCGCTGGACGTATTCAGGAATCTTTGGTCCGTCCATTTTCAAATTCCAGAACTCCACCTCAAGCTTCTGAATTTAAGCCCTAGAATAGTATTTCTTTTCCATCATTTCCTTGAGCTCATCCCAGCTCAGTGCATAAGCAGCATCTGCACCAAGGGTCTGAACCTGAAGGTTCCACCAGGAGAGTGCGCCATCTAAAAACAACCCTGAGATAAAGGGGACCCTCTGCTGGGGTGAACAGCTACTCATTTTTAGAATGGAGTCAGTCTTTTCTGACCAACGAACAAATGCAACGGAACCTCCTGTGCCATCAAAATTCAATGGCTTGCAGTCCAGGAATTATTTATAAGTGCAGCCAATTGGAGGGTTATTTCCGGTAGTGCCACCGCTGTGTTCGGAGCGGAGGGCTTCATGTCGAGCAATTGCCTGTGAGATTCGCTCTTGAAGCTCGGCTTCTGTCCTTGGTAACGTACTGGTGTTTGTGTCACGTCTGGGCGGCATTCTCTTCTGCAAAATGGTATGAAGTAGGTTAGACAATATTCCCCAATTGTCTATGAGGTACATAGCACCATAAGCCATCATGTAATCACCCAATTTCACATGTATATATAATCAACGATGTATGAGCGAGGAAACAATTACCGAGCCTTCACATAGGCTTGCCAACTTGGCTTATTGTTTGTAATGGAAAAATGGACTCGAGGCTACATTGCCTTGGTCATTCAAGTTTTAGTTATTTCCTGCTACATTGGTTTTCTTAGGTCTTTAGCTTTACTGATGTGTATATTTTCCCAGAGATGGGATTGTTCATGTAGGGGTGATAGAGAGTGTAACGTCACTAAATCTTTCCGAATGTCATCCATCTTCACTTGTTTAAATATCGTTCCTCAAACGTCTCGTACACAGGCAATCACGAAGTAGGCAAGACAGATTTCCTACTTTAATAAGTGCTAAAGCACTGGTCTATGTATTGTTCTACCATATGAAGGTGTGAACACCTATAGATTATTTTTGGAGGGATGGTGATCTTTGACTTGTCCCGCAGAGTCCACCAGGATTTCCATGCACTACAAGTTGTTATTACGTGGGCCCCCGTAACAATAAATTGTCTTGCACAGTTACCCTAGTTTTCTCTCGTCCAAGCAGATGATCAATCAAGGAGGGGACACTACTGTCCTTATACCTCCGTCATGGAAAGGACCATTGCAGTGGTCCATGCGCTAACACTTGTTGTCGTTACGCGCGAATAGGCACGCTGATGAAGTAGGAATAAAGAGAATTCCTAATAGTTGGAGGGGCACCTTCAAGATGAATACTTCATCTTCCTTTTCTGGTCGAGTATGTCGTCAATCTTGCTTCACAGAAGCCGCAGGGATCTTGTCCCGTTGATTAAGAATTCGTTCAAGGTTGCCGCATTTGCCTCGCCATCACCATCGTAGTCAGGCACCTTCATGATTGAGAGAGAAGAGCAGCCATTTCCTACGGAAGCAAGCTCAGAATCTTGTTTGGTAATCACTCTAACTATGAGCCTTGCAATGAACGCGAGGTCGATAGCTTCATCGTGCGAGTTACGTACAGTAATAGGAGTTGGAGTCGACAATATCTTATTCACATCAATAATCATTCCGTACACGTATTTGTATGTATTCACGTCAATATTTATTTCGTACACTTATTTGTATGTATGTATCGATAAACAAATATGTTGCTTAGCATAAACAGGCATTTCGATCATATCACGTATAACTCTCGTTTTGGGGGGGGGGGTCATTTTTCTAGTTGTCAATTCACGACAGAAACACTACTTGGTACTAGTTATCACCAAGAGTGTATTTTATTTTTGGCAAGTCTATCTCATGTAGACTATGCCTTAATTGGCACCTTATCTTGAGGGTATTCCCTACTAATGTCCTTGCCTTGTCTCTTTTTGAAAAGTGTTTGACTCGTGGATCTTGACGCTTATGTGAATGCAATGAAAACCTTTTTGTAAAATGTTTTCGTGAGAGAACTCTAGTGATTGTAGTCTAGACTCGAGAAGGAATCCTAGTTCACTACAATCGAAGCTCTGATACCAAACTGTCACACCCTGTCTTTTGCGGAAGCGTATGATGTGTGACTGGTTTAATATCATTGCATTCAATCGTAATAAACAACTACATGATCAAAATGATGTTCATCCATTCATAAAATTTATGTATTACAAACATTGTTTATTCAAGTTTTTAAAACACAACCTTTGACTAGGTTACAAACCAACAAAAGTGGATGACATCTAGTTACGACACCTGCGTCCAAGATCCATCCTGTTACCTGAAATACATGTAATTTTGGAAAACATCAACAAAAGTTGAGCGAGTTCATGCGTCTTGTTTGTATATCGTAATTCTTGTAAATCTTCGAGAGACTCCTTTGTAAACAGGTATGAAAAGTGTGTATGAATATAAATGTTTTACAAGGACTTTAAGGCACAGGGAGCACTCGTAGTGGCTCCTTTAAGGCATGTGAGGACATAGGGAGTACTTGTTATGACTCCTTGAGGACATGGGGAGTACTTGTTATGACTCCTTGACTGTGTCGATTACCCTCGACTGTGTCGATTTCCCTCGACTGTGTCGATTAACCTCGACTGGGACTCCGAAGCACTACTAGGTACTAGTTGTGACAATGAGTGGGGTTCGGCCGTACCCGTTAGATCTAACCCTCGTTCCTAATTATGTATTAATGGCTTTTCAATATCTAGTCTATGCTCACATGATCTAGTATTTCATAGGCATTTCATATATCATTCCTTAAAACGCATCATACTTGGTACTCGTTCTCACCAAGAGTGCTTCTTGTTTTTGTATCATACCATTTGTAAATATTGTAACATTTGTAACATGTATTTCACCCCCGAGAGTTATAAAACCAAAAACAGTTAAAGAAAAGGGGGAGCATAAACTCACTGTTTTGCGTCTTCAGTACTCGTAACTCAAATCTCATCAGCAAATACGACTACCTACAATGTGCTAGGGTCTATTAGACGAGCGGGTCGTGCCTTGCCTTAGTATTCATGTTTTGAGTTACGTTTTCTTTATGTCTTTACATCATCCAGAGTTATAATACTTTTCAAGTATTTGTTTTCGCGTTTCTTTCCCAAGGATGGGAGTATTTCATACATGTATCCTCGTATCCTTGTATTTGTAGTTTTCAAAATAATATATTTTCACTTAGAAAATATATGTAGACTTGTTTTGTCCAAAAATAATGTATCGTCAAGAAAATATATATTTTTTCTTCAAAAATATATCTTCTAAAATATTCTAAGAAAATATACTTTTACTTCCAAAAGTAATATATTTCCTCTTTGTCGAAAATATGATATACTTTGTAATAATAGCGAAAATCATATTTTCCCTTCTTTCGTTTCCAAAATAATATTTACCAAAAATATTTTGTAGCGGTACTTCTCGGGATATTTCGTAAGTTACGTTATTGCGTTCGGTTCCACAATATCAAGTGTGTAACTTATATATTCCATTCCATGTAATTTTTGGTATTATTTTGGTATTGTAAATCCTTGGTATTTGTGAGTTATATTAATTTAAATCCTAAAATAATACAACTACTTCACATAATCACACACAATGTCTTTAATGTAAATATATATTCTAAATACATATTTACCCATTTTTATTTGTAAAAACCAACCTCCAATGCTTGTATTTTTGTTACAAAAATCTATGGCAAAGTTTATATGGAAAATCATAGTTAAAATACACTTGTAAACACTTGTTTAGAAAATATTTTCTAAGTGTTGGTATTTTTAGAAAATTTTGCCATAGTTTCCTTTGTAAATGGAGGTTTCCATGCTTTCAGAGCATATCATTTTCTTTTAAAATCATCATCAATCATCAACATCATGAACAAGACTTACCATGTGCCAAAAATAACATACTTACACTATGACATGAACTTGAAACTTTGTAAAAATTTGTAGTAACTTACTAGTGTATTTAGTAAGCTTAGTTACCCTTTAAAGTGTGGTTATTTATTTAAAAAGTATCATTCTTGAAGAATTTAGATCTTCACAACTTGTAAAGTGACTTTCTAAAAATATTTCTTCTTGAACCTTTCTTGTTAAATATATATTTCTACACTTGATTAACCACTAAAAATGTGGTTAATTTCTTTAAGAACCAAGTCTATGTAAATCTTGTATTTTAACTTAGTTTCTTGAAAAGGTTATTTTTGAAATCATCCTTTGACAAGACTTTTAACATGTATCAATCATCATCATACTTTAAATCAAGTTTATATTCAAGTTCATGTTTAACATAAAGGATGTTCTTTATGATTTCTTCAAGAATCATCCTCATACTTGCTATATCATGTGTTTAATCATCATCTAGCAAGGTTATTATGATGATCAACATCATAAACATGAGCAATCATCAATCAACAAGCATAACAACTCATATTTATCTAGGTTTCTTCACATTTTAAGCTTATGTTCATGTTTGCTTCTTATGATTCTTAGTGTTCTTCATGTTTATGATTATGTTTCTCTTTTTAACCACTTATAATAGAAGTAAACTAGCAAGATCAAGATTCTTACCACTAGCACAAGGCTAGGGATGATCAAGTGTAGAAAACAAGTGGATAAAAGCACTAGAGAGAGGTCCTTGAAGTTCCGTTGCTTCCAAGCTTCCTAATTATGCTTCTTACACCTTAGGATCTTCTTAGAATGGATAGTGGAGGATTGAAAATGGAGGTGTGTGAGGGGGAAGCTTGGGCCGTAGCTATGGGGGATGAAGGAGAAGAGTTGCGATGTTGGTTTTAAGTGAAAATGAGAAGTGATGATACCTTGTGGTTTATATGAAGATTCTTCCAACAAGTGTTTATCTTTAGGTTATAATGTTCCACTTTCATCCAACATATCTAATAAAATATTGTAATAAAATCTAGTGGGTGGGTCCCTTGTCTAGGACCGGATATGGGGGGGGGGGTGTCTTGGTTGGATTTTAATTGGTAGTTGAGTAATCTAGTTAGAGAATAAGGTTATTAGTTAGTGTTTTAAGTGTTATGGTGTTTTAGGGTACGTTATGATGTTCCGTGACCATAACTAGCTTCATAACACTAAAACAATGCTTCTAATGAAAATTTGGTGTTTCGGGTAGTGTCCGGTTGGTTACCGGTTCGTTAAAGTGCTAAATAGCGCAGTTTAGTGTGCTTTATGTTGTCTTTTATGACATTTTCGATTCCCGACACTTAGGAAAGTATTCTGGATCGTTAAACCATAATTCTGCTTTATATTTTGGAGTTTAAATGCTGAAAATAGCTGAATTTTGGTTATTTTCTGCAAAGTTATGCATTTTTAGTGTGTCCCTGGCACTTTCCGGCACTTTGTCTATCACTTAGGCATGCAGTTTTGTGGTCCTTACTTCCCTACACACTATACGTCATCTCTGGCTCATACTGGGCCTCATACTATTGTCTGTCTATGTACTGAACTTCGTCAGCATTTTTAGTTTGTCTGGTAATGGTGCCAATTCTGTTCTGTGTATCATCTGAACTATCTCGTGTTGCATGTAGCAACGAATAAAATCTTGTATCATGAAATGCCATTGCATGTATATAACAGTAATAAAAAAAATCATTTGTCTTATAAACTAGATCATGCACAATTATTTAAGCACAGATTACTGTTCAATTAGTGTACGGAATGTACGGAAAAGTGACAGTTGTCACATGTGTCCCACCTCAGAATATACTCCTGTATCCAGACTCCTATATTCAGTCTTACAGGTGAATGTACACTAATGATATCTCTAATAGGTAAATGCGAGGCCATGAGAGCTCAGGTTAGAACTTCCGTTCAGACAGAGAGATGATGGCTCGAATTTAGGTGTGTCCCTCTTGGGGATCTTCTTTTCAACAGCACATGATTAGCATTTTTCAATGTTTCATCATTTTTTATGCTGAGGGTGAGCTTTATGAATAAAGTAGTGCAGAGTATTATACGAGGACTAGGCTATTGCTTCCGCAAAATAAGAAGTCCCAGAATAATACCCCAGATATCATCACGCACAAAGACCTACTATGTCAGAAACAGAAAGCCTTTCAAACAAGATTTCAGGGGTTACCTATATATCCAAGAGATGTTCCCCACGTAATAAGTAACAAATGATTTAGGTTTATATCCCGAACAAATCTAGTAAATGTATAAAAACCTATCGGCATATCATCAACGAGACTGCTTAACACATATTTACTCATTACATTTCTTTAGCGTACTGCAACTGTCTAGCTGATGTACTATCATTTCCCCTTTTTACACAAGCTCTTTTTCGGTTTTCTATTGTTTTTTAATTTTGAAATATCTCATGTTTTTGGATTTTTTTATTGTTTTTGTATTTTCTGAAAATATTATCTATCTCCCCCTAAATACCAAAACAACTAAAAAATCGACAAACCATTGTAGATTGCTTTTCAACATTATCTACAGTGGTACCTTCATCTACGCCAAGAATCCCCTCCGCAACCGACAATAACTTCATACCATTAATTTTCAAAAGATATTGAAAACGTGTTCTGTCAAAAGCTTTGGTATGTAAGTCAGCTTTTTGTTCATCGGTGTGGATTTTCTCAATTCGTATCGACTTCTTTTTATAACAATTGCGTATGAAGTGATGATGAATTTCAATGTGTTTGGTTTTAGCATGATGAACAGGATTTTTTGTTATGTTAATGGCTGCCTCATTATCAACAAATATAGGGGAGTTAAGAAATTGCAAACCGTAGTCGCTCATCTGTTGCTGGATCCACAAGATCTGGGAGCAGCTGCTAGCAGATACATACTCAGCTTCACATGTAGACAAAGCGATAGAGGTCTGCTTCTTACATTGCCAGGTGACCAATCGGGGTCCGAAAAACTGGCATCCCACGGTTGCTGACTTAGCGTTCACTTTGCAGCATCCGAAGTCAGAATCAGAGTACCCCTCAAGCATGAAATCGCCATCTTTTGGATACCACAACCCCAAGCTTGGAGATCCTTTCAGGTAGCGTAATATCCTCTTGACGATTATCATATGCGAAGCTCTGGGACTTGATTGAAATCGGGCTGCGAGGCAGGTTGGATACATAATATCAGGTCTCGATGCCGTCAAATACATCAGCAATCCAATCATGGAGCGGTACAATGTTTCATCCACCTTCTCTCTGGTGAGATCAGGGTTTATACCATGGTTCGTCGCTAACGGGGTGGACATTGGTGTTGTTCCCGTCATTCCAAATTTCTCCAGTACATCGTAAACATACTTTGTCTGATGTATGAATGTTCCCCCGGGCAGTTGATCGACCTAGAGCCCTAAGAAGAACTTCATCTCACCTATTGAAGACATTTCAAATTTCTGCTTCATAACCTTTTCAAAATCTTTGCAGAGCTCTTCATTTGTTGACCCAAAAATTATGTCATCCATGTAAATCTGGACTATCAGAAGATGGCCGTCGACTTCTTTTGTGAAGAGGGTGGCATCTACCTTGCCTCGGATGAAGTTGTTGGCGAGCAAATGTTGCGAGAGTGTCTCGTACCAGGCTCTCGGGGCCTGATGCAAGCCGTATAACGCCTTATCCAAGAGATAAACTTTATCCTTATGGATTGGGTCGGTGAAGCTCGGTGGCTGTCCGACATATACTTCCTCCTTCACCTTGCCATAGAGAAATGCCGACTTCACATCTAACTGATATACTTTAAATACTTTCCAAGATGCAAATGCTAGGAAGATTCTGATTGCTTCAAGTCGAGCGAAAGGAGCGTATACTTCAGTGAAATCTATCCCCTCCTGCTGACTGAAACCCTGGACCACGAGTCGAGCTTTGTTGCGAATAATAACCCCTAGATCATCCCTTTTGCACTTAAACACCCACTTCGTGTTTATCTTCCTATGACCATCAGGCAAGTCCACCAGTTTCCATACTCCTAACTTCCCAAACTGACTCAGCTCCTCCTGCATTGCGTTGACCCAGGAATCTTCAGTTAGTGCTTCCTTGTAGGTTCGCGGTTCAATCTGTGAAATGAAATAACTAAGTGAAAACTCTGTTTGTAAAGGAGCAACTTTTGAATAAAAACAAGTAAGGCCTTGGTCAATTTGTCGTCTGGTGCGAACGCCTGACTGTAGCTCTCCTATAATCGATTCTTCTGGATGATATGAAAGAGTCCTTGGCATCACTTCGCCTGGAACATCCACATCGCCTTCCAAATTCGTAACGTTCTGATTAGCAACATCTTCATTGATCCGAATTGTCTGATTTGAAATCTGGATTTGCTCCACCTCAGACTCTGAATCACCACGATCGAATATTGGCTTATCATCAGATTCTAGATTATCATTGACCGTCGTCTGATTATCAGGAGCTTGTTCATGTTCTGAAGATGTCTGAGTTTGCTGAATTTCATCATTCTCTCCAGCATTACCTGGACCAGCTTCATCATCATTGGAATCTTGATATTGACATCTAGAAGATTCTGCTGGGAATCTTTCCTGTGCTGCTTCATATTCTCTCAGAATATCTTGTTGGTGCATGTTTTGTGACAACAGCTTAATAGTTTGTTTATTTAGTCTTTGGATATTTTGTATTGGGCTTAGCATATTGGTTAGGGAGTTATTTCTGTGTAATGGGCTTGGAGAATGGCCTAGCCCAGACCAAAGCCTATATGCAAACCTTGTCATATATAAACAAGGCTTGGCATTAGGGCTTAGGTTAGCCAGTGAATAGAGTTTGAGAGAGAGTTAGAGAAATCTACAGAGAGTGGCTGAGAGATTTCTTGTGGGTCTTGATTTGATTGTAAACTTCGTGTTGGATAATCAATAGAAGACCGGTTGAAAGTGCATCGTGTTCTTGATTCTGTTTCTACACGTTTTCTGTGAAATCTGATCTAGGGGATTCCGCACTCTAGGTTAGATCGACGATTCTGTTACGATCCGCACGGATTACGGGACCTACAATTGGTATCAGAGCATTAGGCTCTTGATTGGCTTGGTTCAGAATCGTTTTCTGCAGAAAATTCGAAGTTTTGGACGTTTTTGACGGCTGTTCTAGGGTTCTGCTGCTGATTTCGGACAAACATCAAGGATTTCGGATACAAATCTTGCATTTCGGATCCATTTCGGATTGAAATCAAGTATTTCGGATTAGTTTCGGACAAGAAATCAGTCATTTCGGATTAACATCATCAATTTCGGATCCATTTCTGATCAGAAAGTTGCATTTCGGATTAAAGCCTTACATTTCGGATCTTCAAATTAGCATTTCGGATTAGTCTGATCCATTTCGGATCAGAAGAACCCATTTCGGACCAGAATCCAACCATTTCAGATCACACTGTTTGAATTTTGGACCAGATTAGTTGCATTTCGGATCAATTTGAAGGATCACGGATCATTTCGGACCAGTAGGTATTCTTTACGGACCATTTCTGATAACCATTTCGGACAATTTCGGACCATTTCGAACAAGGTGGAATTTTTCTTGGCTTGCGTAAGAAAAATTTCACTGTTTCATGTTTAGAAAATTATCTGTAGCCCATTTCAGAAAACAGTTTGCACCGTTGAATTCCTTGGATTTTTAGGGCAAAAAAAAAATCTGTATAATCCTGAAATAGGCTTTTGACATTATATATCATTGGAATCGTAATTTCGAGACGAATCTAACGGTATAATTTGATAAAAACAGTTTTTGGATAATTTTTGTACGGTTTTGACAGTACGGTTACGGGAAAAGCTAGACAAGGACCGATATAGGAGTTAGATTTGGATTTTGATTCAGGTTACCAAAATCCATTTAAGCTTTTACGCTGCGTGATGGCTAAGATGAACAATGGAAGTAGGGTTGTTAAAAACCGGCCAAAGCTTATAAACGTCAAAGAATATGCTGACTGGAAAGAGAAGTTTGAGCTATTTGTGAAAAGTGAGGATACCAGAATGTGGTACTGTATGATAGATGGATATGTTGCTCCTACACGTCATGTTGAAGGAAGGGTTAAAGTTATTCTTATGACAAGATGGATGAATCTGAGAAACTTGTGTTTAATGCTGAAAAGCGAGCTTTAGCAGCGATAAAGATATCCTTGCCGATTGGAATAAAAAAAGTTATTTAATAGGTTTGGGACTTCTCAAGAGCTGTGGAAAGCTTTGGAAAAATGTTATCAGATTCCTTCAAGATTGAATACATGTGATCAAGCATGTGTAGCTGAGCTTGTAGCTGTGAAGATAGGAGAAGTAGATGCTGAGGTAGAGGAGAAGAAGAAAGCTGATAAGGAAACTGTTGAGAAGAAGGATGCAGAAGTTTTAAAAGGCTTGAAGGATGTGAATGAACTTACATCAGAGGTGAAGGTATCATCAAAATCTGTAAGTCATACATGTCTTAACTGCACTGAACTACAAGGTAAACTTAACAGACTATCAGAGCAAAACAAAATTCAGTTAGCTGATTTGGAAAACTGAAAAGAGTTAAATATTCTTTTGATTAAAAGAGAGTCAAATTGTTTAGATAAACTCAAATCAAATGAACAGGAAATTAGTAGTCTAACAAGCAAAGTCAATGAACTGTTACAGGTCATTGATTTGGCTCGTGAAACTGTGAAAGAAAAGACTAACGAGCTTTCAGAAAAGTGCACAGAATTGGCTGATGCACAAGCCAAAATTGTAGAACTTCAGGGGAAGTTAAACAATTTTGGAAATTCTTCGTTAGTCAGGACTCATATTCAAAAAGGTTGAAAAAGGAGTAATGATAAAACAGGGGTGGGGTTTAATAAAGCTTCATCTTCTAAACATCAAAACTACTCATTTTTACCAACTGAAGATGAGCTAACTGATTTTGTAACCACTGCACAAGTAGTAGTGGATCGGATAGCTGTGGACTTGCCAAATAGTCCAGTTTCTTTGAAAGAATCTGTTGGGTCTAACAGTACACCTCATAAAGTGGATGAGGATACTGAAGACAAAAAGGCCAACACATCTAAAAAGGGATCAAACAAAAAGAAAACTTATAAGAAAAGATCCTGTTTTAGATGTCATAACAAAGGGCACGTGGCGAGTTGTTGTCCTTTGAAGAAAGGTAAGACGTGTCCATAGTGTAGACGGGCTGATCATATTCAGTCGGAGCATAGCTTGTTGCATACGATTGAGTCGGACGCGGGCCTAGGATGCCGGCATTGTTGGGTGGCGTCCACTGAGGAGCCGAGGGATATGGACATGGGGGAGCAGTAGTCCAAGGAGCCCAAGGGTATGAGGTATTTGGGCCGGCCCAAGGGTTGAACCCAAAAGGCCATGGCGGGTACCCATGCTAACCCGTGAACTCTGGAGTAGAATTACCACGTCCCCTACTTGCTGAACCACCGCGTCCGTGACCTCTTCCAGGGTTGTGTTGATCCCGAACAGAATCTGAGCGAGCTTCATAGCGGCTGGAGCCTGACCGAGAGTCAGAAGTATCAGAATTTGGTGGCGGACGAGTGTCAGAAGACGCAACGAGAGCGGTACCGGCGGCTTGGGCTGCATTGCGGACTTGGTTTGTTTTGCGTGTCTCAGCCATACATAGTCTTGATCGAGTCTCATAGAAGTCCGGTAAGGGACTGTTTTGTTGAATGATAGTAGCAGTGCTCTCATATGCTTCCGTAAGGCCCATGAGGAGTTGTAATACCAATTGTTCTTCAGTGATGGGAGAACCAACGTTAGTAAGTTGATCATAGATTACCTTGAGCGCCTGGCAGTACGCCGTCATGATGGGAAATTGTTCAAGACGTGTGTTGGCAAACTTATTATTTAGATCAATGGTTCGCGTGGCCTTGTTATCTTAGAAAATATTTGCCAACGCCGTCCAAGCAGCGTATGCATTGGTGTTGGGCTTCAGAATAGTGTGCAAAAGATCGGTGGAAATCGTCCCGTAAATCCATTGTAAGACAATGGAATCGAGACGTTCCCACGATGGAGAAGAAGAGGTCGTATCTTTGGCTTTGTCTTTATCTGATGAGGAGGATGTCTCACTGGTTTTCTTTGGCTGCAAGTGATCATATACATCATACGAGATGCAATGAATTTTGAATAACTCCGACCAAGCTCTGTAATGACCGTTCTCGATGTCAAGGGTAATGGGAATAAGGGCTTTGATGTTTGTGACCGTAACAGCAGGATGAATGGACGAAGACATGATGACAGATGTGAAGGAGGCGATGAACAGAAGTTGCGCAGAGAAAAAGGGGGGGGGGCGATAAGGAGAGGATCGATTTTTTTTTAAGTTATAAAATTTAAAAAAAAAATCAAAAATACAAAACCATTGAAAAATTTAAAACATAAAAAAATAGAAAATCAAAAATGAGTTTTCATGGTGTGAAAAAGGAGATATGATAGTACATCAGCGAGTTAGACTGTCACACTGAAAATGATATTAAATTGCTTAAGTGTGATAGCAGCTTCATCATACAATGTACCAGTAGGCAAAAACATGAAATAATCAACTTACCAATGTGATATAAATCTAAATGCACTGTGTATGAGTGGGGAACACATCAGTGGTGTATGGTTTAATGACCTTAAATCTTGCGTTGATAGATTGCCAAAATCTGAAGTTTTGGGTCTTTATACTGTTATTTCATCCGGGGATATCAGGGTTGTCCTTCTGCTGCATCCAGATACATGCTGACCTAGACACAACCAGGATATCTTAAAAGAGCTAAAAATGCCAAAACCCTGAAAATGAAGAAGCTCTCATAGAGAGTCATTCAAAAATGCAAAATACATAAATCGTACCAAAAATGGTATTTGTCTTAGCCCTCGTTAGATATTTTGGTCTCTTTGCTGTACGGAAGTACTGACCTGTTCACCAATTATCTAAACGTTGAAAAACAAAACGGATGAATTCAGTATACTCACCTACTACGATGAATCTTTGTGCATACCTTGATCGCGGGGGTATATCCTGAAGTAGGACACGCTAATATATCAGTAATAATATTACCTTAAAGTATCATACGGTAATGGTACTTGAAATGTTCATGCATTTTGTTTAGGTGGACAAACATACTGGTAATCGTCTTGGACTGCTTTTCACGAAAAATTATATAAAGAATTATCTAATAGTGTGAAAACTGTTTGATTTTGTTGATATGATCTTCTTGCACATGATTCTCACAAAAAGAAGTATTGTAAATATTTTTGGGTTTAGTTTAGTTAGTTTAGTTTGTGTTGAAAAATATAAAAAATAAAAAAAATATTTCTTTTTAAAAGACTTCCATTTTGAACTGACAGGTAGTTGTTTTTGCAAACTAAGATAAAATATTGGTTTATCTTGAAATGTGAAAAAGACTAATGGTTTTTCGAGATACTTGCTTGTGTTGCTAAACAGATTGATGCAGTTATCAAAATGAAGTGCAGAATACAAGTAAAGTGCAGATTGAGAGTGAAGTGAAGAATGTGTGAAGATGCATGGTAGGATCCTTCTACTACATTGCAGAAAGAAAGAGATATGAAAGATTTGAAGTTTACTTGCTTAACCAAAGATTGCTAGTTCACTGATCTACAATGAATGAAAGTTTTGAAGATTGGAAGCATCAGCTAAGGGGGAGTCTGTTGATGTCAGAAACTGTGTAGCTGACGCTATCCAAAGACCAAAAGACTGCAAGATGTTTGAAGACAAAGTTATACTATGAAGCTATTGTCAAGGGGGAGTTTGTTGGTGCATGTTTTGTGACAACAGCTTAATAGTTTGTTTATTTAGTCTTTGGATATTTTGTATTGGGCTTAGCATATTGGTTAGGGAGTTATTTCTGTGTAATGGGCTTGGAGAATGGCCTAGCCCAGACCAAAGCCTATATGCAAACCTTGTCCTATATAAACAAGGCTTGGCATTAGGGTTTAGGTTAGCCAGTGAATAGAGTTTGAGAGAGAGAGTTAGAGAAATCTACAGAGAGTGGCTGAGAGATTTCTTGTGGGTCTTGATTTGATTGTAAACTTCATGTTGGATAATCAATAGAAGACCGGATTGAAAGTGCATCGTGTTCTTGATTCTGTTTTCACACGTTTTTTGTGAAATCTGATCTAGGGGATTCCACACTCTAGGTTAGATCGACGATTCTGTTACGATCCGCACGGATTACGGGACCTACATATCTAAATCATCAAAGAACTCTGGCTCTTCTTCTAACTCGAATGAATTCCATAGAGTATTGTAGTCGAATCGCCATGAATCTGCGGGATTCTGTGGTGGCATTGTGTATCCCTGGCACTCAACATGTTGTGCTTCGATGATTCGTTTGAAACTTGGAACAAAGACTCTCTTTAGTGGACTAGCATATCCCACAAAGATTCCTTCAATGCACTTTGAACCAAATTTGCCATCGGGATCCAGAACTGTGCAGGGAGACCCGAACGGTTCCAAATACTCGAGATTAGGCTTTCTATTGTTGATCAACTCGAAACATGTCTTGTTGTGCTTTTTCACCATAAGAACCCTATTGAGAGTGTAGCAAGCGGCTGAAACAGCTTCTGCCCAGAAATTGATCGGTAACTTGGAATCAGCAAGCATCGTCCTGGCAGTTTCAATCAGCGTCCTATTCTTTCTTTCTGCTACTCTATTTTGTTGTGGAGTATAAGGTGCGCTGAATTCTTGCAGAATACCTTTTTCGTCACAATATTCTTCCATTCTGTTATTCTTAAACTCTGTACCGTTGTCACTTCTTAATCTTCTGATTCGGGTTTGGTACAAATTCTCAATCTTTCTGAAAAGTCTCAGCAAACTCTCTAATGTTTCATCCTTTGTTTTCAAGAACGACACCCACGAGAATCTCGAATAGTCGTCTGTGACTACTAAGCAGTAGAGATCACCAGTTACACTCTTGACATTCACAGGACTAAAGAGATCCATGTGAAGTCTCTCCAACGGCCCCGAGACAGAGTTCATCTTCTTGCATGGGTGGGATTTCTTTCGCTGTTTACCTTTTACACAACTAATGCACTCCCCCTCAAGATGAAAACTCTTCGAATGAACACCTTTTACCAAGTCGTTATGCACCAGGTAGTTCATTTTCCGTAGGTGAATATGGCCCATTTTTTGATGCCACAATTGCGACTCCTTTTCAGTGGCTTTAGACATGAAGCAATGAGTCTGACCCGTGGTAGTAGTGGCTACACTTATGTCCAACACGTGCAGATCGTTGACTCTTGGTGCTCTCATGATGACCCACTCTTCGGGGACAACAAACCCCGGTTTCAAAATCAAACATTCCTTATGAGCAAAAGTGCTAGTAGAGAGTCAGACCGGACAGAGTTTCCCCAACAGAATGAGCACAAGTGCTAGTAGAGAGTCAGACCGGACAGAGTTTCCCCAACAGAATGAGCAAAAGTCTTAAATGACATACCCAAGCTGGGTATTTATAGGCAAACTCAAGGATGGAATAGGTGTTGTCCGGTCGAGTGGCAGTCCGCTCGGATGGCTATCCGGTCGGATGGCCATCGAATCGGGTTGTCACACCCCGACCACGTAAAACAACAAATCATGGCGGAAATGTCGGGGAGTGTTGTAACAGAATCATTGTTTCACAACCATGGAATAAATAATTTCGTTTTATTGAATTATTAAACTCATTGTTTTAAATACAATCAAATAAGTACAAACTATTATCTTTCAAATTTTAAAGTCGCTAAGGCACGAGTCCATCCTATGTATAGCATGCACCAATAATCATCACATAATAGCACCTGAAACATGTGTAAAAATAGGTACGTCAGCATAAAAATGCCTGTGAGATACATAGGTTTTATTGTAATTAGGATTCATGACTTATAAGTTTAAAGAAAATGTTTTAATAAAAGTAGTCATGATCCTTGTAAAAGGTTTTCTTTTATAAATCATATGAAAATTTATAAGAAATCAGATGATATAAAATAATAATACATAGGAAATTAAATAATTAAGTAAAATGAGTTTGTATAAAATATATTGTTTGAAAAACAATATTTTGAGAAAAGATTTATAGTGTATATAAAAATATACTTTGGTTTTAAGAAAGTTGAATAAGTAATATATTAAAATATACTTCAGTTCCAAAATCGTTAACCCAAGTGTACTAAACAACGCTACGGTATGTAATGTGAAGAAAACACTTATATATAAGAAGTACCAGAGGCGTATCTACCATGTTTTCATCATATTACACCTGTCCCGTTATCTAAACACTAACCAAAACCCAATTGTAAAACAAATAGTATATTAAATATGCTTTAGTTGTTAAAAATAATAATTTTTGGTAGTATATCAAAAGTATACTTTGGATTTATTAATAACATATTAAACTACGCTTTGGTTTTGAAAATAACATATCAAATTATGTTTTAATGATTTGACAAAATATATGTTGGTTTTGTACATTATCACATATGAGAGCATATTAAACTATACTTTTGGGAGTACAACTAAATATACAAAAATAATGTGATTTAAGAATTCATTCAGACCTAGTGCATCAAAATACACCTTTGAGACTATAGGAAAACCACAAAGGCAATCCCTATTTGAATGGAGAAAAATAAATTGGTTTCAGACATTCCATGACAACAGGAATGAGGTGTCAAATCCTATAGCGCTATATCATACTACCAACCGGTCTGGTGAACAAAAATAAGTACTATCCAACGATTAATTTTATAATCTTTGAAAAATTAGAGTTTAAACCATAAATAATCATTCGGTTTGTAAAAAGAGAAGTACTAATATGTATAATCAATTATACTTTTGAAAACAAGAACATAACAAATAGGTACACATGCTTCACCCCGAAACTTTGAAAACAGTAAAAGAGGGGACTATGTACTCACTTGAGAGTGCTTAGAAGTCTTGAACAACTACCAAGCAAGCTAGAGGGAGCACGGAATCAAACGGCACCTAATATAGGTAACTACATAAATAAACCGGACCTAAATCGGAAGATCGGATAGGATGAGGTCTCGTAAACCAAATGAGTGTGGGAACTCATATGATATGGTTTAACAACGCATACATACTAAAAGGAAACCTAACCTAAGTGCTTACGACCCATTACGACCCGTTTAGGTAGCTTACGCTAATTTAATGCGTCGTTCGCGTAAAACGCGTTCGGACTGCCTAACTAGTCGTATGACAAGTATTATATGACTAAACATGTTTAATTATGTTGCATAATCAGTTAAGTGAAAAAAGTTTGGGTTACATATGCTTAAATATCAATTATGCATAAAAAGGGTATTTTGGTAATTTTCCTAAGGCATATAAACTACCTATCATACAACTACTTAAACGAAGTGACCATATGGTATAACCTCGGAAGGTTATTCCCTATACAACTATGGTCACTAGACATGTTTGGTCAGATCCTAATGATCGACCAAACGGGTCTAGTTCGAAAGTCTAAGCGGTTGTTTAGACCGCTTGACTTACGACTCTACATAAGCACTAAACCTAAAGTGATGAGCTAAACATGCTAAAACATGTTTAGTTAAGTTAGAAAACAGGTTTGGAATCAAAACGAATGGTTTTGATACCTAAAAGTAGTTTGGTTACAAAATACACGAGAATACGCATTTTGGCCGAAACTACGACTCGTCACTGAGCCTACATAACGTGGTAATCAGTAGGTATAGTCACTAGGGACTATAACCATCGTGATTACGCTCACGTTATGAAGTTCAAACGAACTTCATATTGACCATCAACTGGTTAATGCAGAAAGTCAAACGTAGTTTGACTTTAACGATAAAACGAATGAAAAGAACGAAAGAATACTTACAGAAGGTCCCCGCAAGCTCTTGATCCCATTTACCCTCAGGTATGAAGAGTATACTTCAACTTTGAGGGCCAAAATCAGATTCAAGTGTGCTTTGGGAGTGAAAGGAGTGGGCTATATATTGTTTTCGTACAACCGTTAGGATCGTTCATCGAATAACGTGCTTCGATGTAGGCCGTACAAGTGGGCACATGGTATTTGGATACCATGGGCACTTAAAAACCATCAAAGTCCATAGATTGATCAAAACCAGGTGCAAATGGTGTGGAACAGCTGATCACAGCTGGAAATCAGTTTTGTAGATCTGGGCCTCTCACGCGGGCCGCGTAGCCCATAGCACCAGCTTACGCGGGTCGCCTAGCCAACTATTACAGAATTGCAGTTTAGTCCCTGAACTTCAGAATCATGCATTTCGGCTCATTTTTGGCACGTTTAAGCTCCGTTAACCTCATTTTAAGGCTCTAAAATGAAGTTAAAGTATAGGGAACTTAAAACATGCTCAAAAATATCTCGGATGTCGGTTCGTTCGGTCGTACGGTTGCGTTATTCGCTTAATTACGACGGAAGTCGTAACGAACGCAAAACGAACCAAATTAAGCGACGAATGGAATTTTATCATGCCAAACACTAAAATAAAATATTTTAATACTTACATAAATTTTTGGATGTCCAGATGTATTCAGAACGTAAGATATGCGCGAAAATGCAAACTTATGCACTTTTTGACGCTTTTAGTCCCTGAATGAGCATAAAGTTTATTTTAGCATACCGAACCCCTCAAAGCCTATTTCTAAGATATGTAAAGGATATTTAGGGTATGTTTAACTTATGATCAAGTTCCAGAATGTTCGTTACCATAGAAATCGGTATAGTTTCGCAGTTTGACACAATTAGTCCCTGCGATCGAACAAACTTGATTTCAACACACCAACCCATCCAAAACTTATTTCTAAGTTATGTGAAGGTTATTTAAGGTATGTTAAGCCTATTTCACTATTCTGGAATGTTTGTTGCATTAAACTGGTTATATTTACGCATCAGTGCGCGTATAACCTTCCAGAAAGCGATTTAAAGCTTGAAATCGAACAAGAATTGATATGTTCAAACGATACACATATTTATACAAATCCCAAGTATGAAATACAATATTTCATTGGTTTGGCATTTGTTTGATGGTTGAAGTGACACAGGTGTCACAGTCTCCCCTACTTTAGGAAATTTCGTCCTGAAATTTAATTTTAGAGGAAATTTGTGGAGACAGCTGTGATGATTTCGCTTTCAAATAAATCCATTGAACCCTAAGTAAAACTCTAGGCCATGTTAGGATTCTTAGCGAAATTGTCAACCCTCAAGGTGAAGTCCTTGTAGTAACAAAACATGGAGTTTCGAACTATGGACAGAAGAACGTTTCTTATGAAGACTTATCATAGGAAACTTGTGTGTGCTAGAAATCAGAATTGGGGAGTGTAAGATAAAATGACATCGGTCAAGGTCCAGGACTTCTCCCGTATCATTATTCTTGTCACTATAGGTCTTAACACATAACAAAATTTGCAGTGGTTTCTGTGCACTGAATTCCATAATTATGTATGCATCCATAATTACGTAATTCCTTGTACAGTCCGCACAGTTCATTTTATAATGTGTAGGGGAAAAATCAATTGAATAAACATGAAGCAACTTGACTAGACCACCAAAAGATCTTTTTAACTAGATCAACGAACGAGCTTTTTAACTAGATCAACACATGATCTTCTTAACTAGACCGTTGTATAATCTTTTTAAATAGACCGCTTAAAGGGATCTTTTCAATTATATCATCACATGATATTCCTAACCAGATTTTCAAAATCAATCTGTTTAACTAGACCATTCAAGAGGTCCAATTATAGAATAGTACTTTATAACCCATGGGACTTAACTACAACGTTAAAGTCCATTAAGGATTTAAGATAGTACCTTTGGATATCCTACTGTGAATCCCTCATATGAGATATGGAAGATTCTACGAGGATTTGGATGGATCACATAAAACACAAAACATATAAGAAAACACATAAGCACATAATTAGTTAACTTGATCTTTAATTTGTTATCTTTGGACACGGATATTTAAAGCACACCGGGAATCCAATCCGTGGATTCCGTTTGGTACTTTAATCAATTTCAAGAATCTATCTATGGAGATAGAAAGATCTTTAATAGGAATTTGGCTTTGTTTCTTAAAAGAAACGAGCATTTAATATTCTTGGGGAGATCACAAGTGATCCTAAAAATGACAAAACTACACGAGTAGTTTGTCTTGGTGTTGGTATCATAAGGTTGTATCAAACATTCACACAATCGTATCAGTTTTGAAAAATAAAAATTGAAGCAAACAATTTTATTTATAAAACAACCGAATTATTTTTAAACGTCAAAAGATAACAACCAGAGGAAATAACAAAACACTAATTGTTCACTGCTGCATCATTGTTCACGTTTGCCTCATTGATGTTAAACACTCGTCCACGCGCTGGAGGTATGTTAACAAGTCTTGGGCAATTGTTTCTGTAGTGAGTAAGGTCACCACAGTTATAACATGACCCTGGAGGGAACCGTGCTTGAACAGCAGCAGGGTTTGCAGCAGCTTGATTTGCATAACGGCAAACATTTATCAAATGTCCCAACCGCCCACAGTGGGTACATTTGTGACACTGCTCTTGCTCCAGATGATGACGGTTGCATTTATTTCACAAAGGTGCGGTACCAACATAATTTTGCCTTTTGCGAGGTTGTGCTGGCTGGTTTGGTGCAACCTGATTGTTCTGAGCAGTTATGGCGCAGTTTTGAGAAGCCTTACGCTTCTTCTTCTTGGATACCTCAGCCTGTTTTTCCTTTGGCTCAGCTTGAGCAGTCTTATCAGAAGGTCTTGGGTCGCCTTTTCAAAAAAGCTTACCCTTCCTGATGTGGGATTCAGTTAGGGTGGTAGACAATTCAATGGCTTATCTGACAGTAGTAGGGTTGCTGCTAGTAACAATATCCTGAACTAGGTCAGGAAGACCATCAATGTATTTCTCGATCGCCTTATCCACAGGCGTAACCATGGCAGGACACAATAAGCTCAGCTCCTCATAACGGTCAGTATAGGCTCGATGCTCGCCACTGTCTTGCTTCAAATCGTCGAATTCTCTTTCCAACGCTCTAAGCTCATGACGAGGACATAACTCTTTCATCATTAGAGCTCGAAGCTCCTCCCAAGTTTGAGCTAGTGCCACATCGGCACCCCTATCACGCATCACCCCGTTCCACCATGTAAGAACACGCTTCTCAAACACACAGGATGCAAACTCAACCTTACGCTCATTCGGACATTGCACATGCCTGAATGTGCTTTCCAAACTTTCAAACCATTGCAGGAGCGCAGTTGCTCCTTAAGATCCGGAAAACTTCAAAGGTTTAGCAGAGTTGAAGGTCTTGAAATTGCACCGAGCGTTGTTGTTGTTATTGTATATCTGATGGATCTCGTTTACTATGCCCGGAAGTACAGCAGCCATTTGCTGAGAGACAAGGGCTGCGATTTCTTCATTCGTTTGAGGCTGTGCTTCTGGTCGAGGAGGCATCTTCTAAAAAGGACAAGAAAACATGAGGGGAAACAAGTGAAATGGCATTAGGTAAGAATAGGATGTTACAATCACCGACCAAAAAGCATGGGTGATGGTCATTGGTTTGAACCATGAAGCAAACAAACAACACACACAAAAGCTGAATCAAAGTAAATAGGTCTTCATAATGTATCGCGAAGACATGCTTGCCTATAAGTGGACACTCACCCCAAGAGTTCCCAGGTAAGAGTGACTGGTCCGATTATGTGGATTTGTACGAACACTCTAGCCTTAGACAGAAAACTCAGGATACAGGCATCCACCCTTCCAGTTTGCACGTGTTCACATTATGAGACCCAAACTTTGACGGAATTTTGAAAACTTTGAAGGTTCAAAACCTTACAATAAATCATCCAAGAACAAATTATTGGTTTTCAAAGCGGATTCGAAATTTGTATTCTTATTGTGGTTGTCACCTAAGGATAAGTGACGGTATTGTTTTAAAACTAAACACAAGATAACTTGTGTTAGGGTCCTAGGAAGGTTATAGTCTAGGTCAAAGCATTACTAATAACCTAATTCCCTATAACCATTGGCTCTGATACCAACTTTTCTGTCACACCCCGACCACGTAAAACAACAAATCGTGGCGGAAACGTCAGGGAGTGTTGTAACAGAATCATTGTTTCACTACCATGGAATAAATAATTTCGTTTTATTGAATTATTAAACTCATTGTTTTAAATACAATCAAATAAGTACAAACTATTATCTTTCAAATTTTAAAGTCGCTAAGGCACGAGTCCATCCTATGTATAGCATGCACCAATAATCATCACATAATAGCACCTGAAACATGTGTAAAAATAGGTACGTCAGCATAAAAATGCCTGTGAGATACATAGGTTTTATTGTAATTAGGATTCATGACTTATAAGTTTAAAGAAAATGTTTTAATAAAAGTAGTTATGATCCTTGTAAAAGGTTTTCTTTTATAAATCATACGAAAATTTATAAGAAATCAGATGATATAAAATAATAATACATAGGAAATTAAATAATTAAGTAAAATGAGTTTGTATAAAATATATTGTTTGAAAAACAATATTTTGAGAAAAGATTTATAGTGTATACAAAAATATACTTTGGTTTTAAGAAAGTTGAATAAGTAATATATTAAAATATATTTCAGTTCCAAAATTGTTAACCCAAGTGTACTAAACAACGCTACGGTATGTACTATTAAAATATATAAGAAGTACCAGCGGCGTATCTACCATGTTTTCATCATATTACACCCGTCCCGTTATCTAAACACTAACCAAAACCCAATTGTAAAACAAATAGTATATTAAATATGCTTTAGTTGTTAAAAATAATAATTTTCGATAGTATATCAAAAGTATACTTTGGATTTATTAATAACATATTAAACTATGCTTTGGTTTTGAAAATAACATATCAAACTATGTTTTAATGATTTGACAAAATATATGTTGGTTTTGTACATTATCACATATGAGAAACTATACTTTTGGGAGTATAACTAAATAAACAAAAATAATGTGATTTAAGAATTCATTCAGACCTAGTGCATCAAAATATACCTTTGAGACTATAGGAATACCACAAAGGCAATCCCTATTTGGATGGAGAAAAATAAATTGGTTTTAGACATTCCATGACAACAGGAATGGGGTGTCAAATCCTATAGCGTTATATCATACTACCAACCGGTCTGGTGAACAAAAATAAGTACTATCCAACGATTAATTTTATAATCTTTGAAAAATTAGAGTTTAAACCATAAATAATCATTCATTTTGTAAAATGATAAGTACTAATATGTATAATCAATTATACTTTTGAAAACAAGAACATAACAAATAGGTACACATGCTTCACCCCAAAACTTTGAAAACAGTAAAAGAAGGGACTATGTACTCACTTTAGAGTGCTTAGAAGTCTTGAACAACTACCAAGCAAGCTAGAGGGAGCACAGAATCAAACGGCACCTAATATAGGTAACTACATAAATAAACCGGACCTAAATCGGAAGATCGGATAGGATGAGGTCTCGTAAAACAAATGAGTGTGGGAACTCATATGATATGGTTTAACAAGGCCTACATACTAAAAGGAAAACCTAACCTAAGTGCTTACGACCCATTACGGCCCGTTTAGGTAGCTTACGCTACTTTAACGCGTCGTTCGCGTAAAACGCGTTCAGACCGCCTAACTAGTCCTATGACAAGTATTATATGCCTAAACATGTTTAATTAGGTTGCATAATCAGTTAAGTGACAAAAGTTTGGGTTACATATGCTTAAATATCAATTATGCATAAAAAGGGTATTTTGGTAATTTTCCTAACGCATATAAACTACCTATCATACAACTACTTAAACGAAGTGACCATAAGTTATAACCTCGGAAGGTTATTCCCTATACAACTATGGTCACTAGACATGTTTGGTCAGATCCTAATGATCGACCAAACGTGTCTAGTTCGAAAGTCTAAGCGGTTGTTTAGACCGCTTGACTTACGACTCTACATAAGCACTAAACCTAAAGTGACGAGCTAAACATGCTAAAACATGTTTAGTTAAGTTAGAAAACATGTTTGGTATCAAAACAAACGGTTTTGATACCTAAAAGTAGTTTGGTTAAAAAATACACGAGAATACGCATTTTGGCCGAAACTACGACTCGTCACTGAGCCTAGATAACGTGGTAATCAGTAGGTATAGTCACTAGGGACTATAACCATCGTGATTACGCTCACGTTATGAAGTTCAAACGAACTTCGCATTGACCATCAACTGGTTAATGCAGAAAGTCAAACGTAGTTTGAATTTAACGATAAAACGAATGAAAAGAACGAAAGAATTCTTACAGAAGGTCCCCGCAAGCTCTTGATCCGATTTACCCTCAGGTATGAAGAGTATACTTCAACTTAGAGGGCCAAAATCAGATTCAAGTGTGCTTTGGGAGTGAAAGGAGTGGGCTATATATAGTTTTCGTACAACCATTAGGATCGTTCATCGAATAACGTGCTTCGATCTAGGCCGTACAAGTGGGCACATGGTATTTGGATACCATGGGCACTTAAAAACCATCAAAATTGGCCCATAGATTGATCAAAACCAGGTGCAAAGGGTGTGGAACAGCTAATCACAGCTGGAAATCAGTTTTGCAGATCTGGGCCTCTCACGCGGGCCACGTAGCCCATAGCACCAGCTTACGCGGGCCACCTGGCCAACTGTTATAGAATTGCAGTTTAGTCCATGAACTTCAGAATTGTAGGATCGATTTGACCGATCGAATGAGTCAATTTGAGTGTGTTTACACTATTTAGATGGCGGAAACATCTAAACAGCTTAGAATCAGATAGAATAGAGTAGAAAACAGAAAAGATTCACTTTTAACACTTGTTCTCTGTTATATATTGACTTGAAAATCCGGCAGCACCTTGTTAAAACTTCTCGGGATACGTACCATCTGAGAACAACACTAGCCTATATATAGGCACAAGATTTCGCTTCAACATACCTCAAGCGAAATCTCATCACTTGATTTCGCTTGAGGCTTACATCATGACTCCTGAAGCGAAACCATTACAATACTAAATTAAACTTACATTCAGACCCCTACTCTTTACAAACTTGACATATTTAGACCCTAGACTTATGACGTAGGCTTTAGACATCGTGTATCAACAAACTCCCCCTTGGATACAGCCGAAGTCTTCAGTCTAGGTCTTCACATGGACTTGAACTTTTCTTCTCTAGGCTTAGGTTTTCTTGACAACAACTTCCTAAGCTTTTCATTTTCATCAACTCTTTTCTTTACTTCAGCAGCTTGCCTTTGAGCAAATGTCTCCCGAAGATATCTATCTTTATCTTCTCGAGCTTTACGTTCCTTTTCAGCTTTCTTTTTGACTTTCTCCTCCAAAGCCCACCATGATGACTTCCATTTTGTTCCAGAATTGATATTTTTCTGAAAACACACATTCACGACTCTCTGAAACTGCATCGCCTAATCTTTATCTTTTGGCGAATGATGAATCTTGTTGATGAACAGACATTCTATATCCTTTGCCGAGCAGTTAACAATCCACATCGGATCAAAAATACGAATTTCTCTAAGTTCACCTCCTGCTCGATACGTGATCACTGCTTCAGTAGACAAACAACTATATACCCAATGCATAAATCCTTTATAGAATTCTTGTTCCATTGGAGGTACTGGTATAATCTTCATTGTCTTTGGCTTCCTGATATTCAGAATTCTTTCTTCAACACCAGTTTCAAGATTAACTTTTGGAAAAATCTTTGGACGATGTGGCTTCCAGAATTTGAATTCTTTCAATGATTGAAATCTGATAAAACCCCACATTTTAATGTCATTCTTCCTCACAGGATATTCCAAAGCTTTGACCTTTGATAACTCCTCAACATCCCACCATGGGAGTGACATAAGATCATATAACTTTTCGAAATACTGAACACCACATTCTCTTCTGACTGCATAAGCATTCACGTGTGGTAGAAAACCCCAGCTAACAATATCTCCCAAAGAAATACTTCGATCCCGTTGATAATACTTCAAAGGTCTTTTGAATTTTCTATCATGATTGACCTTGAACCATTTCTTTTTCTCTTCTTTATCCAGATCTTTCTTTGTACCATCAGGATTAAAGTTTTTAATAACTTCAGCAACTTTTCTCCTCAACTCATCACGATTCTCTTCAGAGAAAAATTCCATCAGTGTGGGCAACTGAGAAGTATCTTCATGAACACTTTCATCATCTTCCCAGTCTTGAACTTCTACTCGATCATACAGATCAGCATCTTCAACATATCGATATTCATAATTATCATAATGATTAGCATCAAACTCATTCAGCTCTCTTTCTAAATCAGAATTCATTTCTTCTTCAAAATCAAACTTGAACTCTGGATGATCTCTTCGAGTCATTTCTTTTAAGGTTTCCAGCGAATAATTATGAAAATGCTCTCCTTCTTCCCGATAAGTATCCAGTCTAAGAATCAACTTTTCAGCTTGATCAACATTTTGATCATCACCACGCTCCCCCTCACTTGTTGCACTATCATGTTCAACATTTGCATCATCTTGTAATAAATCATCAATTGCTTCTTCAGTTGTTTTCTCAGAAATTTTCAGACCAGAAGCACCTTGATCTTGATCATCATCTCCATCATCATCATCACTACTACTTGCAGAGATCACATCATCTTCTGCATCTTCTTCTTCATCTTCGTCATCATCCTCTTCATCATCCTCTTCATTCTCTCCAGTAAGAAGATCATCAATTTCAACATCAGCATCAAAAATACCAGAAACTAATGAAAGAGGACGAACATTCAGAATGATATCTTCAGAAACATCAACCGGAATAATAGCTTTTTCTTCAATTTCAGGACCCTTTCCCTTATCCTTCATTTGCTTATCAATTTCAGCCTGTTTCTTAGCTTTCTCTTCATCACGAACAATTTCATTGTATTTCAACTCTAGAGATGTACCCACCAACTTTTCCAACACTTTCTTCATCATTTTGCTTTCATGTTCATTTCGTGCTTTGGTTTCCTCCAACTCTTGATTTTTCAACTCATAGTACTTGAGATGTTCATCCCTATTTTTCTTTTCTTCCAGTAATTCTGCAATCTGAACTTTCATAATATCCATCTCTGCTTTATTAGATTCCATTTTCTTCAGCAAAGACTTGTTTTCAGCTTCAGTTACCTTTACTCTCAATTCAAGAATTTTCTCACGATTTTCCATCTTTTTACACTCAGCTGCTAACTTCTTGTTTTCATCAGCTACAACATCAATTCTCTTTTCAACATGTATAATTTGTTCATCTGTTGCAAAAGCAATATTTCCAATATCATCAAGAGAAACATTTTCAGGAATACCAGCAAAACCCTTAAATCCAGAAGATCCAGGTGTTGTTTGAATGCTAGGTTGTGAAGATGGTGGTGTTTGGATATTAACTTGTGGAGTAGAAATAGGTTCATGTGGTGGTGAGAGATGTGGTGGTGAATGAGGTGGAATAGGTTCAGATGGTGGTATAGATTGACTGGTTCCTTCAGTTGTTTTCTTCTTCAAGACAATTTTTGGAATCTTGATTGTTGGACTAACAACTCGACTCTTCTTCTGAGCAACTTTCTTTCGAGCTCCTCTCTTCTTTTTACCACTATCAGGAGTTTGTGATTCAGATACATGTTCCGGTGAAGGTTCATAAGCAGCATCATCTTTCTCTTGTCTCTTTCTCTTTTTTAACAACTTTTCTTGTTCAGTTGCTTCTTTAATTCTTCTTTGACGTGCAACTTCATCAATAATTTCATTAGAAGAACTAGAAGAACTTGCATCAACATCTTCAATCACTACATTGTCAGTAGCTTTACTTTGTTCAGGAACAGATTCAGAAAGTCCTTTCAAAAACTCTGTAGATCTTGGAGAAAAACGAATATCTCCTTCAACATTTGTTTCAATTTCAGTTTCAGCTTCAATGTTGATTTCAGCTTCAGTTTCAACATTATCTTCTACTTCAGCTTCATTTTCTGGTTCATCAACTAATAGTGTTTTTGCAACTTTCTTACGACGCTTCTTAGGTTGTGAAGACGAACCTTCTTCAGCTAGTACTTTTGGAGTTGTTTTCTTACTCTTCTTCTTTTGTTCTTTCACAAACCACACACTTCTTGATGGTTTAAACTCTTTCAAAATCTCCAACTCATCAGCATATCCACTTTCAGTTCTTTCAACTTCATCCCTCCAGTGTTCATGATTAATTGGATCAGGATCTTGATAATCTGGATTGCTTATGAAACCAAAAAATGCAACTTCCTTCTTTGGTTCAGGATGATTTGTATAATATCTTGCTATTTGCGCAATAGACTCATTATTCATGTGAGCCAGAACCAATAAGTCATTCTCCATATCTCGGACAATTCCTGGATAAGCGTGATCAATCATCATTTGAATGAATCTTGGATATATCCAGCTTCTCCTTTTTGATGTCACCTCTTCCACAAGGTAATGAAATACAATATGAGAAAAATTGTACTTCTTGTTTAAAACAAGAGCAACTACCATGTTCATGTGATAATCACGCATAGCATCGTAACTACCCTTTTGATGACTTAGAGCAATCAACACTGAATGAATCAAGAATTTGTACGGCTTTGTAAATTTTGATTTCAAAACATTTGCAGCTTTCACATCTCCAATGTATCCCATTCTAAGCAAACATCCTTTCACCATCCTTTCAGGAAATGCTTTTGGTGAATCTTCAGTATCAGGAAAATCCAGAATCTCACGAACATCTGCCTCCGTTATCAGGATTTGTTTCTTTTCATCAACCACCTTAACGAGCGAAGTAATTACTTTGTTTTCCTCATCATACACAGCATGCTTCCAAAAACGTTTGATGTGAGACTCATACACCATTCTTCTATCTGTTAACACTTTTTGTATTGGCAATCTTCTCATGAATTCCAGAATGCTAGAAAACTCAGACAGTTTTGAACTCCTTGTCTCATCAAGGTCACAACAAGAGTTGTGAAGAGCTTTGAACATAATACTCGAAGGATTCACCATGATTATAGTTGAGTTTGCCAACTAAAATCACAAGATCTTGGTGAAATTTTGACAGAGTAACGGTAGAAAACGAAGTTTAGATGTGTTCGCTTGAAGTCGCTCTGACAGACCTTGAAGCGAAATGTTTGAAAAATAAAGACTGAAGCGAAGCTTGTTATCCTTTTATACCCCTGAAGATTTCGCTTGAGGCTTACTTAAAATCTCTTGAAGCGAAATCGTTAACATGAAGGTGTCGCTTGAAACAGATTTAAGCGCAATTTTGCTTCTTGAAGCGAAATCCTTAAAAACTTGTTTTACTTTTTGATTTTTTCATCTTTTAATGTCACACCCAATTAACCAAGTCCAAGTTAATGACCTTGGTCAACTGACTAGTCTACCAAGTCCAACTCAATGACCTTGGCTAACCAAACTATGAAGATACCGGATTTCTTAAAAAAAATTAAGTTCAAATTAATGAACTTTTGAATCATTTTGATCTTTCAATCTCATTTTAATCAACAAACACTTGTACCAAACATTGTACTGCATCACAAGCTTACCCAATCCTCATCAATCTCAGACATGATCTGCACAAGACTTTGAACTTTAGATTCCCAATGTCAGTTGTCGAAAATAAAAAGAAAACTAAAATCTTTTTGAATTTTAAACTAAATAAACTGAAACTATGTACACACAATCTTTTTGTGAGCGTGTTAAGGGATCATATCAGCTGCCGACGAAATACAAGTACCGTTAAGCTGTTATTTCATTTTAAGCATTAAACAATTCACGTAGATTGCCGATATACTGATCCTCTTAAATTCTCACAAAACTTTCAATCTGCTCGGGATACAGAATTAGTGTTTTAGGACTTAAACATCTACATGTGTCCCGCCTCAGTATATACTCCCGTATCCAGACCCCAGTATTCAGTCTTACAGGTGAATATACCTAGATGATATCTGTAAGGGGTTAATTGCGAGGGCCGTGAGAGCTCAGGTCGATCTTTCGATACGCAGAGAGATGACGGCTTCGACTTTTGGTGGGTCCCCTTTGGGGATCTTCTTTACAACAGCACATGATTAACAATTTTGCAATGTGTTATCATTTTTTATGCTGAGGGGAGGCTTATATTTCAAAGCAGCGTAAAGTATTCTCCGGGGACTAGGCCATTGCTTCCGCAAAATCAGAAGTCCCGGGATAATACCCCAGATATCACTAAGCATAAAGACCTAGTATCTCAGAATATGGGACCCTTCAAACAGGATTTCAGGGGTTACCTATATATCCTGGAGGTGTTCCCCACGTAGATGCAAGTAAATTTTAAGTTTATATCCCAAACTAATCTACTGATTTTGTGAAAACCTATCAGCACATCTTTAGCGAGACTGTTTAAATTGCATTTTATACATTCCAATTCTTTAGCGTACTGCACCTGTCTAGCTGATGTACTATCATTTCCCTTTTATACACAAACTCATTTTTACTTTTTCAAATGTTTTTGGTTTTTATAGATTTTATCATGTTTTTGTATTTTTCTGCAAACTTTCTCCCCCTAAAAAGAAAAACATATTTTTGTGTTTTTGTTTTTATCGAAAAGCAGAAAATAAACTATACAAACAAAATTGACAACATGACAAAGGTTTACGTCAGATCGCCGTCCAAATCGGCATCACATTCAATAACCCTCCCAGATTGCAGATTTTTCATTCCATTCAATTTTAAAAGATAATAAAACCTCTTTTTGTCAAATGGTTTGGTATAGAAATCCGCTTTCTGTTCATCGGTGTGCACGTATTCAATCCGAATTAATTTTTTCTCGTGGCAATCACGAATAAAATGGTGACGGATCTCAATGTGTTTTGTTTTTGAATGGTGAACCGGATTTTTAGTAATGTTAATGGCTGTTTCATTGTCCACGAAAATTGGAGTATCTAAGAATTGCAAACCAAAGTCACGCATTTGTTGTTGGATCCAAAGGATCTGCGAACAACAGCTGGAAGCTGAAACGTATTCAGCTTCACAAGTAGAAAGCGCTACAGTGGTTTGTTTCTTACACTGCCAGGTAACGAGTCGAGTTCCTAAGAACTGACACCCGGCAGTGGTGGACTTTGCGTTCTGCTTGCAGCTTCCAAAATCTGAATCAGCGAAACCAGATAAAGTAAAGTCACCCAATCTAGGATACCACAAGCCGATGCTTGGGCAGCCTTTCAAATACCGTAGTATACGTTTCACGATTGTCAGGTGTGACTGCTTCGGATTCGACTGATATCTGGCACATAAGCATGTCGGATACATGATGTCCGGACGGGAAGCTGTTAGATACATCAGGGAACCAATGATTGATCGGTACAATGTTTCATCCATCTTCGCTCCATTCTCATCTGGACAAATCCCATGATTCTGTGCAAGGGGAGTGGATGCTGGACTGCAATCTGCCATATCAAACTTGTCGAGCACGTCCTTCACATACTTTGATTGGTGAATGAAGATTCCATCAGGCATTTGTTCTACCTGCAACCCGAGGAAAAACTTCATTTCGCCCATTGAGCTCATTTCAAACTTTTTCTTCATCACTAGTTCAAACTCTTTGCACATATCGTCGTTGGTGGATCCAAAAATGATATCGTCCACGTAAATCTGCACAATCAACAAATGGTTGTCTTTTTCTTTAATAAACAAAGTGCTATCTACTGTACCTCTTGTGAACCTGTTGTCCAGCAAGTATGTCGAGAGTGTTTCATACCAGGCTCTCGGGGCCTGATGAAGTCCGTATAATGCCTTGTCAAGTAGAAACACCTTGTTTTTGTGCTGTGGATCTGTGAAACCCGGCGGTTGCCCCACATACACTTCCTCTTTGATAGTTCCGTAGAGAAAAGCAGATTTCACGTCAAGTTGATATACTTTAAAGTTCTTCCATGATGCAAAGGCCAGAAAAATCCGAATTGCCTCTAGCCTTGCAACTGGTGCATAGACTTCATCGTAATCAATTCCTTCTTGTTGACTGAAACCTTGAACGACCAGTCTTGCTTTGTTTCTCACCACGACTCCTCTATCATCACGTTTGCATTTGAAAACCCACTTTGTCTTGATTAACTTCTGATTTGGTGGAAGATCAACAAGACTCCAGACACCCAACTTTTCAAACTGTTGCAACTCCTCCTGCATTGCATTAACCCAGCTCTCCTCGGTCAATGCTTCCCTGTACGTCTTGGGTTCTATCTGCGAGATAAAACACTTGAAAGAAACCTCTTTCTGCATATCAGCAATAGATGAATAAAAACAAGTAAGGGCTTGATCTATTTGATGTTGAGTTTTAACACCACTTTGCAAGTCGCCAATGATCTGTTCTGAGGGGTGATAGGATAATGTTCGTGGCATTGCACTGTCAGGCACACTAACTTCCGATTCCAAGCTCGTAATATCAAGATCAATGGTTTGATCTTCAGCTTCATTTGGATCCTCGTCAAAAGTCGGAGCGGGTTCCGCTTCTGAGTCGTCAGATTCGTCTAATGATGAAACCTGTTCCTCTGGTGATTCACCTACCAATGGAACTGGTTCCTCTGGTGATTCATGAGCTGTTCCACTCGGTCCTGCTTCATTATCGTGAGTACCCCCGGTGGGTTGAGGAACTTCTAGCGGACTAGATATCAGCTCTGATGATACATTTTGCTGATAGAAGTACATAAGAGCTACTTCCTCCTCACTCGGCTCGACAGGCAGCTGAAATGACTCCCAGAGTTTATCGTAATCGAATAAAAATCTTTGTCCGGGAAGTTGTGGTGACGGAGTATGCTTCTGACAATCCACATGAAGGACCTGAATCACCTTGCTCAGACATGGTACAAACACCCTTTTGAGTGGGCTGGCGTATCCTACAAAGAAACCTTCATTTGATTTTGCCCCAAACTTTCCGTCTTCATCAATGAACGTACACGGTGATCCGAAAGGTTCCAAGAACTCAAGATTCGGCTTATACCGATGCAGTAACTCAAAACACGTTTTTCCATACTTCTTAACAGTAAGGACTCTGTTCAGTGTATAGCACGCTGCAGATACTGCTTCACTCCAGAAGAAAATAGGTAGCTTGGAATCTGCTAACATTGTACGTGCTGTCTCTATTAGGGTTCTATTCTTTCTTTCAGCTACGCCATTTTGCTGTGGAGTATACGGCGCACTGAATTCATGAAGAATTCCCTTTTCATTGCAGAACTCGTACATTCTGTTGTTTTTAAATTCAGTTCCATTGTCGCTTCTAATTCTCCGGATAGGCAGTTTGTATACAGTTTCCATCTTCTTGAAAAGTATCATCAAAGACTCAAATGTTTGATCTTTCCGTTCTAAGCACACAACCCAAGAAAATCTTGAAAAATCGTCTGTAACCACTAAGCAGTACAAATCCCGGCTGATGCTCCTAACATTGACAGGCCCGAAGAGATCCATGTGCAATCTCTCAAGAGGTAACCTGATCGAATTCATGACCTTCAAAGGATGTGACTTTCGAACCTGCTTACCTTTCTTACATGCAATACAATCATCATTTAAATGAAAAATTTTCAAGTTTACACCTTCAACTAAATCATTATGAACCAAATAGTTCATTTTGCGAACATGAATGTGGCCCATCTTACGATGCCACATGATAGAATCTTTTTCTGTTGCTTTGTTTTTAGACACAAAACACTGTTTCTGATGAGACGTTGACGTTGCTGTGCTCATATCAAGATAATAAAGATCATACTCCCGTGGAGCACGCAACAACACCATCTCATCAGGGATTTTAAACCCTGGTTTCAAAACCACACATTCAGTTTTTGTAAAATGTACGCTGAAATCTTTATCACAAATCTGTGAAATACTGAGTAGATTGTTTGTCAACTCCACTATGTAGTTTACTTTGTCAAAAGATATCACACCATTTGTCAAAATTCCTTGACCAACAATTCTTCCACCTTGACTCCCAGCAAACCCTACATGACCTCCATTGATGGATTTTACATCATAGAGCAAAGCAAGCGTCCCAGTCATGTGCCTTGACGCACCACTATCCATGATCCATTTTGATAGAATTGACTTGGGCAGCCCCTGCACATATCATATCAAATTCATTCAAACAATGAACTCCATGACTTCTTAACTGATGACACACTCCCAAATACTAAATCACACTTCTCATCAGTTTTAGGAAAGTTAAACATGACATTTGGAACAACAGATTCCACTTTTGATTTTAACATATTTTCTTTGATAGGAGGAAACTCTGCAAGAAACTTATCAAGCTCAGATTCAAATTTGTGATTACCATTAACACCCACCTTTACCTCAACTGATTGTGATTTGGTTTCAACAACTTTTGTTTCATTTTTCAAAATGTTTTCCATCTTTTTCTCCTCAACCGATGGTTTTGATTTTACAACCCAAAATTGATTTTCAAAAGTTTTCGTTTTTGGATAAATCTTTGAAGTCATTTGAGACTTTGAAGATTCGCCAATCTCAAATGTTGATTTCAGCTTATCTTCTGGCTTCAATGATTCACCCCTTTTCAAGATTCGAATTGGTGAAACCATCGGCTTTTTGCCCTTTGTGTTAACTGGTGACTTAGGTTGAGATTTTTTAACAAATGGTTTAATGACAGGTTTTTCAAAAACTTTCTTGCATTGTCTTGCCATGTGTCCGATTTCATTGCAGCGATAACAAACTCTTTTGTCATACTCGACAAAAGTTGATTTGAACGACTCTTCTTTTAGTTTCTTCGCTGCATTGAAATCGTCAACTGCTTTTTGACTAAAAATGTATTCCTTCTCATCATCCACACTTGGTCCAACAACAAAAACATCATTCATTTTATCTTTTGGTTTGGCAACCTTCTTAGTCAACTTTTTCTCAAAACCAATTCCTTTGTTTTTAAAATTGTTACCATTTTTCTTGTTACCATTACCTTCCCATTCCTTTTTCCCAAAGTTGTTGACACGTGTTGTAACAAATGATTTTTTAGATTTTGAAAAGAATTCTTTGTTATTAACCTCATCAATGTTCATTTCAACCATCCTAAAAACTTTCTCAACATTCTCAATTTTCACATTCTGAAGAGGATACTCGAAATCGGAGTAAAGTTTGTCTGTTCCAATCATAGTATATACTACCATAATTGGATCATCATTCGCACTCTTGTCCGATTTCGGTATGAACCATTCCAAGAAATTACTCTCATCTTCAGAATCTGTAACACCTTTCTCAGATTGTGACTTCTCAGAGTTATCAATCTCTTCATCTAACACCTGATCGACAACATTTTTGATAACCTGTGATTCGTTGTCGGTGTCGGATGCAGAGAATGTAACATCAATGCTTTCAGGCAAATCATCCTCAATTGATCTCAATTTGAGATTCAAAGCAGCTTCCACCCCATCTGGATATTTCTGTGTGTAATGATTCCACATTGGGGGTGGAACATTCTTAAAGACTGGTGTTTCATCAGGTTGTTTTGGGACAATCTGTTCAATCACATATGAAGATGCTATATAACTCATCAACTTCTTATCAATTCTTTCATTTTCAATTTTTGTTAACTCCAATTCCCTTTTTAATGAAGCAATGGTGTCCAAATGAAAATTGATTTCTTTTTGTTTATCTAAAACAGTTGATTTTAGCAATTTCGTGGCTTTGTCATTTTCAAGACTTTCATCTTGAATCATTTTGATAGAGTTAGCCAATTTGTCATATGTTTCTTTTACTTCGCTCAGATCAAATTTTAGCATGTCTACATGATGTTTCATTTCCTGATACTTAATGTCTTTTTCAAGACACTCCATGCACGGTTGTAAACACTTATGACATGGTGTTTCAGGAATTGAAACAACTTTCTCAACAACCTGTTTATGACAAACATTTTTCACATCTTGTTTACCGACATTTTCAGACTCTGACTCAGACAGTTTGACTGATTCGTTTCCCTGAACTCCAGATTCCTCTCGTTTGACAGACTCACTACTGACAGACTTAGACTCCTCAGATTCTGAGTCTACCTCTCTCAGTTTCGCCATGAGAGCCTTGTCAGCAATTTCTTTCAAAGTGTCTTCGTTCATTTCTTTTGTTACATCGATCATTTCTTCAACAAATTCTTTCTTTTCATTATATCTTGGACACAATCCAGTCCTTGGTTCTTCAAAGAAACCTGCAAAAGATTCAAAAATTTTAGGAGGCATGATAGATTTCAAAGAACTAGCTAATACCTCCTGCTCAGATTGAGAGTAATGAACTTCAGCATCTATTTCTTCAAAATTTTCCACATTTTCAACAGAAACCTCTTCAACAACTACAGAACCATTTTCAGTAACTGTTTCTGGTTCAGACACCATCTCAGAAATTTCAACAACTTCAGCCATCATTGCCTGTCCATCACTACTGGGAATATATTTATCCCAGCTGAAACCTGCAGCTACTTTCTCATCATCTTGATTCACAATCATCGCCTTTTCTGGTTTATTCTCAATTTGTGGTCTTTGAACAGTAGGCTGTTGATTTGGTCGATGATAAATTGCTTGCTTGTAGTAGTCGTTGGTGAACGGGTTTTGATGATTGTTTACTTCACGATTCGGACATTCTCTCTTGAAATGACCACGTTCTTTACACTTGAAGCACGTAACTTTCGATTTGTCGAACCCTAACTTCTGATCGGGGCCTGATAAACTGTTCCGGCCTGTAATTTCCATGAAACGTTGTGCCCTTCTAACCAAACTTGCCATTCCCCATTTTATATCGATCAACTCAAACTCTTCCGGGTCGATCTGGTCGTAATCCTCTTTTGTCATATCAGGATTACCAATCCTACCCGCCACTAAGCCTTCATAAGCCTCTAGAACGGAAGCAAGTACCGCAATGTGTTGTCTCGCAGCAGTTTCAGTAATTTCATTTCCATTCTTAATATTCACCGCGATGTTGCACTGCACCCCAGAAACATAAGCCTGATTATTTGAACTTGTAGAGCTTTGAGGTGAAGACTGCTCTTGAACTTTGAAATTTGGATCATAGTTCACAAATGGTGAAGGCTTGTTTGATTGTGGAGTGTTTGTAGAACCACCCAAATTTACATCAGCACTAAAACCCGTCTGTATCTTTGGACTTTGATTTGTTGCTACAGGAATACTTCCTTTGTAATACAGAGATATGTCTTGCTGCACATTTGCTGAATTCATTTGTTTAATCTTTGTTAGTTCCAATTCATGTGCCTCAATTTTCTCAATGAAACCACTCAAATTCATACTAGCAAAATTTGTATTGTTCTTCAACACCATCAGATACGTTCCCCATTCATCATAAGGTAACGCGTCTGCTAATTTGTCGATCCACTCTTCATTTGTCTTGGTTATCTTCAATCTTCCCATCTCCAAAACCAAATGACAGTATCGTTCAATTAATTGCTTTGTGGTCTCTCCTTTCATTCCCGTGAAAATGTCAAACTGCTTATTTATCAATGCCTTCTTGCTTTTCATCATCTCTCCACTTCCTTCAAACTTTAACAACAATTTATCCCAAAGAGATTTTGAATTGTCTTCGTGATGTAACAGTACCAAGATGTCCTCCTTAATTGCTTGTTGAAGGATGCTCATCATTTTCTTTTCAGCCTTAAAGTCAGCTTGTTCCGTTTGAGTCAAACTTCCAATCACTTTCGGATGACCCATAGCATTAACAGGAGGTACATATTTATCATCAATCTTCAACCAGCTCTCAAAATGATTAGCTTGAACCCACGTTTTAAATCTTCCTGCCCAGCTTGAATATTCGTCGATGTTCATGAGTTTAGGAGGCTTTTGCATTGTTCCCAGTTCGTTTTCTAAGTTGACATTTTGAATTATACTTCCCGATTGTCCGGCGACCAAACCACTTCCCGAGAAGAAGTTATAAAATTCTTGGTTTTCCATTTTAAAAATTTACCGAGTAGTTTTAAAATTTTCACACACACACTTTTCACAAAATCAGACTATCGAACAAGTTCACGAACACTATGGACTTTTTAGAGATTTCAAGCGAAATCACTTGAACACTTCAAGCGGAAACACAATAATACACAAGCGAAATCTTAGAAGATTTCAAGCGAAACTTACAAATCAAACACAGTGTGATTTCGCTTCAATCAGTAAGATCTCAAGCGAAATCTACAGTTTCGCTTCAAACCAACTTTTCAGCCAAACACAGACTTCTCAAGCGAAATATACGATTTCGCTTCAAACAGTCAGAATATTTCAAGCGAAATCCACAGTTTCGCTTCAAAATACCAACAATCAAACTGCTCGCTCAAGCGAAATCTGGTTTTCAAGTCATTTTTGTCAGTTTTCGTCCGAGATTTAATCTAAGATTCTCAAGGCTTTGTTAAAACACACTTTTACACACACTGTGAAAAACTTAGTCCATTTTGTCCGTGTTTTCGTCCAGAAATCAATTTTTGTGAGTAAAAACCAACTGATTCAAGTGAACACACTCATAACTGGCTCTGATACCAATTGTAGGATCCATTTGACCGATCGAATGAGTCAATTTGAGTGTGTTTACACTATTTAGATGGCGGAAACATCTAAACAGCTTAGAATCAGATAGAATAGAGTAGAAAACAGAAAAGATTCACTTTTAACACTTGTTCTCTGTTATATATTGACTTGAAAATCCGGCAGCACCTTGTTACAACTTCTCGGGATACGTACCATCTGAGAACAACACTAGCCTATATATAGGCACAAGATTTCGCTTCAACATACCTCAAGCGAAATCTCATCACTTGATTTCGCTTGAGGCTTACATCATGACTCCTGAAGCGAAACCATTACAATACTAAATTAAACTTACATTCAGACCCCTACTCTTTACAAACTTGACATATTTAGACCCTAGACTTATGACGTAGGCTTTAGACATCGTGTATCAACAAGAATCATGCATTTCGGCTCATTTTTGGCACGTATAAGCCCCGTTAACCTCATTTTAAGGCTCTAAAATGAAGTTAAAGTATAGGGAACTTAAAACATGCTCAAAAATATCTCGGATGTCGGTTCGTTCGGTCGTACGGTTGCGTTATTCGCTTAATTACGACGGAAGTCGTAACGAACGCAAAACGAACCAAATTAAGCGACGAATGGAATTTTATCATGCCAAATACTAAAATAAAATATTTTAATGCTTACATAAATTTTTGGATGTCCGGATGTATTCAGAACGTAAGATATGCGCGAAAATGCAAACTTATGCACTTTTTGACGCTTTTAGTCCCTGAATGAGCATAAAGTTTATTTTAGCATACCGAACCCCTCAAAGCCTATTTCTAAGCTATGTAAAGGATATTTAGGGTATGTTTAACTTATGATCAAGTTCCGGAATGTTCGTTACCATACAAATCGGTATAGTTTCGTAGTTTGACACAATTAGTCCCTGCGATCGAACAAACTTAATTTCAACACACCAACCCATCCAAAACTTATTTCTAAGTTATGTGAAGGTTATTTAAGGTATGTTAAGCCTATTTCACTATTCCGGAACATTTGTTGCATTAAACTGGTTATATTTACGCATCAGTGCGCGTATAACCTTCCAGAAAGCGATTTAAAGCTTGAAATCGAACAAGAATTGATATGTGCAAATGATACACATATTTATACAAATCCCAAGTATGAAATACAATATTTCATTGGTTTGGCATTTGTTTGATGGTTGAAGTGACACAGGTGTCACACGGGTGACACATGCCAGCTGACGGACATCACCTTTACAGTTCAAACCCATTCCCTGAGCTGTCGTTCTATACGCATACATACATTAACATACAAGAACACAGAAGACATATACAGTACAAAATAAGACTCAATGCTGACGGAAGCTACAGACATATCAACTAACACTTACCACTAGCACAAGGCTAGGGATGATCAAGTGAAGAAAACAAGTGGGTAAAAGCAAATAAGAGAGGTCCTTGAACTTCCGAAAGCTCCTAGATTCTCTATGAACCTTGTAGCATCTTTGTATATGTGTGAAATGTATGAAGAAGATTGAATGATGGTGGATGTGGGTGTGCTTGGGGTCGGCCGAACTCAAGGGGGAAAGGAGAGAAGAGAAGTGTGTGAAAGATATGAAGTTTAGACTCAAGGTGCCATCTTATAATCCATCCATTCATTTTAACTCTTGGTCATTATGTTTAGGAAAGTAATAACACAATCTAATATAATATTAAAACATATCAATATGGTGGGGGCCACTTGGACCGTGAACTAGGTGGGGGGGGGGGGTCTAGACTAGGTTTCAACCAATCTAGTTAGTTCATGTTTAGATTTCAAGTATATTGTTAGGTGTTTAGTTATTAGATATTTATATAGCGTGTTATGATTTTCGGGGACCATAACTAGCTTGGTGATGCTAAAACGATGCTTCTAGTGAAAAATTGGTGTTTCGGGTAATGTTCGGTTGTTCGGTAGGTTACCGGTTCGTTAAGGTGCTAAACTATGCAGTTTAGTGTGCCTTATGTACCCTTTTATGACATTTTTGATTCCCGACACTTAGGAAAGTATTCAGGACCATTTAACCACATTTCTGCATGATATTAGATTGTTCAAATGCTGATTTTTGCTGAATTTTGCAGAATTCTACAGTTTATGTGAATTTTAGGCACTTTCCGGCACTTAAACTATCACTAGGAAGGCAGTTCTATGATCCTTACTTTCCTACACACTATACTAGTCTAAGACTTGGTTTCTGGCCCATTCTGTATCTCAATACTATGTCTGTCTATGTTCTGAACTTCGTCAGCATTTCTCTGATTTTGTCTGATAACTGTGCTAGCTTTGTTTCGTGCATCATTTGAATTAATAAAGTTTGCATGTAGTAATGTTATGTCATTTGCAATATATAATACACATGTATGAATAATGATAATGATCAGAAAGCAATACAAGCATTTAATTGTAATTCAGAACAGTCATTAAGCACTAATCATCATTTAATAATTGTACCGATGCACGCAAATTTGACAGTTGTCACATTCTCCCCCTGTTAAGAAAATTTCGTCCTCGAAATTTATACTACCTTAACTCCTTAGGGTTACATTATGCGTGTACGGATATGAATAATACTGAGGTAGATAACCACAAAACCGAATCAAGACTTATTCGAAATAGGCGCATCCAATGACATATTACAACAATTAGAACCGAGGAGTTAAACGGCATATGTTTCAGAATTTGATGTCAGAGGACACGAGATGTATAGATGTAAAATCTAGTGTAGCTTAGTTAACAAGGGTGCAACAAGGAGGAGTTCTGACCAATGGGATTCCAAATAATCGATCATAATATGCTAATGAGCTTTCAGAAACAGTAGCATCCGCTATATGAACTCAAAATCAACAACTCGAATATGATAATAACATGAAAATGATCTGTCAACTTTCGAACAAATGAATGAAATAAATTAGTGTGTTGACGTTATTGAATTGCGAAGATACACCGATTGAAATACAATCGAAATGGTGTATTGTTGTCTCAATACGTAGTTGCATTAAGAATGTTTAAATGATAGGCCAAACAAAAGTATGTGTAGTTTCGAGTGAAACGCTTGACCATGATTAGCACAAGCTACAAGTTTGTATTGACACCACAAGGTGTTGTAATAACATAATTCAATAATAGCGGTGACCAAACGAATTCATTGTGTTTGAAATCAAATGAAAGTGTAATGAAGCAATCCTGAAAATTTGATTCAAACGGCATCGTAGGATTTTTCAATATAGAACATCAAAGAACTACTGTTTCCGATCGAATGATGAAAAATATTGAATACTGCAAGGCATTCGATCGATAATGAAAGAACCGTTTGGAGGTACACTGGAATATAAAATGAATTTATGTACCATTGTCTTAACACTCAATTGTGTTAAGACTACTTTATTTGTGGTAAAACAAAACGGACTTAGAGCAAGTCAATAAGTAAACAATTAAATCCGTGTATGAGATGCGTAACGAAATTAGCGCAGGCTTCAATTTTGTGAAAACATCACCACAAGGTGTCGAAATCAATAGAAGACTTAACGGAGCCGTAGATCAACAAGTCTACTACGACTCGGGACAAAAGAAACATTTGCAAAAATGAATTTGAATATGATGCTCTCAATTCATCATATGGTGTCTTGAATTGAGTATGCGAAATGGACAAGTCTAAGCGATTGAACTTGGTTTTTCGTGCAATCTGACAATAAACGTATGTATCGACAAGGGAATCTCGGCATGGTTACAAAGATAAACCATGAGTGTAACTTGAAAGAAAAGAGGTTTCAAGAAAGTGTGTTGACTTGATAGCAAATGAGCCGTCAATTACAATAGTGTAGGTCATACAAATCACAAATCAACAATTAGATTTTGCAAAATAATATTTGAACTTTGAAGAAGCGCTTATTTGAAACGAAACCATATGCCTAACAAATGGTGCATGCGTAACACATAAATTTCCAAGAAATGAAACAATGAGCTTTCGCTACAATGAAGGAATGGTCAATTATCGAGACAAAGGAGTGTTTGCTTTAATGAAGAAAATTGTTGTGATGCAACTACCATCAAGAGAAGTAGAGATGCAAAATTCTACTTGCTAGAAGCAAAAGTGGAAATTTCAATATAAGAAATTTGAGTGCTTTATCTGTTTGGTTAACTGTAATAGCATATATGTCAGAATAATGGGGTTTGCTTGAGTTAATAGACGTAGTTTCTATGTGATAACCTTTAATGAGTCTTGACCTTAGTTCCTGAAGGTCCTAAGTTCGTGTTTTCCTAGGTTCTCAAAGTTTCATATCCTGTGTAAAACTGTTTTGTGCATTGTGTAGAAAACATAATATTAGTGTTTGCTTAAAACAAGTTGTTGACTTACTGTACTTCGGTATACTTTCTCCCTGAATTCGCAGCTAATGATACTCGATCAACGATCAGTCTTAGAATAGTAGTTGGATCCTTGCAGTTAGTCAGATAAATCGTTACTCCTTGGCATGGGATTCCGGTTCTTGATGGCTGACTTGTTCAGTTCTTGGCATTCGAAAGTTACCACCCTTCTTTTTGACGTGCAACACTGGAGCTCCCAAAGCGAGAAGCTCGGTCTTATGAATCCTTTATCTAACAATCCCTAAAGCTGCGTTGACAACCCTTGCATCTCCGAAGGTGCAGGTCGATAAGGTGTCTTGGCTACTGGCGCGATGCCTGGAACCTAGTCAATGTGGAACTTGGCTCGTCGTTGAGGAGGTAATCCTGGCAAGTCTTCGGGAAAGACTTCAGGATATTCCCTTACCACAGGGATATCTTCGAGCTTAGGTTCTTCGGCTTCCTTGTCCACGACATGAGCCAAAAAGGCAATACACCTTTTACGCATAAACTTCCGTGCCTTCAAACAACTAATAATCCGTAGAGGCGTACCCTACTTCTCTCCATGAACCACGATCGTCTATTTACTCGCCATCGGGGTGCGGATAGTCTTCTCATGGCACACAATCTCTGCACGAGCACTTCGCAACCGATCCCTTCCAACTATTACATCGAAGCTTCCCAACTCATCTGGCAGAAGAACTATCGCAACTCACGTTCTTCAAGCTTTGTCACACGGCCTCTAATTACTTCGTTGGCATCTACTAGCTTCCCCTCAGCATGTTCTAGCGAGTACGAGATATCTAACTTACTTACTACTAAACCAAGTATATTCTAAAACTCTAGAGATATGAAGCTATAGTCGGTACTAGTATCGAACAACACAAATGCATGACGTTGACTAACAGGGGACGTACCGATAATCATGTTTGGTTCCTGGCGTGCTTCCCCAGTTCCGATGTTGAACACTCCTTCACGTGCCTGCTTGTTGTTAGGGCAATACTTCCTGAAATGCCTTTTGTCTCCATAATTAAAACAACCTTGAGCACGTTTTTGTTTGTCACTTTTCCTGCCTTGATAGTCGTTGTTGTCGTTGTTTCCTTCGTGATTCTCGCTACCATCTTGGCCTCCATTTCTACGTTCAGTACCTTGCCTACAAGTTTCCTTGGGATGCCTCGTTTTGCCACAGTTATCACATTTTCCATATTTATATCGCCCGACATGATAACGTAGACAATTGTCGCACTTAGGTAGGATACCCACGTACTCTTTTCCCTTTTTGGCCTTGTTCTTGTTATTCGCCCGAGCACCTTCTTGGAAATCAGTGAGCTTCCTTTTGTTCTTTCCAGATGACTCCACCTGAGTTTCCTTCTTCTCGTCAGGGGTCGAAAGTTTTTCCAATCTAAGTGCTTCCTTAGCGAGCGCCAAACTCATGATACTCGCAGCAATAGTTGTTGGTGGCGTTGATGCCGTCATCAAGCGCAGGGCTTGAGGTGCCAGTCCCCAGATGAATTTCTCCATCCTTTTTAACTCTGGTTCCACCAGGTATGGAATAACTCGCGACAAATAATGAAGTCTTTGTACGTACTCCACCATCTTTGGACCTTCCATCATCAGGTTCCGGAATTCAGTTTCCAGCTTCTGGATCTCCATCTGAGAATAATACTCCCTATGCATTATTTCCTTCAACTTATCCCACGTCAAAGCATACGCAGAAGCCTCGCCCATTAACTAAACCTGAAGGTTCCACCATAACAGAGCTTCATCTTGAAACAATCCAGATACGTATGGGACTTGCTGCTCTGGCGTACATCCGCTCATTCGCAAAACAGAATCCATATTCTCGGCCCATTTCACAAAAGCTATGGCACCTCTAGTGCCGTCGAAGTTAAGAGGCTTGCAGTCTAAAAACTGCTCATAGGTACAACTGTACCCATGTAACATCAACACAGAAAGTATTAGCAAAGCACTTTCGGAATTTTCCAAACGTATTGTAATGTGTCTTAGGTGACTTAAACATTACCGTTAGGTGGGTTATTCCCTGAGGTACTTTCGCTACGTTTGTAGCGAAGAACCTCGTGCCGGGCTATAGCCCGTGAGACGTGCGCTTGCCATTCTGCCTTGGTCAGCCGAATGATCTCTTGTTGAGACATCTTTTAAGAAGAAATTCGGATTGGTCAGGTCTTATTTGTTCAGGGAATGTATATAGTTGTTTAGCGGTCGTATATACAAGCACATAGTATATCATCATCTCAATTAATCAAACATCAGCACAATCATATCATAATCAATTAAATGAGAACATGTTTAACAAGGACATAGCAATCAAGTATGTTGTTGATTTATATGCTTAATGAGGACATGATGATTTGGGCTTTCATTAATCATTGACCACAAGGTATTGTTACATGTTTTACAAAGTGTATTATATCAAAAGGGAACACAGGGTCACACTACCCTTATCCAACAAGTCTACCAATCTACAAAGGTCATACAATCAAATGGTGGTCTCCAAAAGGGCTTCCCAAGCTCAGCTCAATAGTGGTGATCTCCTTATAGGTAATGCATCTGCATAAAACCAAAAACCTACTGTAGTGATGGCGGAGGAGGAGGAGGGAGGAAAATCAAACTGAGGACATGTGCGAGCTCCTCCTCGAGCTTATGCACATGACGAAGAAAGTAGCGGACCTGCTGCTCGACGGTGAGGAATCGAGCATCAAACTCTGGGAAAGGAGTAAGAGGAGCAGGTGGACGTGCAAAAGGAGGCAGTGATGAACGAGGGGGAACGGAAGCATGCTGACAAGGACACGATAATGGACGTGGTATCGACTCAAGCTCCGAGATTCTGTGACTCATAACTTCAAATCGAAGCTAAAGCGAATAAAGTAACTCATCCTGTGTATAGCCAACAAAATGAGAAGGATGGTAGGGGTCTGAGGTCGGCATGAAATATGGCGGGGACCCTCTGAATGGCTCATCAGTTGGTGGAGAAGTAAAAGGAGCAAAAGGTGCAGACTGAGGAATGTGTGGATAAGCCGCTGAAACATGGAGATCCTGACTAGTCTGCTGTCCTGAAGTTTCTTCCCCTGGACGGAGTGCGGGTATGTTTTGCAAGAAATCGATAGGTAAACCAACACGATGGACATCAGACTCCACAGCATAAGAAGGAGCAACATCAGTAGGTGTAGGTGCAGATGGAGAAATAAATGTCTCAATAACAGGAGGATCAATGGTTGCAGGAACTGGATCATGTATGAGGGGTGCAATGTCAGGTATGCCAAAAGGAATAGGGTCATGGTCAGGTAAGGGCTCAGGATCAGCAGGTGCAATGTCGGGCTGATCATCAGGAATAAAATCTAGCTCAAGATCAAGCTCAAGCTCGTATGGAGGGGATGGTGCAACTGTCACAACCGTATCATCATTGAAACCTGTGGCATAGTGGCGTAATCCAACTGCCTGCAAGGCGGAGAGCGTCGCAGACTCAAAGGAATCTGGGACGAAGTGTAAACTAGTGTCAGGGGAAATCTCGATAACAGGGATCTCAAAAAGTGTGATAGTAACAATGTCCTCGTCTAGCCTTTCATCACCATGGGCGTCATCGAAAGGACCATCAACAAGCAAACCAACGTCAACATCAATCAAATCATCAAAAGGCAAATCCTCGAGAGGAATGGCCACTAAAGGAACGGGTGCGAGGATCGGTGCCATGACATGCTCACCATCAGGATGATCGATGATAAGATGATCATGGACGGGAATGGAAATAGCAAATGGGTCCTCGTCTGGAATGCCATCAGTAGTTGGTGTATCATCTCCCAAGTCGGGCAGCGCAAATGGCTGGAAATCGTCATCGTCGTCGGACATCATCTCTGGGTCACTCTCTGTATCTAAAGTAAGGATCTCTGGCTCAGGTACGATCTCATCGTCAGAAACAATAGCCATGGGGTCTTCAGTATCGGACAATCCATTCTCGGATGATGACATAGTGACTGTAACACACAATTACAATATATGCACATATATTAACCACTATTATTAAGTATGCAAGCAAGGTTAAGGTATCATGGAATCATGTATCCTTTCTAGTCTCCCAGACTAAACCACCTAGTTTCCCAGACTAACCCACCTAGTCTCCCATACTAAATCAACTAGTCTCCTAGACTACCCAGTCTCTCGGACTGAACCACCCAGTCTCTCAGACTGAACCACCCAGTCTCTCAGACTGAACCACCTAGTCTATCAGACTGAACTACCCAGTCCCTCAGACTGATCCAACAAAGTAACTGTGCATTGTGTTTCTTGTGTTTTTATTTTGTAAAAATGTTTGTTTCCCTGGATCTGGGTGTTTCGTGTATGCAATGAAAACATGTTGTAAAAATATTTTCGTGAGAGCCCTAATGATTGTAGTCTAGACTCGAGAAGGAATCCTAGTTCGCTACAATCGAAGCTCTGATACCAAACTGTCACACCCTGACTTTTGCGGAAGCGTGATTATGTGTGACTTGCTTAATATCATTGCATTCAACCATAACAAACAACTATATGATAAATCCAAGATGTTCATCCATTGATTATGTTTTAAAAACATTAACACAACATTGTTTTAAAATCCAAACACAGACTTCATATCTGAATTACAAATCATGCAATTTGTTTTAGAGTTCCAATAAGACTTCTCAAAAGACTCTAATGAAAACCTGGCTTTGGGATATGTATCCTATCCAGGATAGGGTACATACTCCCAGACCATACGACACCGGATGACATCTTTTATTCCAAACAACACTTGAAACTTCAACGCCGCCAGATCCATACTTAATTTCCTGAAATACATGTATTTTGAAAACATCAACGAAAGTTGAGCGAGTTCATGTGATTTGTATATGTGCATGAATCATCCTTGAAAACATTTGTAAGTTTGTATGTATGTATGTATTTGTTTGTAAACTGGTATGAAGCAACAAGGAATAGATCAATTAATGTGTAGCTAATACATTAACATGTGTGAATTGGCGTAGGGAGGCTCAAACCTAGCAGATTTGTACCGGGCCTCCGGCTGTAAGACATAGTCACCTCATGGGCCACCCTGGTCCACATGGGCGTGGGCTCGCTACACCCAAATAGATCTATCACTCATGTCCCTCGGTCCTAAAACGAGGATTAATGGTCTTAAGAGTGCGCCTACCCTTTCACATGATCTAAAAGTATTTTCCTTAGCTAACCATACCATGTGTAATTGTTTGTAAGCATTTAGTAACATGTACTTCACCCCCGAAGTTATAAAAATGAAAACAGTTAAAAGAAAAGGGGGACATGAACTCACAGGTTTGCGTTCTTCGAATTTGCCTGTAACTTAAAGTTTCCTCTGGTATTCACGACTACCTACATGCGTACTACGGTCCATTAGACGAGCGGGTCATGCCTTGAGTTAGTATTAATTAGTGTCTTTGAGTTACGTTTCAAAGTGCCTTTATCATTATTCCAAGTTATATGATTATTTGTTAAAATAATAAATATTTCAACTTAAATTATTTTTATTAAACCTTTGGAATAATAGTTAAAATAATATATTTTAACTTAACACTTCCCAAGTATTTATACTTGTATTTCCTTCCCAAGCATGGGGGTCTCTTTCACTTGTATATTTTTGCCTTGTATAGGAGTCGTATCCCGGTGTGTATTTATACGTACGAGAATACGTATTTTTACGGTATTCATTAAGTATCCTTTATACTTAATCTCATATTAATTATTCCGGAATATTATCTTTAATAAGAGATTCCATATATATATTTCCAAAATATATATTTTAAGGGATATTACTTAGAAAAATTATTTATAATTTTTCTTTGGCAAAAATATTTGTAATTTCTCATAAGTTCAAAAACAATATATTTTCATGTCCATCTTGAAAATATATATGTAGACTCATTTTTCTCCAAAAATGATATATTTCATATTTATTTGAGAAAATATACATTTCACCTCAAAATATGGTATTTCGTGTTTGTGTAAGAAAATATATATATTTCTTAAAAATAATATATCTTCTAAGAATCTCAAGACAAATATATATTTATACATGCCAAAATGATATATTTTTCCCTTGTAAAAAACATGATATAACTTTGTAGTAGTTGTAAAAATCATATTTTTGTTTCCTTGGCGTCCAAAATATTATTTACCAAAAATATACTTGCGAATAAATTTCCGAAATATTCTTGTGAGCTATATTCCTTGGTTTGGTTTCACCAATATTTTGTGTATAACTAGTATATTTATTCCTTGGAATTTTGTTAATATTTTGGATTGTAATTCTAGGTATTTTGATGTGTTATATTATTTCAAGTCCTAAAATAATATAACTAATACACAAAGTATACAAATAATCACACACATGGTGTCTTCTAAATATATGTTTCCTAAATACATACTTAGTCACTTTTATTTATAAAAACCAACCTCCAATATTTATATTTTTGTGATCCAAAAATTATGGCAAAGTCTTTGTAACAATTTATGGTTTAAAATACACTTGTAAATACTTGTTTAGAAATATTTTTCTAAGTGTTTAAATTTTTAGAAAATTTTGTCATAGTTTCCGCTAAAAATGGAGGCTTCCATGCTTTCAAGCATATCATTTTCTTTTGTAAAAATCATCACAATCAATCCTCAAACAATAATAAACAACCTTTACTTACCAATTTTGCTAAAAACAAGTATAATCTACTACTTCATGAACTTGAATATTTGTAAAAATTTGTAGTAACTTACTAGTGTTCTTAGTAAGCCTTGTTACCTTCTAAAGTGTGATTGATTCTTTAAAAACTTCATTTTTAGAGAAAATAGATGTTTACAACTTATGTTCATATTTTCTAAAAATGTTTCTTCATGGATATTTCTTGTTACACATATACTTCTACACTTGTTTAACCTTCAAAAATAAGGTTTATTTGTTTAATAACCAAGATCTAGTGAAACTTATATTTTTAACTTGGTTTCTTGAGAAATCATCCATGAAGGTTTTAGATCTACATGATTAATAACTTACTTTGATCATTTCTTAACAAGAAACAACTTTATTCTTTCAAGTTCATGATCTTTGTATGGATGATACATTAATCTCTAACATGTTCATCCTCTCATCATGCTAGATTATGTTTTTAATCATGATCTAGCAAAATCATATAATGATCAACAACATTTTCATGAACAATCCACAATCATCAAGCATAACAACTCATATTCATCAAGATTTCTTCATATTTTAAGCTTATGTTCAAGTTTTTTTCTTGTGATTCTTAGTGTTCTTCAAGATTAACATTATAAATCTTCTTTTAACCACTTAACATAGAAGTAAACTAGCAAGATCAAGGTTCTTACCACTAGCACAAGGCTAGGGATGATCAAGTGAAGAAAACAAGTGGGTAAAAGCAAATAAGAGAGGTCCTTGAACTTTCGAAAGCTCCTAGCTTCTCTATGCACCTTCTAGCATCTTTGTATATGTGTGAAATGTATGAAGAAGATTGAATGATGGTGGATGTGGGTGTGCTTGGGGTCGGCCAAACTCAAGGGGGAAAGGAGAGAAGAGAAGTGTGTGTTTAGTGTGTGAAAGATAAGAAGTTTAGACTCAAGGTGCCATCTTATAATCCATCCATTCATTTTAACTCTTGGTCATTATGTTTAGAAAAGTAATAACACAATCTAATATAATATTAAAACAAATCAATATGGTGGGGGCCACTTGGGCCGTGAACTAGGTGGGGGGGGGGTCTAGACTAGGTTTCAACCAATCTAGTTAGTTCATGTTCAGATTTCAAGTATATAGTTAGGTGTTTAGTTATTAGATATTTATATAGTGTGTTATGATGTTCGGGGACCATAACTAGCTTGGTGATGCTATAACAATGATTCTAGTGAAAAACTGGTGGTTCGGGTAATGTCCGATTGTTCGGTAGGTTACCGGTTCGTTAAGGTGCTAAACTATGCAGTTTAGTGTGCCTTATGTACCCTTTTATGATAGTTTTGATTCCTAACACTTAGGAAAGTATTCAGGACCATTTAACCACATTTCTGCATGATATTAGATTGTTCAAATGCTGATTTTTGCTGAATTCTGCAGAATTCTGCAGTTTATGTGAGTTTTAGGCACTTTCCGGCACTTAAACTATCACTAGGAAGGCAGTTTTATGATCCTTACTTTCCTACACACTATACTAGTGTAAGACTTGGTTTCTGGCCCATTCTGTATCTCAATACTATGTCTGTCTATGTTCTGAACTTCGTCAGCATTTCTCTGATTTTGTCTGATAACTGTGCTAGCTTTGTTTCGTGCATCATTTGAATCAATAAAGTTTGCATGTAGTAATGTTATGTCATTTGCAATATATGATGCACTTGTATGAATAATGATAATGATCAGAAAGCAATACAAGCATTTAATTGTAATTCAGCACAGTCATTAAGCACTAATCATCATTTAATAATTGTACGGATGCACACAAATTTGACAGTTGTCACACTTGAAGTTGTGGGACAACGAGGCCGATATGATATGCTAGTCACTGGACCACTCCGAGTAGCTCTTGACAAAAAGCTCCATTATGTCTACGAGTATAACATGGAATTCTATAGCACCTTCAAGTTCAAGGCCAAGGCAGACCCGTTTGACTTAGATGGGGTTAAATTCAGATGCGCTGGGGAGCTATTTTCCATATTCATTGCCCAATTCGGCATGAATGTGGGCTTATACACTGAGGAAGATTCGGTTGAAGAAGAATTCACGGGTGGTCTCCGTGAAATTCTGACTAACATGCGCCAAACTGCATGGGCTCAACTTGGAGATGGGCCATACGATCCAGGCATCACCAAAAGTGTCACACCCCAACCAACGGCGGAATCATCGGAGTGGGATGAGTTTGAGATTGCAAGAGACTTCATAACACTATTTGTGACAATATTTAAGTCAACCATTTTCATTTCATAACATCAAGTTGTCAACATTACATAATAATTTAAATAACAACAAGTTCAAATGAAAATACATAACAACATGAACAAAATTGATACAACATAATAAACCTAAGACGTCTAAATGTGTATCTAGGCATCATTGCTACTTCATTTCATATCATCGTCATCCTCAACCTGTAACATGTTTAAAATAAAGTTCAATGCAAAAGCAAAGGCAAGTACACAAGGTTTGAATAAATATAGCATAAGTAAAAAAGCATTTTCTCGAATCCACATGACAATTTGTAAACAAGGTAACTAGCATGCATCACAATATGTCAAACCCAAGTGTCCACTAGTATTTAGCATCCCTCGCCACAAACGTAACGAGACCGTATTAGAATAAAGACTTAACAAGACCTCGACGGGTGGTGTGCTACTCCTATAGCGCTATATATGTTAAGTTGAGGGCTTAGCAAAGTTAATGACATAAAGCATGTATAATCTAGCATGAACCTAAGTAAACAAGTAGCATGTATAACCGATTGAGAGCATAAAGTATGTTTTAAGTGTGTGAATGTGAAGTTTGTATAATAACATGTTACAACCCAAAGTGTTTTAAAAGTAAAACGGGTCAAGTGTACTCACGGTTTTGCAAGCTTTCACTTGATAAATCCGTGAGAGAGTTGTTGTTATGGGAGGTTGGAACACCAAGCCCTTCTACACGAAGAAAAAAGGCGCATGAGTATGGAGTATAACGGTGGAGTAAATATTCGAAGTTTTTAAAACGTATGAACATAAGTATATGAAAGTAATCATCTTTAACACATAATACTTGTTTGACACTATGAAACCCCAAGGGTTAGAATGCTTTCATGGGTAGAATACCCATTAGAATCATAACAAGTTATTAGGTCTTAGATGATGTAATCTAGTACTTTGACGAATGAACACAAATTCATCATCAAAGGTTCGAATATTTGGATAGTATATGTAAGTATTATATAGGTTATGTAATATATCAATAAGTCCAATAGTTCAAGCATGAGGTAGGAGGATGAATACTCCATTTAGGAACCTCTTTTGTGTCATAGAAGTCATGTAGGAGGTAGGAAGAACAAGTCTTCCATTTAGGTACCTCTAGGTGTTCACCACTACACTTGATGTTATGAACATTCAAGGAGGGTCAAGAACATACAAGTAAAGAAGGAAATATGAACAACTAATCTATGGGAAAACATCAAATAGTGTGAGGATTTTCAAATAGGAAAGCCCAAGCTTATCCTTTAATCACACAACATCAAGCTTGAAGCTTGAACACTACTTGTGGGTTAAACCCTTAATCAAAACAGAAAGTTTGTGAGGTTTACACCTCTGATTTTACATGTCTCAACCTTGTTTTTAAGCCTAACTAACCATAGATGTGGTTATGAGCATAAGGACATAGGTTTGAGTGAGATATGCTCACTTTGGAGCCTTATTGGTGACGTTCTAGAGCCTGGTTTTCCATGGAAAACCTATGGAAACGTTCCTACGGTTAATCCAAGTAAGTAGGAAAAAGAATCAAGTGAAAAGGTTAAGAAATGAGTGAGATATGCTCACTTTTGTAATATGTGATGAATCTGCTCGAACTCCTGAATTCAGCAACGATTTAGAGAGTTTGAGAGTGATGGCGGAATCATCGGGGCGTGGCACTGAGCGAAACAGATTGTTCATGAGAATCCATAACAACTATTAATGACAATATTTTTAAGGTTCAATATCCCAAACTATTAAACAAATAAAGCATAACAGTCATTACAAATATTTAGTCTCATAAAACAAGTTCCATTCCGACAACTCAGATTTTATTTAGTGGGTTTCTAGACTTCCTAACTTGATTCCAGCATAACATCCAAATCAACCTATCACATACGTTAAAATAAAGTCAATACATAAAGTAATGGTGAGTATACAAGTTTGCATAATAATAGTATAAAAAGCGTTTACGCGTAACCAACATGTAACACGTAACGGGCGAAGCATGTAACTACCAACAATGATACAACCTAACTACGAGACTGCGTTGTTGAGTATGCGCGACACATGTTCACCGAAGCGAACACGTGAAGTAAAGTAAAGTGATCCCTAGCAACCCCTGCCCACAACAGGTGCTGAGTCCAAACTATAGTACTATCGTTGCTAGAGGCGGTCTAGTGTAACACTGTATAGCATAGTAACAACCATTCAATAAATCACGTATAGCATGCGGGAGCGGTTAGCGTTTATAAAGTGTTTCCGTTGTGTGTTGTGTTTGGATATAGAGCGTATGTAACACCCAAAAGTGCGTTAAACGAAAATGGGTTCGAGTATACTCACAGTGTGTGTTTAGCGAGTAAACACAATCTGGATTGGATTGAAGGGAGCGCGCCGGGTCAGCCTGTGTATGGAAACAGAAGCATAAGTCTTCCTCAGGGTAGAATAATCGTAAATAGAATGTCGAGTGGGGTAACAGTGTTTAACAGGCTATCCGGACGGATGGGTTCCATCCGGACGGATGGCCATCCGGACGGATGTCCATTCGAATAGGCTGTGATCGTTTGTGAACTGTTAAAGTTTAGTTAAAAACGTTTAAACAATGGAGATTGTAAGAATCAGGTCATCCGGACTGATGGCCATTCGGGCGGATGATCTGTGGTTGAAATTTTGTAAAATTTTCCATGTAAGAAGTTTTGAGTTAACGGAGACAGCGTGACGACGTATCAAACAACGGAAAATACCAAAACCAGTTCAGTCGGCCGGATGGGTCCTGCCCATTCGGACAGACAAGCTGTTCTTGATGAAGATTCATGTTTGACCCATTAATCGGTCCATCTCTCCGGTGGGAACCCATTGTCAAGCCGGTTTTCGACTAAGAAACGAGTCGAGAGTCTGATTGAGTCCAGATTCCATCGAAATTTGTGTAAAAACCGAAGAAAAACTGAAAACAGATGAAAAAGTGTTGAAATCATTCATAACTAAGTTGAAAAGGTGTGAATCCTTTAGATCCTGGACCAATCTCGATTGAATGGTGCTCCACCACAGTTTGCCTAAGCAAAACGAGTGGAAACCACCTTCAAGAGGTCCAAATCAGATGATTTTGAGAAAATGTTCAGGTGTGTGTGTGTGGTTTTGATGAAGAAGATGGAGTAGATGTGATTAGAGATGAAGATTGTGGAAGATTTGAGAGAAAAAGCTTACAAAAGAGCCTTGAATTGCGTCTGAGACTTGGGGAGCGGATGGGGGTGTCAAAGTCTCGAAATGAGTGTTTACGACGAGTATTTATAGAGAATGAGCGAGGGTTAAGGCGGTGCGCGAGTGGCAGCGTTCGGATGGCTCCATCCGGTCGGATGGTCATCCAGGCAGATGTCCATTCAGACGGAAGGCCATTCAGACGGCCTTGTTTGTGTGAGTTAGTTTTCCACTTTGATTCGCTTGTTAAGTGTTGCGTCTAATCGATTACGAGTGAGCGTTTGAGCGTATAAGCATTGCGTTGATAACCACATAACATTCACAAATAATCACACAAATAACACACACAATATAATTAAATCCGCGTTTCGAGTCTGCATTGAGCTTGCGTTGCGATAACGTTTAGTCCAAATAAGCGATGTAAGATGCAATAAAATGTGTTTAAGTAGTAAGCGTTGTAAATACCGTTGTAAAATGCGATAATCGTGATCAAGTAAGTTTTTTTAATTATGCATTTAAAAATGCGTTGAAAATATAGTTTAATCCATTGCTTTAATCGAATCCCAAGAGTACAAGTGTTTACGAAAGAAATGACAGCGATAGGTAACGATCCAAAAAAGTCGGGTTGTTACATTTAGAAAGTGGAAAATGCTTGGAGGAGGCTTGGTTTTATAGGGGATGGATTAGGGTTTCATTGGGTTGGGATTTGGAAGTGTTTAGAAGGGTTAATCATTGAATCAAGCCCACAAAACCCAGCCACATAGGGCTGATTGGCGCTGATTTGGGCTGCCATACTTTTATTATTTTTTTAAACATTATAACGTTACATATTTGCATTATATGTTAAGTATTTAACATATTAAATGTATAACCTAACATGTTACAAGTCAGAATGTGTGTATTTATCATGTTTCAAGGTAGAAACATTATGTTCTTATAGATGATATGAAAGTAAACATGTTTAAAATAACAAAAGAACATAAACAAGTATGATTAAGTATGAAGATGGAGATTAAGTATCGCATACGCATGAATTGAGCATGTATGACAAGTGTTTGTAAGTTTAACACATCTTGCAAGAATTACGAATAGGTTATCATATGTATAATGAATTCAAACGTGTGAATAAGTATGAATATGTAAAACATGAATTGTAAGAAATACGAATTTTTTTTATTTATGATCCAAGTCTCGAATTTTACAACGGTACAACGGAAAAGACAATTACAAGAATACAAGATTTCCAAAAATAGAAATACAGACAAAGCTTTCTAATTATGGAAAGTATAAAGATGCGGGGCGTTACAAAAAGCTCCCAGTTGCGGGATCCACTTTACCGCTACATCCACCGGGTCCTAAGCAACTCCCTCCGCCAAAGGCGTGACAGTTTGGGTGTGGTAAACCTCCATGATCTCACTTGCCTCTATTGCATCCACAACCGCCAACCTCTTGATGTCACTTACCTACTCCTCAAGAACATGCACCTCAACCAATTGGCCTCTCCTCCAACACTGATATTTTTCGGGGGATGGATCTACCGTCTATTCAAAACCAATGTCAATCATGTCCCAAAGTCATTCAATCGGGGTGCGAGGTCCGGGAAAGTAGATCTAGCCTAATGCTGTGCCATGGGACTCATCCAAGATATGGATGATGGAACCGTCCACTTCTGAAACGCCCGATGAAACACATGGGGCCCGGAAGAAGTCCTAGCTATCCAAGACGACCCAAACCGTCTTCCCCCGCAATACCAAAGCTACCAAGCGGGTTCCTCCTCTCAAGGAAGCGGGTTTCCTAACTTTCAAAGTTTAACTGATCTTTTTCAGGAAAACCTTCTTTGTACCCGGAACACATACAACATGGCTAGCAACGCCAACACCCGGATTGGAGCGGTGGAATGTTCCATCGCTACTATGCAAGATGACATCATATACATCCGGGGTCACATGGCGTATCACGATGAGGAGGGCAATGAGGATGAAGACATGGATTGAGCGGAGGCATTGGAGGTGGTGTGGTAGGCGAAGGATGTCATTTTCAGGTTAACTCTCTTGACTCTTTGAACAAATTGCTGGGCTGCGTGCCATGGTTGAACAATTTACTTTCTAGACATTTTTATTTTCTGCATTTTCTTTTGTTTTATGTTTGTGATGACGATGGATTTGAAACGCTCGTAGATTGGGATGTTGGTATTGTATTATGTTTGGTGTAGTGTATAGCAAAACAGGTACACAGGAGGCTTGTATGCACTAATCATTAGTGCCACATAAACTCGGAAATCAGAAACGAAAGCCAAACACCTGAAAATCAACAATTGTAGACTGCCACCACGGGGTCATGGTCATTGACCACGCCCCCGTGGCCAAACTCCTAACCTGCTGTTTGTCTGCAACCTACCCACCACGGGTCATGGCAACCAGGCACGCCCCATGGCCAGCATTCTGTAAGTTTCATTACTGGCACTCTGACCACGTGGCCGTGCCCAATGGACACGGGGCCGTGGCCAGATGCCCAGTAACACAAAAACTTGTTTTTAAACACACTTTTACACATTCGAATCAACCTAAAAACTTATTTTTGGACACATTGAGGACAATGTGTAATTTAAGTGTGTGTGTGTGGGGGGGGGGGAAGCTAAAACCTTGAATCTTGCAAGTCCTAATAATAAGCCTTACATAAAACTCTATTGGAACCGCTAATCACCCCAAATCTTTTCAAAATTTTTCATTTTTTTACTTATCTTGGTTTAATTTGGGAATAACAAGTTCTAAAAAGGTTATGTTTTTACAAATTTACAACCGATAGCGTCGTGATAAAAAAAACAAATAAGAAAATTATAAAAAGGCATGACAAATCTTTTTAAAATTTAATTATATATACTTGTTCACACTATAAACCCATTCCCACAATAAATGAGTTTTGAGCTTTTATTGAGCATACATGCATACATCTTTAAAATTAAATGCTCATTTTCATTTCTTGTGTGAATAGCCGCTTGGTTCTTACGACTCTAGAACTTGCCAAGATGATACATTCCCGGTCTTTACCAACTTAAACCCAAGTAAGTAAATGATGGTGGCATTAAGACTAACTTTTTTCTTCAAAACCATTGTTTTCATCCTATTTTACATCACTGCCTAAAATCCCCCTAGTTAACCCCTTTGAGCCTAAACCTTTTCGTTTCAAAAAACCCGGAAACCTTTTCGTTTCAAAAAACCCGGAAACCTTTTCGTTACAAACACCCATTACCCACCAAAACCTTTTTCCTTTCAAACCCATTTGTTTTAGTAAAAAGCTTGGTTATCTTGTGACATAAATAAATAAAATAGAGAATTTTGAAATAACCAAACAAGTTCCTCAAAAATCTTGTTTGAATGTGCTTAGTTTGAATACATGTCACAAAAACAAAAAGTTTTACGACAACCGATGCTTTTTACGCTTTTCGCCACTTTCACTAACTACTAACCCAAAACCACCTACCCTTAGCCCAAGCCTAACCCTTTCCAAAGTCCTCTTGATATTTACGAAGGTTCATAGTTAAAAAGGAGAAGGTTTGATCGCTTGGCAAGCATATGGTAGAAGTAAGTTCCATGCCGAAATCGATTGTTTCACAAAAATACACCTTCGCCCGAGTGTTGAGTGATCTCCCGTGAGGTGTGTGAACTTGTATATAAATGGAATTTTAAAGAGGCATGTTATGCCCAAATAAATAATTCTTCTTAACAAATTGTTCTAAATAAATCATGACGAATAGAATTGTATATAAAATAAAAACAAAATTAAATAAAGATCTTGGATTCCCGACACTCAAGATAAGCCACAAACTTCTTCTCTACCTATTCCATTTGGGAGTGTAAGCCACATTTAAAAGAGTTTTGCTTGAGGACAAGCAAAGATTCAAGTGTGGGGGTATTTGATGTATACAAAATGCAACATATAAATTACATCAATTGAGGCATAAAACCAACCTTTTTTAGTACTAATGTTGGAAAAAGCACGTTTCTTTCTTCCTCTTGAATTTACAGGACCAAATGTAGGATCGTGAAACGACCTAACGAGTCGATCAGAAGAGTGCTCAGACAGAATCAGAGGCAGAATTCATTGATTCTGTCTTTGTTTAGCTTGTATTCACTATTAATTGTCTTGTTTATTGATCTTGAAATGATTTACAGCACGTAGACACTTCGACAGCACCTTGGCGTCAGAAACAAGAAGATTACCAATGAACTAGTCATGAGGAGTATTTATAGGAGCTCTAATTTCGTTTGAATGTGGCAAGGTATGCTTCAAACGAAATTAAGAATGTTAATTTCGTTTGAAAGTGACATTTAACCAGTTCAAACGAAATTAGCTCAAATCTTCATAAATCCTTCTCTATTTCTCGTATAACGCGCCCTGATTTCACAATTCTAATGTAAGACTCGATATAAGACAAAGTCTTCGGGCTCTTTCACAATCTGAGACTCGAACGAAGATGAAGTCGACAGACAACTGCACCAACAGACTCCCCCTTGAATGTTGACGGAATCTTCAGTGAGAGTCTTCAGCATGACGACTCTTCAATCTTGATCGGTCTTCTTTCTTTCTTATCATGTACCAGTATCTTCTCTTTGGCTCTAACCTCGTCAGAATCCCCTTTTCATCATGATGGGATCGCTGTCTGGAATTAGCTATCACCTTGAGATCAAACACTGGCTTTAGTTCTGTTCAGCTCATCACCTACATAATTCTCAACAAAATATAAGTTTTTACTTAAATCAATAAGAAAAACTTACTCGTAATAGTTACATCAAGTTCAAATTAATGATCTCGATTAACTAATCTCAACTACTTTTTTAAATCAAAATTTTTCAATTCAGCACACACATTCCTAAACCAGTTCATCATGTTCAGCACTTGAAATTTTGAATATCAGCTTTCCAACATCAGTTGTCGAAAATCTTTTTGACTTTTACAAAATTTATGCTAAAACACACCGAAAATCTTTTTGAATTTTGTAATGAAATGAAATGCAGTAAAGAAATATTTACAAACAATATTTTTGTGAGCTTGTGTAAGAGGATCATATCAGTTTATGAGACCAATCATCAACACCGTTAAGCTTTAAACATTTTCAGTTCTAAACGATTCACATAGATTGACGATATTGTTGTCCACTTAAACTCAATCTAAAAACTTTCGAAATGCTTACTGATACGTTAAGGAATATTAATTTTGCACTAAGCTCTTATGGACCCCACGATCTCAGCATATCCCCTCATCATGCAATACACTGACTCAAGTAATGCCTTTAAACTTTTATCAACTGTGATTTGTGCGAAAACAAAGCAAAATGTTTAAACATTAACAATCAGGTCGATCTTTCGATACGCACAGAAAGTCCAATGTTTAAACAAAATAAGAAAAATAAAAATAAATTGAAGTTGTTTAGGCTTTAACCACCAGGTCGATACTTCCGTATACGCAGAGGTGATCCAAAGCTTAAACGAAACACCAAAGAAAATAAAGCAGAACGTTTAGGCAATAACATCCAGGTCGATACTCACGTATAGGCAGAGGATGTCCAATGCTTAAACAAAATAAAGAAATAAAACAAGTTTAAATCTTTGCAAAAAGAAATGCACAATCACAGCGACTTTTCAGCAAAGTTGTGAAAGTTCACAAACTTAACCAGTTTTATGTCTTTCGACAATCAGCGATTACTGAGTAGGCACACAATCAAGAAGGACAAAACTAAGTACTATGCTTTTGACCATGTTTCCCACTAGAACTAGGCTTTTTCATTTAAGTTTGTATCGTTATCGCAAATCTATTAGTCTAGCTGAGCCTACCGTCACATCTTTAGTAAGATCGTTTATCACATTTTATCTCTCCATTTCTTTAGCATGCTGTGACAGTCTCACTAATCTATTATCATTTCCTCTTTTTACAACAAAACTCATTTTTGCATTTTTTTCAATGTTTTTGGAATTTTCAAATTTTCTAATTTTTTTTTAAATTTTTACTCCCCCTAAAATCAAAATATGTCTCAATTTTGATTTTCTGGAAAAATTTGAAAACAAACTGTACAAGGTAAAGTGACAACATGATGAGAATTACTTCAATTCTCCATTCACTTGGCTTAAACAATCAGAACTCCCCCTGACAACAAAACATTTTCCCATAGTGATTTCAAAACACTTAAGTTTGTTTTAATCAGAATGGTTTTTCCAGAAAATAAGTTTTGTGAGTCATTTCTCAAACATGGGGATCATTCATCACCTTGTTTTCTTTAACCACTTGTAAAAACTATCATTTTTAAGATTAATCCTCAAACATCACTTGTAGAAAATCAAGTACAACTTAATGTCCCTGATTTACCACTTTTTAAGTCGAAATCACTTTCGTGAATTTCTCAAGAAATGTGCCGATACCTGCTCCACACTTACCAACCTGGAAGCTCCGGCAAGTCAGGTTTTTCATTTAAATAAATTCACCCAAGCCTGACGGTCCTTGGGTGTTTTTGAATTCTTGTTCAACAATGGTGGAAAATTTGCATCATCCATTGTTAGACCAGAATTCTCATTTTTTACCTCAACCGATGGCTCATCTAGCTTTACCACACCAGATTCGTCGCCTGAACTTGGCTTGTCTGACTTTGATGAGTCAGATTCATTGCCAACACATGACTCCTTTGTTTCCAAAGAAACAAATTCATCACCACTAACTTTCTCTTTCTTTACTCTCTCCTCTGTCCTCAGATTTGTATCTGATGAATTCGTTTTGCTTGATTTGTCATTCTTAGGCGAGCAAGACGATTTATCAGAACTTTTATCTGTTTTACCAGTTGTATCCGAGGACAAAATCCTTTCGAGATATTCTCTCGCTTTCTTCCTCTTCTTTCTCAATCTGTCTTTTTGCCCTTGTGAAAGCTTTACTTTCTTTTCTAGAACTTTCTGTTCTTGAACTTTAGGTTCTTGAACTTTCTGTTCTTTGGGCTTTGCTTTGACTGATTTCTTTGCCAATTTCTGAGAATTAGCCCTCGATCTTCCCTTTGATCTCATTGGGCAATCTCTGGCAATGTGACCTTTGATATTGCATTCAAAGCATCTTCTTGTCTCATAACTCCAACTTTGACAGTTAACATCAATGTGTCCTTTCACACCACAAGTGTAACACACCCTGTTATCGTACCAATCACCACCTTCAGCCCAAACATTCAGATCATAGCACTGTTTGGCTTGGTGATATCCATCTCTCCTCTTATATGCTAGATTTGGCTTTTGAGCACTGTGGTCAAACCTGCACCACTTATTACCAACAGTTTTTGAATTTTGATTATCTAATTTTTGTGATTTTTTATCACGATTGGATGATTGAACTGATGAGCTTTTATTTTCTTTTTGAACATTTTTCGGTTTTTTATCCTTTTGTTTTTGTTCCACATTCTTCTTTACAGGTTTTTGCGTTGAGCATTCACCTTTTTCAGTAGAATGTAGAACAGTTTCTTGAAAAATTTTCATTTAATTTCAAAAATATTTTTCTTTTTTCAACTTCATCATCAGTTTTCTCATCACAATCTTCAACTTTGACTTTGTCAAAGTTTGTGACATTGTCACTTATTGGAACAGAATTGATCGGTTTTGGACATGGATAATCTTGTATTGATGACGAAGTCTCAAAACCTTTCAATTTCTTCTCAAGCTCATCAATTTTATTCCGAGCAATTTCTGTTTTTTTTTTCAAGTCGAATAATCGTCTGAAGATGAGAGTTTATTACTTTTTGCTTTTCAATGTTATTCTTGCTAAAAACAGATCTCCCATCTTCAAGAATCTTTATTTGACTTTGAAAATATTTTTCAATTTTTAATTTTTCATTTTCAAAACTTTTTATTTTATCTTCAAAAATTTTTGCATTTTCTTTCAAATTGCTGTTTTCTAATGTCAAACTCTCTAAATCCCTCAAGAGTTTGACATTTTCAGATTTCAGATTTTCACAAATTACGCGCATCTCAAGAATCTGTTTCTCATCATTTTTCTTCTCATCTTTCAAAGCTGAAATCTCTTCAGTCTGTTCCTCTCCCACTTGGACACCTTTATTCTTGCTCCTTTTTAATATTGATTTTCCATCTTGACTCTTCTTATTCATAGCATTGTTCTCCATTTGTTCTTCAAGCTTCTTAATGAATTGACAAATTGCCAATCCATAGTATTCTCCTGTTCTTTTTAAACTCAAAAGGTATGTATCCCATTCTTTTTGAGGTAAGGCATTGGCTAATTTCTCAACCCATTCATTTGGACTTTTGGTTATTCCTTTCTTAGACATTGAACGAACAAGATGGCTATATCTCTCAATGATACTCCTTGTACTTTCACCTGGACAATTTGAAAACGAGTCAAACTCTTTTATTAATAAAAGTGTTTTACTATCCATATTAAAGAAATTTATATCCATGATACGGAAACACGTTTATCAAAACAGTCACCTTAAACGAAATATCAAGTTTAAGCTAGATCACCTTTCAAACAAAATACCAATCACTTAAAAGTCTGATTGGGCCAATCAATTAGTAATAAATGGGCCACGTGATTACTTGAAGACAATTGGACCCTTAACATGAACTCATATGAGCCACACATGCAAACTGATCAACATGTGACCGACAACATCAATTGACAATTCAATTTCACATGCAAACCATGAATCAAATCACGAACAGAATATATATCAATTGATTTCAATTGTACCACTCCATCAATCTGAATCACATGAGCTGATAAGTTGATTGTTTTTCTTTAAATGTTGATTCAAATGGCCGACAACAACAAGTTATACCTACTGATTTAATTGGACCAACATTATAGTGGATATCTATGATATTAAATTGGACCGATCAACCTGTTGTTCTTATATTATGATTGGACCGAGATGTATGAATCACGTGATTGCTTATTGAATATGATTTTTCAAACGAGATTGTCACTTGAAACGAGATTGTCTAGTTCAAACGAGACCCTCAAACGGAATACGATCCTCAAACGAGATAACTTGTTTCAAACGAAATCACCTAATTCTTCTCAAACGGAATACAGTCTTCAAACGAAATTAGTCATGATCTTCAAACGAAATCAGTCAGATTATCCAATCTCAAACGAAATTATCAGAATTGTTCAAACGAAATTATTATGATATCATCATTTCGGACTGTTTTTTGTAAAATTGATCAAGTTTTAAGCCGATTTTAGTTCTAAAACTTTCAAGGGTTTGTTAAAACAGCTTTACGCACATGATATGTAAAAATCAGCCGTTTTTAACCATGAAAACTTGATTAATTTTGAAAAGAAGGTGTAGAAGTCAGAATTTTCCAGCGAAAACGAGCTAATCAGTAAGAACTCTTCCTCCAGAGCTCTGATACCACATGTAGGATCGTGAAACGACCTAACGAGTCGATCAGAAGAGTGCTCAGACAGAACTAGAGGCGGAATTCATTGATTCTGTCTTTGTTTAGCTTGTATTCACTATTAATTGTCTTGTTTATTGATCTTGAAACAATTTACAACACGTAGACACTTCGACAGCACCTTGGCGTCAGAAACAAGAAGATTACCTATGAACTAGTCATGAGGAGTATTTATAGGAGCTCTAATTTCGTTTGAATGTGGCAAGGTATGCTTCAAACGAAATTAAGAATGTTAATTTCGTTTGAAAGTGCCATTTAACCAGTTCAAACGAAATTAGCTAAAATCCTCATAAATCCTTCTCTATTTCTCGTATAACGCGCCCTGATTTCACAATTCTAATGTAAGACCCGATATAAGACAAAGTCTTTGGGCTCTTTCACAATCTGAGACTCGAACGAAGATGAAGTCGACAGACAACTGCACCAACACCAAATGAGCTTAAAAGAACAAAAGGAACAAATAAGCAGCCAAAAACCAACATAATTACAAGAAGAAGGAATAACGTGACATGCCCGACCCCTCAGCAGCATCTCCCATGACAAAAACAAGAAACAGAAGCTGACCACGGGGCTGTGCCCAGCCAGACATGGGGCGTGATCAGCGCTGAGACAAGAAGACAAAGCCTGCAGAAGCTTCTACACCCACCACGAGGCCGTGCCCAGCTTACCATGGGGCGTGGTCAACTCTTAGATTCATAGAATGTTGATAGTACAACAAAAAGTTGACCACGGGGGCGTGTCCAGAGGCCACGAGGTCGTGTGGGGCCCTCTGCTGACAAATGCAATAAATGAAGGAAGAGAAGAAGATGGCCACAGGCCGTGCCCAATGGACACAGGGCCAGGGCCGTGGCTCTGTTCTGACTATAAATAGGGGTGCTTGGTTCACTTCAAAGGCATCCCTTGGCGAACAACTTCTCTCTCACTTTGTCATCACTCCACCACCACTACAACACCAACACCCACCACCATCATCCATCTTTCATCTTTAGAGTGTGTAGTAGTCTCAGGATCCAAGATTGATCGTAAGAGTTCTTGTCAATCAAAGGCCATGCTTGGCTAATCTCTTATATCACTTAGTGAAGATAAGTCTTTAATGTATTACTTTTGATTTTTAATCTTTCAGCACTTTTTAATTGGGTTTGTATTAATGACTTTAATAACTAGTTTCTTATGTTGAAAGTGAATTATCTTTACCATTTCTTCATGAGTCATTGATTTGCTCATTCGTGTCTTTACGGTCTATATAACATGCGTTAACTACTTGGAAGGGGGTTAGAAGGGTGGTTTGATAAAGTTCTTGTCTCCTTCAGTGTATAGATCCTGCAGGGACTTGGTTCAAGCTTACTAGGACCTCCTTCAATGCCCCAAAGGTATTGGATGGCGGGGGTGTGAATAGCTTGAACCCCTCATATGTAAACTGTGACAACTCGTATTTCGAACCTATCGTTGTACCTTAATGTAACGTAACCTTTATGTGACTATGTGTATTGGATGATATAATGGAATATTACGTTATTGAATGTTATGTGAGTATATGTTGTGTTGTATGTATGTATGTATAGGAACGACCCAAACGCACAACACCATTCGATCGCACAAGCCCATTTGGGCTACACCTTGTATGCGGATCATGGGCAGCCCATTGAGAGTTCGGCCCACTCCTTCTTTTGTCGCATAACACTAGAGAGGGTATACTCCTCATTTGTTTTGCTAAACATTCTAAAAACACCAAACCCTAGTGCTCCCTTTCTCTCTTCTCAAACTCGACGGCAACAACCTTCATCCCTCTCGAAGCTTTACCTCTCGGATCAATCTCTTTATTCTTCTTTAATCGGTTAGTGTTATAATTGTTGATTATGTGTTACATGCTATGATGATTATATGGTTCGCATATAATGAATTATGAATGATAATGGTTAATGTTAAGGTTTCGGCTCACATGTAAAGTATGCTAATCGATATAGGATTAATAATTACTGATGTTGTTAATGATTGAGAACCGAATACTTGTTGAAATCGGCTGGTATGTTCTATGATTCGGATTGTTTTAAAAAGTTGTCTATAATTGACTTAGGTTATGGCATGTTAGCATGAGAATGTGTGTTGATGGGACTAGTGGAATGATTGTTGTTTTGTTCGAACAGTGTGTATCCATGAGGATGAGCATGTGATTTTAATTAATGGTATTTTAAGGATCCTTCATGATTGCTTGCACATGAGATTGTCAGTATGTCTTGTGATTGCTACATGTATTTTAAAAGGGAATAGATCTCAGTGCATATATGATAATCATATTATTTATGTGTTGAATGATTTGTTATTGACTTGTATGGATGGATGATCACGTGCATGAATCTGATCCAATATGTCGAATATGGTTGAATTTCTATTGGACCGATTAAAGGATCACATTCATACTTTCATTTTGATTAAAGTTATTTAATATTGATAAACCATAAAAATAGGAAACTGATTAACTATTTTGGCTAATTTAATGCATGATTGGTAACTGTGAATTCCTTATAATTGATATGCATAAATCACGAAAATTAGTTGTCCAGTCGCACAAGACCTCTTGGTCGCACAAGAGGTCCTCGGTCGCACAAGTTGTGCCATCAGTCGCACAAGTTGGTTATTTGTTAATTGCTGGGCCGGTTACTATTGAACTAATTATGCTTATTTGGGCTTCTTGTTACTTGGGCCGGGTATCAAATGGAATCGCACAAGATGCAAGAACCGTACAAGTTGGTTTATCTGTTAGTGTTTGGGCCGTGTATGTTATTGGACTACTTATGTTGTTGGGCCGGGTGTATAATGGATCGCACAACATGATGTGGGTCGCACAAGTTGTGCCGACCGCACAACATGTTGGGCCGATTGTTACTGGGCTTTATCCGTTGAATCGTACAAGTTGGGCGTTTTATGGAATTGACTGTTTAAGTGTTTACGTGGTTGCCATGATCGATACGTGTTCGTAACTGTTAGCTTATGTGTAAACATATGTACGATACTTGAAACCAAAACCTGACTTGTATAATAACCATGATAGGACGTGGTTGACCACTAGCATTTAGACGTGACCTTTCTGTGTAATCTGCCGAGCAAACCAAGGTGAGTTCACACTTCGTTACAAAGCATGGGATTCCCAGGGGTTGGGAATGGGTTAAGGAATAGGGATTCCTCGTCCTGTTGAGACGTAATCAGGAACATAGATTCCTCGTCCTGTTGAGACGTAATCAGGAACATAGATTCCTCGTCCTGTTGAGACGTAATCAGGAACATAGATTCCTCGTCCCGTTGAGACGGATTTAACGATACTAGACTAGAACTCTATCAACGAAGTCCCTCCTTTTATATCGACTTAATCGCCGAGGCCAATGGCGAACGGGTCATTAGTTAAATAGCGCTATTAGGTTTAACAAACCTCACACCGTGCCGCAGAGGACGGGCGTGGACTAATGGACTATGGCACGTCAGTGATGATAGACACAGACGTTAGGGCACTTAAACATGACGAACGTTAGTAGTCGATATGGTAACGAGTCAGGTGAATTAAACATGGGGTAGCCCCCACGGCCATAGAGCCGGGATGGAATAGCCAACGTAAGAACGGGTAACTAATAAACGTTTTTCGAACTATGGGGTAACCCCCACGGCTGGATAGCTGGTAAAGAGCAAACTGTGTTTTCGGAATAACTATAAACTGGACAACCAACGTGAACTCACTCAACTTGTTGTTGACTCGTTACTACATGCTTTGCAGGTCTATAGGTACTTAGCTGGAGCTTGCACAAGGAAGAGTCGTTGTGGGACAAGGACAGCTGTGTGCCATGTTAAACATTTGATAATTAAACTTTTGATTTGGTTTTGAACATTTTGCTTCCGCTCATAACTTAACTATGGTTGTTTTGGATACTAAATCGTGTTGGTTGGAATTTTACATTTAATTGGTTACTGGTTCAATATGATTAGTGGTTTGATCCTGATCAGTCACGCCTCCAAGCGGTGATACTCCGCATGTGGATTTTGGGGGTGTGACAGATTGGTATCAGAGCCATTGGTTATAGAGAACTTGGTTTTAATAAAGGAAAATGTTTTTGTTAAAACCAGACTATAACCTGTACAGTGCTCTACGATCCACAACGACGCTTCACTCCACGTGCAAGGCTCAACATTCTAGGTGGTGTGGTTTGTGTCATATTGCCTACTTGCTAGATTACGTAGAACTTTGTTCATGATATGCTTAGATAGTATAGCTATTGTTGCTTGAACACGTGTGTGCTTACTCTCTTCTGTCGTCGCACTTTCGCGAACCTCTCTCACACATGTTTCTTTTGATATGAAGATCATGTCTGGACGCATTAACATGACTCAAGCCCAGTTGACGGCTCTGATCAACGAACAGGTTGCTGCGGCACTTACAGCCGCACAAGCAGGAGGTATACCCTGCTGTTTAAAAACTCATTCTAGGATCTTTAGATCCTACTCTCGTGAATCTATCCTTGTGTTAAACCTTGTCCTTTCTTATACCCACAACAGGTCAACATGCTCAGCCACCTGTTTGCACCTTCAAAACTTTTATGGACTGTCGACCCACTACTTTTAGTGGCACTGAAGGAGCAGTAGGCCTCCTCCACTGGTTTGAGAAACTAGAGTCTGTGTTCGAAATGTGTGAATGCCCTGAGGCGCGCAGGGTGAAATATGCTACCGGCACTCTTGAGGGTCTAGCTCTCACATGGTGGAATGCTCAAGTCCAAATGCTGGGGTTGGTTGCTGCTAACGCCACCCCATGGAACAATTTTAAAGAGATGATCAAGGAGGAATACTGCAGTCGTGACGACATTCATAAGCTGGAAGTCGAATTTTTCAACCTCAAGATGACGGGGTCAGAAATTGAGGCGTATACTAAGAGATCGAATGAGCTTGCACTACTGTGTCCTACTATTGTTGGTGTACTACATCTGTCGACTTCATCTTGTATCGAGTCTTACACTAGTTAGAATAGATCAGGGCATGTAAAACGAAAGAGTTAGAAAGATTTCGCTTGAAGGATTGGATTTGTAAAGGATTTCGCTTGAAGCCTCAAGCGAAATCAACATGTAACGATTTCGCTTCAGGACATTCCAAGCGAAATCTCCAAGTCTATATATAGGGATGTTAGATCAAGCGAAATCATAGTTTTTCAGAGAGTGATTTCCATACCGAAGTGCTGCCGGTGTGAGAACTGATTGTAATTGTTGTCTAATCAATACAAATCAGTGTTAAAGTGAAGATTCAGCTGTTTACACGTCAAATACTTGTTTTTCGCACCTGTATTTGATAGAATTCCTCTGAACCGACTCGTTCGGATCCACAAACCGATCCTACAATTGGTATCAGAGCTCAGGAGGAGGAGTTCTGCAATTTTTCAGCCGAAATTCATCAAAATCTCTTACTTCTACACCTTCTTTTAACAGTTCAGAAACTTTTCACAGTCTAAATCATCTCAAATTCTCATAGATTGTTTAAAAGTACAAGATAACAAATCCTTGAAAGTTTCACAGCCAAATTCGATCTAAAAGTGATTAAATTTGACCTCCGAATGGATTTCGCTTGAAAGGATCAGATTTCAGTAGTAGATTTTGCTTGAAGCTTCAAGCGACACCTAGATTTCGCTTCTAACAGCATTCTATTTCGCTTCAAGACCGTCGCTTCAACGATTTCGCTTCAGAAACTGTTACTTGAACGATTTCGCTTTAAAGTTTTCGCTTCAAGGTGTTCGCTTCATTCAGGATCGCTTCAAAGGGTCTCGTTTCAAGAATTTCGCTTGAAGGGTACCTCTTAAAAGATACTATTTCGCTTGAAAGAAATTGAAACATGGACAACGATTTCCACAATGCATTTGCAACATCACCTAGTTCATCTTCCATTGCTCAGAACATGAATTCAGAAAACGAAACGGGAACGACTCAGAAATCCCCGAAACTTATGGGAATTGAGGAATACTATGGGTGGAAAGATCGTTTCGAAAACTGGGTGCAAGCAAATCATCTAAGATCATGGGAATGTATTCTAACAAAATATGCTCTACCACGAACTGAAATGGAGATTGAAAAACAGCTTTCAGACCTTAGTAAAGAAGAACGGGAAATGTACCGAGCTGAAAAAATGATGATCAGTTTGCTTCAACAGGCCATCAAAGAAGACATCTTCATATTACTTCAACATGACAAAACATCAAAATCAATATGGGATGCTTTAAAAATCAAGGTTGAAGGCAGTGCGAGTATGATTAAAAGCAAGAAGGCTTTGCTTAAAAAAGAGTTTGATTTGTTCACAAGTTTGCCCGGAGAAGATACGAAGAAACTTATTGAACGATATTGTCACCTAGTGCGATCAATGTCGATGATGAACATCACAAAAGAAAATGAGGAATGGGTGGATAAACTTGCTGATGCGTTACCTCAGAAAGAGTGGGGAACTTATTTGATGATACTAAAGAATACCGGAGTTTATGATAGGTTGTCAATCTCTCAGTTCATTGAAAAGATTGAAAGTCAGGATTTGGAACAACAGAAGATTGCAAGGATGAATAATCCAAGTGGTCAACAAGATGTAAAGATGTATTACAAGGGTAGTGTTCCAACTTCAGAAGCTGAGAGAAGTCCGAAAATTCAGACTGCATATAGTGTTGGTGATACCACAGAAAAGATTGATCAAAGCTCAAACAAAAACAACAGTGGTTTCTCATTATATCCAAGTGTTAATCCGAAAAGCTCATCAGAAAGTTTTCAATCTCAAAGCACAAAGATGGGAAATGGTTGTGTGATTCAATGCAACATAGCTCTAAATCTTCCAGAAGGTCAAAGTTTTTCTGAAGACATTGCAAAAGATCATATGGCATTACTTGGTTCCGTGCTTATCTCATATGAAGGTTTAGTGGCTGGTCGAATTGGAAATCCTATGCTCACAAAGGAGGATTACGATCAGATAGACGCTGAAGATATGGAACTGATGGATATCAAATGGTGTCTTGCAAGTGTTCTTAGACGTGCTGAAAAGTTCAAGACAATTACCGGGAGAAATGATTTTCTTGATGCTTGTGTTTCTACTTTAGGTTTTGATAAATCTAAAGTTACTTGTTTCAGGTGCAGGGAAAAAGGTCATTTTAAACGGGAGTGCAAGAATAGAGAAGTTAGTGGTGCTCAGAATCCATTTGGTAAAGATGATTACTACCGGAAAGCCATTTATCAGCAAGTTGGTCAGACACAAGAATTACAGACGGCTCATGGTAGAAAGATTGAAGATTCAAAGAGAGGATGCTTGGTAGATTTCAACTGGAGCAATTATATATCTTCTGACAGCAAAGCATGCACAGTTGATCAAGATGATGAGAAATTACCTAAAGGTTTCAATTGGGATATGTTTGTTGATGAAAAGGGTGACTTCAAAGCTTTTATTGCAAAGATTGTTAAAGAACCAGACTTGTTTGCAACCTGGATGAGATCCATTGGTGAAACAATGAAAGAACAATCAGTTACATCTGAAGAAAGCTCAGAAAGTGTTGATGCAGATTCACTAAGTACAGATGAAAGTGTGTTGAATGATATTTCTCCAGAAAAGGAAGTTACATTTGATCAAACACCATCTGATTCTGGTGTATCTGAAGATGATTCTGACAAATCTGCACAGTTTGATAAAACACCGATTGAGATTAGTAGTGATGATGAGGAAGAGAAACATATTAATGTGGCTAAACATCATCTTTCTCCTGAAAGTTTTCATTTTTATTTTGCAGATCGCATGGAGAAACTGAAGGAGAAACAAGCTGCTAAAGAACAACAACCGAATGAGGAAGTTAAAGTAGTTGTTGAAGAAAAGATGATTGAAGCTGAGAAAGTAACTGAGGAAGAAAAAGTGATTGAAGTTGTAAAAACAATTGAGGTTGAGAAGATTGTTGAAGTTGAAAAGCCTTGCAAGAAGTGTTTGGAAGCTTGCAAAAATTGTGAAGAAAAAGATGTGACTCTGTTTGATAGAGAAAAACTGATAGAAAAGTTACTATCAGACATCAGCTATGTGAAAGAATCGTACAGTGTGTTGAACAGAACTGTGACAGGTCTTCAAACAACGAATTCTGAAAGAGAAAAGGCTTTAACGATGACGAATTCTACGTTAATGGCAAAGCAAAAGGCGATTAATCATTACATCGAAGAAAATGCTAATCTAAAGCAAGAATTGGAGAAAGAAAAGATTGAGAATGAAAGGATCAGAAGGTTATTACTGAGTTATTCTTGTTCTGATTATGTTATTGATCGAGTTTATCCTACTGTTGCAGGTTTTGAAGCATTTCAGGATGAGAAGCAAAAGAATGAGACTGGTAAGAAATCGACTGTTAAATATAACAAGTGTCCGCCTCCTATCTGGGAAGGGTATTCTCCTAGAAAACCAAATGAGGAGCAAGTCGAAAAAGCAGTCAATATAAAGTTAAAATCCGAGACAACTGACGTTTTACCAGATAACATTGATATCACATTTACCTCGTCTGATACTGATCATGAGTCCGAGTTAATCAAAAAGGTGGTCGATCAGGTGTTGGATACTGAGGAGGTGTCTGAGTCGAAGTTTAAGTCTGAGTGTTCAAGTTCGTCGGTCACAAATTCCAAATCATCGGAAAAACGGTCTTATAGTAAAGAATTTTTGTTATCAAAAGCGAATTTGGATGATGAAACATTTAAAGTTGCATATACTTTAAATGGTTCTGACAAATTATACTCTGATGAAGAATTTCCAATGGATAGTGTTAGATTTGACAAGATCAAAAAGGTTTTCAAAATCACAGAAATTAATATTTCTGACACTAAAAATTTAAATCTTAATGAAAAATCTAAAAAATATACTTCAAGAGTTCAACAACGGTTAAACAAGAAAAAAGGGAAAAAGGATTACAATTTTAGTTCTGGTGTTCAAAAGAAAACAAACCAAAATTGTAATTACAAAAGAAAAGGTTTAGGTTTTATTCAGCAAGAAAGTTACAGAAAGGTAAACAATTCTAAACCAAAAACAGAATTTGTTTCAGGTGGAAGTGTTGAAGATGAACAGAAGAAACCTTTCTGGAAAGAAACAAATCAGGAGTTTCTTGTTGAAAGAAAAAGAACAGGAACTGGAGTTTTTCATTCAAGAGACATTCCAAGAGATACAAGAATTTGTTTTCAATGTCAAGTTGTTGGACACATCGCTCACAATTGTCCAAACAAAGTTAACAGAAAACAGGGAGTCTCTGAAAAACTTAAAGAAAAAATGGTTGAAAAGAATGGATCACCAACTACAAACTTCAAAATTTCTGACAATTCAAATAATGAAGTTGGTGAAAATTCTAAAAAAATGTACAAAAAGAAGGCAAGAGACAACCAAACATGGGTTGTTAAGAAATCGGTTGATAGTTCTGACAATGAATCTGATTCCACAAAATCAGAGGAGTCACAAGATGAGATTAATGCTTTGTTGAATGATGCTGACATTAAATCAATGAGTGTGAAAGAGATTCAGCAAATGGTTGGTAAAATAGAAATTTCAGATTTTGATATTGAAAAAACATTTAATGGAAATGTTAAGAAAATTTTCAAAAAAATGCTGGATGGGAAAGTAAAGGGGGTTAAAGATTTTTATGCAACTAAAAAGGCAACATATAACCCTACTGCCCAGGAATTGGAAGCCACCAAGTCAAATAAGACTTGGGTGGAAGTTTGTTTTCCATGATAGTCGAATGACTTTGCCGGAGATCCCAAGTTTATATCGTGGATCATGAATCGGCATCTTTCTAATATTTGAAGTGTTTGGTTGAAAGTTTTTGATAGTGTTTGGATGTTTACAGGTTGTATGACTACGCCGGAGCTTCAAGGTTGGTAAGTGCGAAGCAGGAATCGGCATTCTGATTGGTAAAATGGTGATGTAGACGTAACATTCCTACAAATGATATTGCATTCTTACAAGTGGTATTGTGTTTGGTATAGTAGGTGCATACATGAAAAGGTTAATCAAGGTCATTAAGTTGAACTTGATTGGACCATACTTACAATTGGTATTTCGAATAGACAATGTGATGAACCACACTCCGAATCTACAAAAGATTATATCATAAAAAAAAAACTTATTTTCCGGAAAAATCATTTTGATTAAAACAAACTTAAGTGTTTTGAAATCTAAATGAGAAAATAGTTTTGTGATAGAGGGAGTTCTGATTGTTTATGCCGAGTGAATGGCGATTTGATGCGATTCGATATCAATTGTCAAGCTTTATTGTACAGTTTATTTTCAAATTTCCTAAAATGTGTTTGCATTTTAGGGGGAGTAAAAATTTTCAGAAAATCCAAAAACATTTGAAAATTTGAAAAAGACAAAAACATGATAAAATTCAAAAATGAGTTTTTGTTGCATATAAGAGGAAATGATAGTACATCAGTGGACTGTCACAACATGCTAAAGATTTGAATAGATAAAATGTGATAAACAATCTTACTGTGGATATGTCAGTAGATTTTTGCACATTTAGTAGATTGTGACGAGATATAAACCTAAATTTCAAACTTGCTTGTTCTGTGGGTTAACAAAACTGCTTGGATATATAGGTAACCCCTGAAATCTCGTTTGAAAGATCTCTTAATCTGATATACTAGGTCTTTATACTCTATGATATCTGGGGTATTATTCCGGGACTTCTGCTGAACGGTAGTTCTGACCTAGTCCCTGGCTAATACTTGCTGCAATGCTTGTATCAAAGCATTAAACCCTCAGCATGCTGAAACAATAAAATTGATATATGCTGCTGTTGTAAGCAAAAAGATCCTCTAAAGGGGACACACCGAAAAGTCGAAGCTGATATCTCTCTGCGTATACGGAAGTATCGATCTGAGATCCCTCGGCCCTCGCACACCTAAATTATATACAGATATCATTGTAGTATTCTCACCTGTAAGACTGATTATTGAGATTCTGGATACGGGAGTATATTCAAGTAGTGGGACACACGGATAAGTTTAAGTTGTTTAAAACATTAATCATATATCTCGAATCAGTTGAACTTTGTGTGAAAATTTAAGTGGACAAGCATACTGACAATCTAGGTAAATTGTTTAGAACTTAATATGAAATGAAGCTTAACGGTGTTGGTGATTGGTCTCAGAAACTGATATGATCCTCTTGCACAAACTCACAAAAAATATTGTTTGTAAATATTTTTTTTATTGCATTCCTTTACAATCAAAAATCCAAAAAGATTTTCAGTGTGTTTTAGCATAAATTTTGAAAAATTCAAAAAGATTTTCGACAACTGATATTGAATAGCTGATTGTCAAAATTTCAAGTGCTAAACATGATGACGTGGTTGTGAGGGGGAGTGAATCTTAAAATGTCAAAAAGGTTTGTTAAAATCCTACAATTGGTATTTTTAAAAAACCTACATTTGGTTCATTATTAATTTGTGATATAAGAGAGAATTATCTGATTATATCAGATTGTTGGTGCATTTAACTTGTTAAATTTAGAAAATTTATTTCTGGGTTAAGATTGTTGCAGGAGAGCCAGGTTAATTCATTCAAAGCTTATGAAAGTCAGACTCTGCTCATGAATCTAAAAAGTTTGCTAGCTGCTGATGCTGATGAACTTAAGGAATCAAGAGATCTGATCAAGAGAATTAGATAAAAGCCAGGCAATGATCTTGTAAACAACATTTGTGTCAGACATTAATCCTAAAGCAGATGTTGCTGAAGAACAAATGAATACCAGCAAATCGTGAGGGGGAGTCTGATAGAGGAAGAAGTTTCTTGAGAAAAGAGAGAGAGAAAAGCCCAGAGACTGATCAAGACTGAAGATGTGAAGACACAGTATTGGTGTGACTCGATAGTCGACTCGTCAACATCTGAGGGGGAGTCTGTTGGTGTACTACATCTGTCGACTTCATCTTGTATCGAGTCTTACACTAGTTAGAATAGATCAGGGCATGTAAAACGAAAGAGTTAGAAAGATTTCGCTTGAAGGATTGGATTTGTAAAGGATTTCGCTTGAAGCCTCAAGCGAAATCAACATGTAACGATTTCGCTTCAGGACATTCCAAGCGAAATCTCCAAGTCTATATATAGGGATGTTAGATCAAGCGAAATCATAGTTTTTCAGAGAGTGATTTCCATACCGAAGTGCTGCCGGTGTGAGAACTGATTGTAATTGTTGTCTAATCAATACAAATCAGTGTTAAAGTGAAGATTCAGCTGTTTACACGTCAAATACTTGTTTTCCGCACCTGTATTTGATAGAATTCCTCTGAACCGACTCGTTCGGATCCACAAACCGATCCTACAACTATGGTGGACCCTCCAATTAAGCGTATCGAACTTTATCTTAAGGGCCTAGTGCCAGCAATCCAAAGTCATGTGACATCAGCAAACCTCGCCACCTACCAGCAGGTTGTTCAATTGGCTCACCGTCTCACTGATCAGGCGGTGGAGCAAAACAAGTTACCAAAACGTATTAGTGCTACAGCTACCTCTGAACCTCCCAGTGATAACAAACGTAAATGGGATGGAGCTTCAAGCAGAGGTTCGACTTCTGTTCAATCCCAGTCGCAGCAGAGAAGAACTGAAGAGTATAAGAGTCCTAGTCAGCAATCGTCAGGTAGCCAAAGTCAGGGTGGATACAAAGGAAATCACCCCAAATGTAATCGTTGTAACTTACATCACAGTGGGCCATGCACCAGAAGTAACTGTCATCGGTGCAACAAGCCTGGTCATATTGCAAGAGAATGTAGGAGTCAGTTTCCCGCGAACCAAAATCGGCAACAACAGCGAGCCCCACCAAATCAACGTCAGCAGCAGCAACAACATGGTAACAACAGAGGGTGCTTTCAGTGTGGAGCTGAAGGCCACTTCAAGAAAGACTGTCCCCAGCTGAACCAGAACAACAACAATAACAACAATCAGGGGAATGGAAACAACGGGGGTAACAATGGCAATGGTGCAAGGGGCCGTGCGTTCGTTTTTGGCAATGGAGAAGCGAGGAATGACCCCAATGTTGTGACGGGTAAGTTCCTTCTTGACGACTTTTACGTTACTGTCTTATTTGATTCGGGTGCTGATACTAGTTATGTGTCCCAAAAAGTTAGTCAACTGCTTAAACGAACCCCAACACCTTTGAACCCCAAACACGATGTAGAGTTAGCTAATGGTAAGAGTTTAGAGGTCACACACGTAGTCAAAGGTTGTAATCTCGTTCTTGCTGATCATACTTTCTCGATCGACCTCCTTCCTATCACTCTGGGTAGTTTCGACGTTGTAATTGGGATGGACTGGTTGTCCCAACACCAAGCAGAGATTCTTTGCAATGAAAAGATCGTTCGTATTCCTCGCCTAGGCGATGAACCTCTCATGATTCGTGGCGACAAGAGTGGTGCTGTTGTGAGCATCATTTATTCCCTTAAGGCCCAAAAGTGTTTGCGTAAGGGCCACACTGCCTTTCTGGCTCTCGTTACCGACACCTCGAAGAAAGAAAGGAAGATAGAAGATTTTCCGATTGTACGCGACTATCCTGAGGTATTTCCTGAGGAACTACCTGGTCTCCCGCCTCATCGTCAGGTCGAGTTTCAAATCAAGCTAGCCCCTGGAGCGGCACCCATAGCTCGTGCACCGTATCGCTTAGCTCCATCAGAGTTGAAAGAGTTATCTACGCAACTACAAGAACTCTTGGATAAGGGTTTTATTCGTCCTAGCTCTTCGCCTTGGGGAGCTCCAGTGCTATTTGTGAAGAAGAAAGACGGTACGTTCAGAATGTGCATCGACTACCGTGAACTGAACAAGGTGACTGTGAAGAATCGCTACCCTCTTCCACGCATTGACGACCTGTTCGACCAGCTGCAAGGGTCGAGGTACTATTCAAAGATCGATTTGAGATCGGGATATCACCAGCTGAGAGTCCGAGAAGAGGACGTCTCCAAAACAGCCTTTAGAACCCGTTATGGACACTATGAGTTTTTGGTCATGCCTTTTGGGATGACAAACGCACCAGCGGTCTTCATGGACTTGATGAATCGAGTGTGCAAGCCTTACTTAGACAAGTTCGTTATTGTCTTCATCGATGACATCCTGATCTACTCGAAGAGTCAGGAGGAGCACGAGCAGCATTTACGACTTAGTTTGGAACTCCTTCGAAAAGAACAGCTGTACGCCAAGTTTTCAAAATGAGACTTCTGGCTTCGTGAAGTCCATTTCTTAGGCCATGTGGTGAATAAGGATGGGATTCATGTAGATCCATCCAAGGTGGATTCGATCAAGAGCTGGCCTGCACCTCGCACACCAACGGAAATTCGCCAATTCTTGGGATTGGCAGGTTACTACAGAAGGTTTATCAAGGATTTTTCTAAGATTGCTCAGCCTCTTACTTCACTAACGCAGAAGGGCGTTGTTTATCGTTGGGGAAATGCACAGGAGTTAGCGTTTCAGCACTTAAAGGATCGACTTTGCAGTGCACCTATCCTTTCATTGCCAGAGGGCACAGACGACTTCGTAGTTTATTGCGACGCATCTATTCAGGGTCTTGGTTGCGTATTGATGCAGCGGGATAAGGTTATAGCCTACGCCTCACGTCAACTCAAAGTTCATGAAAAGAACTACACTACACACGATCTAGAACTGGGAGCGGTTATTTTTGCGCTTAAGATATGGCGACACTACTTGTATGGCACCAAGTGTGCTATCTACACTGATCACAGGATCCTCGAGCACATCTTCAAACAGAAGGAACTCAATATGCGACAGCGACGATGGGTCGAGCTACTGAACGACTACGAATGCTCGATCAGATATTACCCGGGCAAAGCCAATGTTGTGGCCGACGCCCTCAGTCGAAAGGACACTGCGCCCAAGCGCGTACGAGCGTTACAACTTACTATACAGTCTAGTCTTCCTTCTCCAATACGAAATGCTCAGGTAGAAGCATTGAAACCGGAGAACGTCAAGGCTGAAGCCCTACGCGGCTCAAGGCAACGTTTAGAACAAAAGGAAGACGGTGCTTACTACGTAACAGGACGCATTTGGGTCCCACTTTATGGCAACCTACGAGAGCTTGTGATGGACGAGGCACACAAGTCTCGCTACTCAGTACACCCTGGTTCGGATAAAATGTACCACGATATCAAAACCACATACTGGTGGCCTAGCATGAAGGCCCACATAGCAACCTACGTTAGCAAGTGCTTGACTTGTGCGAGAGTCAAGGCGGAGTACCAGAAACCTTCAGGCCCCCTTCAACAACCAGAGATACCACAATGGAAATGGGAACAGATTTCCATGGATTTTGTTACTGGCCTGCCTAGATCACAACGTGGTAACGATACTATTTGGGTGATCGTGGATCGACTCACAAAGTCTGCTCACTTCTTGGCTATCAAAGAAACGGATAAGTTCTCCACACTAGCAGAAGTATACCTCAAGGAAGTTGTCTCGAGGCACGGGGTGCCCATCTCTATCATCTCGGATCGAGATGCGCGTTTTACATCAGAACTGTGGCAAGCAATGCACAAGTCCTTTGGCTCAAGGCTAGATATGAGCACAGCTTATCACCCACAAACGGATGGGAAGTCAGAACGTACCATCCAAACCCTCGAAGACATGCTTAGGGCATGTGTGATTGACTTTGGCAACGGCTGGGAAAAGCATCTGCCACTTGTGGAATTTTCGTACAACAACAGCTACCACACCAGCATTAAAGCTGCTCCGTTTGAGGCATTGTACGGGCGTAAATGCCGGTCACCTCTTTGTTGGGCAGAGGTGGGGGATAGTCAGATTACTGGACCAGAACATGTGGTTGACACAACAGAGAAAATTGCTCAGATACGACAACGAATGGCGGCAGCTCGTGACCGTCAGAAAGTCTACGCCGATCAGGGCAGAAAACCACTAGAGCTCCAGGTTGGGGAGCGTGTACTACTCAAAGTTTCACCCTGGAAGGGTGTGGTTCGTTTTGGTAAACGGGGCAAACTTAACCCACGGTACGTTGGACCCTTCGAAGTCATTGAGAAGATAGGCAAGGTGGCCTACAGATTGAACTTACCAGCGGAACTCAGTGCAGTTCACGATGTTTTCCACGTGTCGAATCTGAAGAAATGTCTGTCAGATGAGACCCACGTAGTTCCTTTGAAGGAGCTCACGATCGACGACCAGTTACGATTCGTCGAGGAACCTGTTGAAATCACGGACCGGGATGTTAAGGTCCTCAAGCGTACTAGAATACCTCTCGTTCGAGTTCGTTGGAACTCACGTCGCGGCCCAGAGTTCACCTGGGAACGCGAAGATCAGATGAAACAAAAGTATCCCCAACTGTTCGCAACCGGTACAACCACTACTGAGGCTGAAGCTACGGAATTTCGGGACGAAATTCCAGATCAACGGGGGGAGGATGTGACACCCCAGGAAAACTAAGAAAACCATGCAACTTAACTAGCTTCCTCAATGAGTACGTGCTAAATTTCGGGACGAAATTTCTTTCAACTTGGGGATAATGTGACAACTCGTATTTCGAACCTATCGTTGTACCTTAATGTAACGTAACCTTTATGTGACTATGTGTATTGGATGATATAATGGAATATTACGTTATTGAATGTTATGTGAGTATATGTTGTGTTGTATGTATGTATGTATAGGAACGACCCAAACGCACAACACCATTCGATCGCACAAGCCCATTTGGGCTACACCTTGTATGCGGATCATGGGCAGCCCATTGAGAGTTCGGCCCACTCCTTCTTTTGTCGCATAACACTAGAGAGGGTATACTCCTCATTTGTTTTGCTAAACATTCTAAAAACACCAAACCCTAGTGCTCCCTTTCTCTCTTCTCAAACTCGACGGCAACAACCTTCATCCCTCTCGAAGCTTTACCTCTCGGATCAATCTCTTTATTCTTCTTTAATCGGTTAGTGTTATAATTGTTGATTGTGTGTTACATGCTATGAGGATTATATGGTTCGCATATAATGAATTATGAATGATAATGGTTAATGTTAAGGTTTCGGCTCACATGTAAAGTATGTTAATCGATATAGGATTAATAATTACTGATGTTGTTAATGATTGAGAACCGAATACTTGTTGAAATCGGCTGGTATGTTCTATGATTCGGATTGTTTTAAAAAGTTGTCTATAATTGACTTAGGTTATGGCATGTTAGCATGAGAATGTGTGTTGATGGGACTAGTGGAATGATTGTTGTTTTGTTCGAACAGTGTGTATCCATGAGGATGAGCATGTGATTTTAATTAATGGTATTTTAAGGATCCTTCATGATTGCTTGCACATGAGATTGTCAGTATGTCTTGTGATTGCTACATGTATTTTAAAAGGGAATAGATCTCAGTGCATATATGATAATCATATTATTTATGTGTTGAATGATTTGTTATTGACTTGTATGGATGGATGATCACGTGCATGAATCTGATCCAATATGTCGAATATGGTTGAATTTCTATTGGACCGATTAAAGGATCACATTCATACTTTCATTTTGATTAAAGTTATTTAATATTGATAAACCATAAAAATAGGAAACTGATTAACTATTTTGGCTAATTTAATGCATGATTGGTAACTGTGAATTCCTTATAATTGATATGCATAAATCACGAAAATTAGTTGTCCAGTCGCACAAGACCTCTTGGTCGCACAAGAGGTCCTCGGTCGCACAAGTTGTGCCATCAGTCGCACAAGTTGGTTATTTGTTAATTGCTGGGCCGGTTACTGTTGAACTAATTATGCTTATTTGGGCTTCTTGTTACTTGGGCCGGGTATCAAATGGAATCGCACAAGATGCAAGAATTATACAAGTTGGTTTATCTGTTAGTGTTTGGGCCGTGTATGTTATTGGACTACTTATGTTGTTGGGCCGGGTGTATAATGGATCGCACAACATGATGTGGGTCGCACAAGTTGTGCCGACCGCACAACATGTTGGGCCGATTGTTACTGGGCTTTATCCGTTGAATCGTACAAGTTGGGCGTTTTATGGAATTGACTGTTTAAGTGTTTACGTGGTTGCCATGATCGATACGTGTTCGTAACTGTTAGCTTATGTGTAAACATATGTATGATACTTGAAACCAAAACCTGACTTGTATAATAACCATGATAGGACGTGGTTGACCACTAGCATTTAGACGTGACCTTTCTGTGTAATCTGCCGAGCAAACCAAGGTGAGTTCACACTTCGTTACAAAGCATGGGATTCCCAGGGGTTGGGAATGGGTTAAGGAATAGGGATTCCTCGTCCTGTTGAGACGTAATCAGGAACATAGATTCCTCGTCCTGTTGAGACGTAATCGGGAACATAGATTCCTCGTCCTGTTGAGACGTAATCAGGAACATAGATTCCTCGTCCCGTTGAGACGGATTTAACGATACTAGACTAGAACTCTATCAACGAAGTCCCTCCTTTTATATCGACTTAATCGCCGAGGCCAATGGCGAACGGGTCATTAGTTAAATAGCGCTATTAGGTTTAACAAACCTCACACCGTGCCGCAGAGGACGGGCGTGGACTAATGGACTATGGCACGTCAGTGATGATAGACACAGACGTTAGGGCACTTAAACATGACGAACGTTAGTAGTCGATATGGTAACGAGTCTGGTGAATTAAACATGGGGTAGCCCCCACGGCCATAGAGCCGGGCTGGAATAGCCAACGTAAGAACGGGTAACTAATAAACGTTTTTCGAACTATGGGGTAACCCCCACGGCTGGATAGATGGTAAAGAGCAAACTGTGTTTTCGGAATAACTATAAACTGGACAACCAACGTGAACTCACTCAACTTGTTGTTGACTCGTTACTACATGCTTTGCAGGTCTATAGGTACTTAGCTGGAGCTTGCACAAGGAAGAGTCGTTGTGGGACAAGGACAGCTGTGTGCCATGTTAAACATTTGATAATTAAACTTTTGATTTGGTTTTGAACATTTTGCTTCCGCTCATAACTTAACTATGGTTGTTTTGGATACTAAATCGTGTTGGTTGGAATTTTACATTTAATTGGTTACTGGTTCAATATGATTAGTGGTTTGATCCTGGTCAGTCACGCCTCCAAGCGGTGATACTCCGCATGTGGATTTTGGGGGTGTGACATAAACTATTATTAAAACTTTAAACCGGCTTCTTGGGATTGTATCCTTGCTGACTCAAACCACTTAGCCGAGGGTAACCTCGCCTTCAATAGAGGGGCCTACCACTTTTTGCATTGATAACTTATTTAATTATCTTTCAATCTTCCGATCCTTTGGGATTGTATCCCTGCTGACTCAAACCACTGGGTTGAGGGTAACGTCGCCTTCAAAAGAGGGGCCTACTACTATAACTAAGATAATCTCTTAAAAAGTCCGAAAGTGCGAAAATCATCAAAGGGTACATTAAAGACGAGTGGGGTCCAAGTGATTCGATCTTGTCTATTTGTCTTTCATTTTATTTATCTTTTAATTTTTCAATTTACTTTCATGTTTAAAAACTTTTATCAAAAATTTAGATCGATTAGACGTTGACGATAAACCTGTATTAAAAGCTCTTGTGTCCTTGGACGACCTCGGTATCTTACCAACACTATACTACGCTCGCGATGGGTGCACTTGCCCTAGTGTGTGTTTAGTGTTAGTACAATATCGTGTTTTATAAATTTAAAACTTGACTAATGCGTAAAACGAACTTAAAATATTAGTAAAATCATATCACGCTTCACGCACAACAGTTTATTTGTTATTTATTTGTTAATATACATTTGTTTGATTATTTATTTGTTTGTTTGTTTGTTTGTTTGTTCGGAACCGAACCAATTTATTAAAGATTCTTTTTAACTCGTTCATATTAAAAGACAAATAAATAATATAATATAATATAATAATCATATATTCTTTTTTCCGCATCGTGCTTCTCCTTTTCTTATAGGTTGATGTCCTCAACCCCCGTGCCCACGGTTGCTGATCCGACCGACGAACCAGAACGTAACTTAAGGAGAAGTAGGAGGCTTCGATAAAGGTCCCATGTCGTTGCACAACGAACCACAGCTGCGATTGACGAACCGGTGATACTTTCTGAGAGTGAGAGCTCAGGGGACAAAAAAGGAAGCACCATGGCGGATGACGACCGGCCGTTGAATGAGACCAGCTGTCCAAGAGGAGAAGGCTTGCTGCCTAGCATCACCCGACCTATGGTGGTGGCACCTAATTTCGAGATAAAATCCAGCATTATCAACATGCTACAAAATTCGGTGAAGTTTGATGGAAAGGATCACGAGGATCCTGGTAGGCACATCGCTTAATTTCTTGAGGTGTGCTCGACTTTCAAGATACGAGACGTTTCTGAGGACGCGATCTATTTGCGACTCTTTACGTTTTCATTGCGAGACAAAGCCCGATCTTGGCTTTTGTCACTTCTGGCAGGATCTATCACTACCTGGGCCAAGATGGCGGAGCTATTCATGCAGAAGTATTTTCCTCCAGAAAAGACAGCTAAATTCAAGAACCGTATCATGACATTCAAGCAGGATGAGGGAGAATCCCTACACGCTGCTTGGGAGAGGTTCAGAGATCTTCTGATTGATGTCCCACATCATGGGTTGTCCAAAAGGCGGCTTGTACTGACTTTCTACCAAGGACTCAACTACGATTCACAGGAGCGTTTGGATGTGTATGCAGGAGGTGATCTTGGAACGAAGACACCAAATGAAGCTTACGAGATTATTAAGAAAGCTACTTTGAAGTCGAGTTCTCGTCACAGTGGAGTGCGAACTAAGGCATCATCCCTTCCTAGAGTTCATGGTGTTGATACATATACGGCTCTTACTACGCAGATCGGGGCCTTGGCGGAAAAATTTGACCAATCTCAATATGTTTTGCAGGTTCAATCATCATGTGAATAGTGTGGATTTTCACACGAGCTAGGTACTTGTGAGTAGGGTGTTATGTTTACAGGCCACAAGGAGGTGGACTAATTGGGCACTCAAATCAGGCCCCAAAATAACCCCTACAGCAACAGGTACAATCCGGGGTGGAGAAATCACCCAAACTTTGGGTGGAAAACAGGTTCTTGGAACTAAAACTAACTCGAATACACTCAACGTGCCCACACACCACAACAGCCTCAGGGACAGTCTTACCAGTCTCAAGGTTAGTCCTTCCAGCCACATAACCATAATTAGGGATCCGGGAGCAGTTCCCATCAGCACGCCTCTCAGAGTAATTCTAAGATAGAGGATGTCGCAACCCCCGATCCCTGACCCCCGGGAACAGACGGACGCGAACGCAGTGACGGTGGTATCAGGTTATTAAATCTTGCAGCGGAAATTACATCAGGACCGTAGTTAGGAAATGTTTATCAGAGTAAAACCACTATATTTCATATTAATAATCACATGGGCAAAACCCAAGTTTCTTATTACAATACATTTATAGGGATAAACCATATCTTATTGAATTTAAAACATCGTCTTTTAGGTAACTTTTATAGCCACATTTTTACTAAGCCTTCAGTGCTCTCCAGCTGGCTTTTTACTAATTGGCTGTCACATTGGGTTACCTGAAACGCGTTTTAAAAACATTTGTCAGTCGGAAATACTGGTGAGTGAATCCCAGTTTAATCAAGAAACATTTTATCAATTAAAACAGTATTGAGAGCGATCACATTGTTTATTTCTACACAATTACTCATTCAGTATTTGCCACTCGACCGGATCTGTGGCTATGGTCAAATTACCCATTGGCTAACTCGTTGTCCAATGGTTATGTACTGTCGTACCGACTTACTACTACTACTCGCAGTAGTATAAATTTTGTATACAAAACCCCATAATACCGGCAGTAATTGAAGAACTACAAAGACTCAATCACCGCTTAATCACATTGTAAAACATTTAAGGTTTTGTAAAACATTCCAAAAAGGTTAACAAAAAGAGGATAAACTCACATTGCTATCTTAGACTTCGCGTAAGGGTTTCCTGGATATAATCTATAATTTATACAAATGTACATAGGTTAGTATCATAACCCTTTGAAAATATTAATGATACCCTCCCCGAGACGGCATTCCAACAACTACGTCGGGCAGAACCACGACAGTTGTTACGGAACCCTAAATCAATCGAGCAGCGTATCTATTATGAAACTGGGGTTATAATACTTACAACGGAGCAGAACCTCGCTAATTAGGGGGATATAATACCCGCGTATTATAACTCTACTACAGAAATTGTGATTGAGAATTGAGAAATGAACGAACTGAATTGAAACCCGAGGCCTCCTTTATATAGTTGCTGATATCGACTCTCACGCGGCCCGCGTAAAGCATAAGCGGGGCTTACGCGGCCCGCGTCAACACCTGGTCAACATGTAGCTTAGCTGGGTCAGCATGTAGGTCCGCCACGATGTCGACACGTGTCGGCTTCTGGTGTCTCCGCGTTTGATGATCTCACACGGCCCTCGTAAGAGTTAAAGTGAGCTTACGCAGCCCGCCTTAACTTATAATTTCACCGGAATCAAGTTTCAGCCTTGATACCGCCCGCGTGAGCTTGGGATGAGGTCCTACGCGGCCCGCCTCAGCTTAATTTTTATTGTTTTTAATTTATTTTATATGCTATAACATATTTCGGGTTCGGTTTAAACATACGGGATGTATTATAAGACATAAGGGAATATTTTAAGATATACTGGGGTGTCGGAAATATTATGAGGGTGTTGGTTTTACCGAGGGTTGTTACATTCTCCCCACCTTGTTTTAGATCTCGACCTCGAGATCTACTGGAATAAATGCGGATATTTCTTTTGCATTTCTGATTCAAGCTCCCATGTGTACTCAGGTCCTCTTTTGGAGTTCCACTTCACTTTGACTATAACTAATCTCTTATGTTTGAGATTCTTGACTTTCCTGTCTTCAATTTGTAGAGGCCTTTCTACAAACTTAAGTTGTTCATTTACCTCTATATCCTTAAGAGGCACTATCAGTGATTCATCAGCTAAACACTTTTTGAGATTAGATACATGAAATACATCATGTATTCCTGCCATTTCCTCTGGCAGTTATAATTGATAGGTTACAGGTCCTATTCTTTTAATAATCTTAAAAGGTCCAACATACCTGGGACTTAATTTTCCTCGTTTGATGAATCTTACTACTCCTTTCCAAGGAGAGACTTTTAACAATACTTTATCTCCTACTTTAAACTCCAATGGTTTGCGTCGGTTATCAGCATAACTCTTCTGTCGATCACGTGCTGCTTTCAGTCGTTCCTTGACTTGAATAATCTTGTCGGTTGTTTCTTGTACTATCTCAGGTCCAGATAGTTGCTTTTCCCCAATTTCTGCCCAACAGACTGGGGTTCGGCACTTACGTCCATAAAGTGCTTCAAATGGTGCAGCATTGATACTTGTGTGATAACTATTATTGTAAGAAAATTCTATTAAAGGTAAGTGATCGTCCCAATTACCTCCAAAATCAATTACACAAGCTCTAAGCATGTCTTCCATCGTTTGAATTCTTCTTTCGCTTTGTCCATCCGTTTGAGGATGATAAGCTGTGCTCAATTTTAACTTAGTTCCCATTGCGTTTTGGAAATTTGACAAAAAATGAGAGGTAAATCGGCTATCTCTATCAGAAACAGTTGATAAAGGAATGCCATGTAAAGAAACAATTTCATTTACATATAATTTAGCTAATTGTTCCATACTGAAAACTTCTTTCATTGATAGGAAATGAGCTGACTTGGTTAGCCTATCTACAATCACCCAGATTGTATCATTTCCTTTCTTTGTTTTGGGTAATTTAGTAACAAAATCCATTGTTATCAATTCCCATTTCCACACTGGCATTTCTAATTGCTGTAACAATCCTGAGGGTTTCTGGTGTTTAGCTTTAACTTGTGAACAGGTTAAACATTTAGAAACATAGGCTGCTATGTCCTTTTTCATTCCTATCCACCAGAAATTCTTCCTTAAATCCTGGTACATTTTATCATTTCCTGGATGCATCGTATACTTAGATTTATGGGCTTCTTCTAAAATACGATAACGTAGGTTTCCTAATTTAGGTATCCACATTCTCTTTTCATGGAATCTCCAAATTCAATCTGTTTCTTGTTCTAATTCTTTTAGCATACCTCTTAATTTTTCAGTATCATCCTTGATTACTGATTCTTGTGCTTCTCTTATCTGATCATTTAAATCTACTTGCAGATTTAATTTAAGAGAACATACTCTTTTTGGCTTTTCATGATACTTTCGACTTAAAGCATCTGCTACTACATTTGCTTTTCCTTCATGATACTGGATATCACAATCATAATCACTAAGCATCTCCATCCAGCGTCTTTGTCTCATATTCAACTCCTTTTGCTTGAAAATATATCTTAAACTCTTATAATCAGTGAATATGATAAACTTACTACCATAAAGGTAATGTCTCCAAATTTTAAGAGCAAAAATTATAGCTCCTAGTTCTAGATCATGGGTTGAATAATTCTCTTCATGATTCTTAAGTTGTCTAGATGCATAGGCTATAACCTTTTGTCGTTGCATTAACACACATCCATAACCTAATTTAGAAGCGTCACAATAAACTACAAAATCTTCAGTTCCTTCTGGTAACGCTAATATGGGTGTATGGGTTAATCTTTGCTTAAGAATTCTAAATGTTTCTTCTTGTTTTAATCCCCATTCAAACTTAACAGATTTACAGGTTAGCTTAGTTAAGGGAATGGCTATTCTAGAAAAATCTCGAATAAATCTTCTATAATAACCGGCCAATCCTAAGAAACTTTTAACCTCAGTTGGTGACTCAGGGGTTTTCCATTTAGTAATCGCTTCAATCTTTGTTGGATCTACATGAATTCCTTCATGGTTTACTAAATGTCCAAGGAACTGTACTTGTTCTAACCAAAATTCGCACTTAGAAAATTTAGCATAAAGCTTTTCCTTTCTTAATAAACTTTAAAGTGCGTGCAAATGCTTTGCATGATCTTCCTTATTCTTAGAGTAAATGAGAATATCATCTATAAAGACAATTATGAATTTATCCAAATATGGCTTACATATTCGGTTCATCATGTCCATAAATGCAGCTGGGGCATTGGTTAAACCAAATGACATGACAGTAAATTCATAATGACCAAACCTCGTTCTAAATGCGGTTTTAGGAATGTCCTCTTCCTGTACCTTTAATTGATGATATCCTGACCTTAAATCGATTTTAGGGAAAAATCGAGCTCCTTGCAGTTGATCAAACAGATCATCGATTCTCGGTAATGGGTACCGATTTTTAATCGTGACTTTGTTTAATTCACGGTAGTCAATACACATACTCATTGATCCGTCCTTCTTTTTAACAAACAGTATCGGCGCTCCCCATGGTGACGAACTTGGTTGTATAAATCCTTTTTTTAACAATTCATCTACTTGTTTCTTTAATTCCTGCATTTCGGCGGGTGCCAAACGATAAGGTGCTTTGGCAATTGGTGCCGTTCCTGGTAGCAGGTGAATTCTGAATTCAACTTCTCTGTCTGGAGGTAGTCCTGGTAATTCTTCTGGAAAAACATCTGAAAACTGAGACACTACTGGAATGTCTTTTAGTTCTTTTCCTTTAGTGTTAGTGATTATGGAAATCATATACACTATAGAACCTTTTCTTATTTAGCTTGCAGTTTTCATCACAGAGATGAATTTTGTGGATCTAGAGGGCTTATCTCCTTTAATTGTGATCATTTTACCTTTTGGTGAATTTACTTGAATTGACTTTTGATCACATAAAATACTGGCTTTATTGGCTATTAACCAATCCATTCCTAAAACAACATCAAATCCTGCCTGTGACAACCCTCAAATTTACATGTATTCCGTATAATTTATTAATGACAATTAAAGTGCTTGACAACTGTTTGGAATTACTTGACTGCTCTCTGATTACTGTGTTATACTTACATGTACTTGTTAACCTGCTAACAGTATACAGAAAGGTCACTAAACAGTCCGTTATATTTTCCTGAGTGTTGAAAATTAAAAACGTTACAAAAATATATATGTAGGACACTTTACGGATTAATTAAGCAGTTTAACGGAACAGTGTCAAACCGAACAACCGGACTTTACCCGGAACATGAAAATATTACCAAACACATTGTTTTTACTTCTCTGAGCTAGTTAGGGTTCCCGAACACCCTAACACCCGTTATATTATTACACACATACTAATACCCTAACTATATACTTAAACCTTAACCAAACTAGTAACTATTTCATTATAACCCAACCAAACTAAAACCCCCTCCCCAAAGATCAGTTATGGGGTGTCCCCCCCACTCTTAGACTTTTGAATTATTAAATTGGATTATGTTATGTACTATGGTGAACATAAGGCACAAGGGATAATAGTATGTTGGAAGTTCTTTCTATAAATCCAAGAGTTATAAGCTTTCATTGTCCATTCATAACTTCAAACACCATCTTCTTCTTCCTCCTTCTTTGAATTCGGCAACCACAACCACCCACCATAACACCACCATCAACCTCCCACTCAACCATTCTACTTACACACAAAGGTGCTACGGGTCATACAACGAGGCTAGGTACTCTCGGAAGTGGAAGGACCTTCTCCATTTGCTATTAACCATCACATTTCTTCACTCGAACTTCCCTAGCCTTGAGCTAGTGGTAAGAACTTAGATCCGTTCATTCTTCATGTTATTTAAGTGGTTAATAGGTGATTTAATGATTAAAATTATGAAACACTAAAGCTCATGAACAACTCTTGAACATAATGTGTTAAAGTGTGGATAAAGAGAAGTTATGTGTGTAAATCATGTAGATCTTGTTTTGTTATGATTCTTGGTTGATTATCTGATGTGTTGTTCGTTAATATTGATGTTTGATGTTGTTGTGATCACTAAACATGATTAGCGGAATCAATCGAACACAAGTTAGTAAGTTAAAGAATGAAAACAGAATCTGACTAAGTTTTACAGCCAACTTCAGTTGGCTGTAAACAGGTCATAAACTCTACGAAAAACTGATATTTTGAGTCTAAAACGTGTTATTATGAAATACGGTTCTAATGGCACCGGAATCGTAATTTTTGGACTTCGTTTACTATTTTTAAATCGTCATTTCGTAACAGCAGCTAGAGCTGCATTTTTCTGCTGAAAATATGAGTTTTGTTTTCTGTCATAACTTGGGTTTTGTGTAGAGTTGGATCATGAAAATTGTACTGTAGATGACCACCGATGTATTTGTAATTACCCCACTGGAATTTCGTAAATCGGGCAGTCTATGAATTTTAAATAAATTATTCCGTGGACTGTGGTCAGAAAAATATAAATCTGAGTTCAGTCCGGAAAATGAATTTTTATAAAATATTAATAATGAACTGGACCCCGATATTTTTACACAATAAAATTTAGAACGTTTAAGACATTCTGTAAAAATTTAGGAATTTTTGGAATAAGTTAACTATTTTATTAAAATGTCCGAAAACAGCCCAGTTTTGAATATTTATGCTGAAATGACATAAGCTGTAATTTGGGTGTCTAACTGTCGAGTATGCTATCTGTGAATGATCTAACATGTTATATGTGTTATGTGCATTATCTTATGTTTTTTTATGAGTGGGGAATGGATGGGAAACTTATATGGGCATAAACCGTCAAAGTGATTCATGTTGTGTGATAGATACGTGTAGGAACTTTGTGCTCTATTTGAAAGCCACTAAATGACTAACTGGTAAATCATACTAGGACGTGATTGACCGACCTTGACTGTTAGCTATATTTGAGAATCTAACCGAGCAAACCGAGGTGAGTTCACACTTTCTACAAGGCATGGGATTCCCGGTGGTTTGGGAATGGGTTAAAGAATTTAAAACTAAATCTGCATATCCCCTTGGGAAGATATGTACGCCCATCCTCCATAGATAGGATGCCAGTATTAATCCTACGAATTCTCCTGGTGCAGAATACGTACGTTCGTCCTCCTTGTGCAGGACAACAACCTTAAAACTAGCTAGACAAAACTCTATCATGAAGTCCCTCAATTTATATCGACTTAATCGCCGAGGCCAATGGCGAGCGGGTCATTAGTTAATAGCGCTATTTGGTTTAACAAACCTCACACCGTGCCGTTCGGACGGGCGTGTACTAATGGACTATGGCAAACTGTCAGTGATGATAGACACTGATGTAGGGCACAACTATTATTCGTAGTAGTCGATATCATACCGTCTAGTAGTTCACACGTGGAAAGCCCCCACTGATTATGGTTATGGATTGGGTAATGAAAAAGGAACTGGTTAAACATACTTTCAACTACGGGGTAACCCCCACTGCAATTAAGCCAACGAAAGTCAAACCACATTTTTCAGAAACAACTTAAAACTAAACAACCAAACGTGAACTCACTCAACTTTGTTGTTGACTCGTTGTTACATGCCTTACAGGTTGCTAAACATTTGGAGCTTGCACGAGGAAGGAGTCATTGTGGTGTGCGGACTGTTATGTTTCGTACTTACTATTTAAATCCTTATGAACTTATTAAACTTGCGTTTTGAACTTTAACTTATAAACTATGGACTTATGCTTTTGGATTTACTCTTATGCTTCCGCTGTTTAAACTAAACATGGTCAACTAGTTTTGGTCACCAATCGTATTGTGGTTGGTCTTATTACTTAATTACGATGTTCAATATGATTGGTGGCTCGATCCTGGTCACGTCACGCCTCCAAGCGGTGGTACTCCACATGGTGGATTTTGGGGGTGTGACAGATTGGTATCAGAGCCATTGGTTATAGTGAACTTGGTTTTAAAAAGGGAAAGGCTTTTTGATAAAACCAGACTATAACCTGTACAGTGCTCAACGATCCACAATGACGCTTCGCTCCACGTGCAAGACTCGACACCATAAGTGGTATGATTTATGTTATATTGTCGGTTAGATAGTTCTCACTGTGCATTAGATAATGTGATAATTGCTATTTGAACCTTGTGTGCTTACTCTCTAATGTCGTCCCACACTTACGCACTTTCGCGAGACTTTCCTCACTTACGTTGCTTCGTTATGAAGATCATGAGCGGACGCGGAGGACGTATCAACCTCACCCAAGCCCAGTTAACGGCTTTGATCAATGAACGAGTTGCAGAGGCACTCGCAGCAAATCCAGCAGGAGGTATAACCTGCCATATCAACCCACCTTAGGACGTTTAGATCCTACCTTCGCAGACCAACCCTCATGCTTAACCTTGTCTTTTATTCTCGCGCAACAGGTCAACATGCTCAACCTCCTGTGTGCACGTTCAAGACGTTCATGGACTGCCGACCTACCACTTTCAGTGGCACCGAAGGAGCAGTGGGCCTTCTTCACTGGTTTGAAAAGCTTGAGTCTGTTTTCGAGATGTGCGAATGCCCCGAAGACCGTAGGGTGAAATATGCTACCGGAACACTTGAAGGAGCTGCGTTAACCTGGTGGAAGGCGTAGGTTCAACTACTAGGACTGGCAGTTGCTAATGCCACACCCTGGAATGGTTTCAAAGAGCTGATCAAGGAGGAGTACTGTAGTCGGGATGACATCCACAAGCTAGAGGTGGAATTTTACAATCTGAAGATGACGGGGTCTGAGATTGAGGCGTATACGAAGAGGTCAAATGAGCTGGCCATCCTGTGTCCAACTATGGTGGACCCTCCCATCAAATGAATTGAGCTGTATCTCAAGGGCCTTGTACCATAGATTCAAAGTCACGTAACTTCAGCCAACCTGGGTACCATTCAGCAAATTATCAAGTTGGCTCATCGTCTCACCGACCAGGCGGTGGAGCAAAACAGGCTACCCAAACGTATCAGTGCCACAGCTACTTCTGATGCACCTACCGACAATAAGCGAAAATGGGATGGGAACTCCGGAAAGGGTTCTACTTCAGTTCAGTCTCAGCAGCGAAAGACTGATGACTACCAGAGACCTGGTCAGCAATCTTCTGGTAACCAAGGACAGGGTGGATATCGAGGGAACCACCCCAAGTGCAACCGGTGCAACAAACATCACAGCGGGCAGTGCAACAAAGGTCGTTGCTTGAGGTGTAACAAGTTTGGTCATGAATCAAAGGATTGCAGGAGCGCCCGACCAGCAAATCAGAATCGCCAACAACAAGCCCCACAGAACCACCAGCAGCAACAACAACAAGGCAATAAAGGATGCTTTCAGTGTGGCGCTGAAGGCCATTTTAAGAGGAACTGCCCCCAACTGAACCAGAATCAGAACAACAACAACCAAGGAAATGGGAACCACAATGGGAACAACAATGGAGGCAACAATGGAGGCGGCAATGGGGGAAACAACAATGGCAATGGGGCAAGGGGTCGTGTTTTCGTGCTAGGTCAGGGTGATGCAAGGAACGATCCCAATGTTGTGATGGGTAAGTTTCTTCTAGACGACTTCTTTGTTACTGTTTTATTTTATTCGGGTGCCGATACCAGTTATGTGTCTCTAAAAGTTAGCCAAATGCTTAAGCGCACTCCAACACTTTTGAACACCAAACACATGGTAGAACTAGCAAACGGTAAAAGTCTTGAAGCCACACACGTAGTTAAAGGTTGTAACCTCGTCTTAGCTGGTCAGACTTTCTCTATCGATCTTATTCCTATCACACTGGGTAGTTTCGACGTCGTTATTGGGATGGATTGGCTATCTCATCATCAAGCGGAGATTGTTTGCAAGGAGAAAATCGTCCTCGTTCTGGTGAAGAACCTCTCGTGATTCGTGGTGACAAGAGTGGTGCTGTCGAAGGCATCATCTCTTTCCTTAAGGCCTAGAAGTGTTTGCAAAAGGGCCACACTGCCATTCTAGCGCTCGTTACTGACACATCAACAGAAGAGAAGAGAATTGAAGACATCCCTATTGTGCGCGACTTTCCCGAGGTATTTCCTGAGGAATTACCTGGTCTTCCGCCTCATCGTCAAGTTGAGTTTCAAATCGAGCTAGCTCCTGGAGCAGCACCCATAGCTCGAGCACCTTATCGTCTAGCTCCATCAGAACTTGAAGAACTGTCCACACAACTACAAGAACTCTTGGAAAAGGGTTTCATACATCCTAGCTCTTCGCCCTGGGGAGCTCCAGTCTTGTTCGTAAAGAAGAAAGATGGTACTTTCAGAATGTGTATTGACTACCGCGAACTTAACAAGGTGACTGTGAAGAATCGTTATCCTCTTCCACGCATTGACGACTTGTTCGACCAGTTGCAAGGGTCGAGCTATTACTCCAAGATTGATTTGAGATCAGGATATCATCAGCTGAGGGTCCGAGATGAGGACGTCTCCAAAACAGCATTCAGAACTCGTTACGGCCATTACGAGTTTCTGGTTATGCCATTCGGGCTGACGAATGCACCAGCGGTCTTCATGGATCTCATGAACCGAGTATGCAAACCTTACCTAGATAAGTTCGTTATTGTGTTCATCGATGATATCCTGATCTATTCTAAGAGTCAGGAGGAACACGAGCAGCATCTACGACTTATGCTGGAACTTCTTCGAAAAGAGCAGTTGTATGCCAAGTTTTCGAAATGTGACTTCTGGCTTCGCGAGGTCCACTTTCTAGGCCATGTGGTAAACAAGGATGGAATTCATATGGATCCATCTAAGGTTGAATCGATCAAGAACTGGCCTGCACCTCGCACACCAACAGAAATCCGCCAATTTTTGGGTTTGGCGGGATATTACAGAAGGTTTATAAAGGATTTCTCCAAGATTGCGCAACCCCTCACTTCACTGAATCAGAAGGGTGTCACCTATCGCTGGGGTGATGCACAGGAATCTGCGTTTCAGCACTTGAAAGATAGACTTTGTAGCGCGCCTATCCTCTCATTGCCTGAAGGCACAGAAGATTTTGTGGTTTATTGCGACGCTTCCATCCAAGGACTTGGTTGCGTATTGATGCAACGTGACAAGGTCATTGCCTACGCATCACGCCAACTTAAAGTTCACGAAAGGAACTACACTACGCATGACTTGGAGCTGGGAGCAGTTGTTTTCGCACTTAAGATATGGAGACATTACCTGTACGGTACCAAGTGCACCATTTACACCGATCACAGGAGTCTCGAGCACATCTTCAAGCAAAAGGAATTAAATATGCGACAACGCCGATGGGTCGAACTTTTGAACGATTATGAATGCGCTATCAAATATCATCCGGGCGAGGCCAGTGTTGTGGCCGACGCCCTCAGTCGAAAGGATACCCTACCTAAGCGTGTACGTGCTTTACAACTTACCATCCAATCTAACCTTCCCGCTCAGATTCGTGATGCTCAGGTTGAAGCATTGAAAGCAGAGAACATTAGGGCTGAATCCCTACGAGGATCGAGGCAGCGGCTAGAACAAAAGGAAGACGGCGCTTACTATGTAACAGGGCGCATCTGGGTTCCACTTTATGGAAACTTACGCGAGCTTGTGATGGATGAAGCGCACAAGTCTCGTTATTCGGTACATCCTGGTTCGGATAAAATGTACCACGACCTCAACACTACGTATTGGTGGCCTGGCATGAAAGCCCACATAGCAACCTACGTCAGTAAGTGCTTGACTTGTGCGAGAGTCAAGACTGAATATCAGAAACCATCAGGCCTACTTCAACAACCGGAGATCCCGAAATGGAAATGGGAGCAAATTTCCATGGATTTTGTTACCGGCCTGCCCAGATCTCAACGCGGAAACGATACCATTTGGGTGATCGTAGATCGACTGACCAAGTCTGCACATTTTCTGGCTATCAAAGAAACGGATAAGTTTTCTACTCTTGCAGACATTTACCTAAAGGAAGTGGTATCAAGGCACGGAGTGCCAACCTCTATTATATCTGATCATGACGCGCGTTTTACTTCAGAACTGTGGCAAGCTATGCACAAGTCTTTTAGCTCACGTTTGGATATGAGCACCGCTTATCACCCACAGACGGATGGGCAATCTGAACGCACCATCCAAACCCTTGAAGACATGCTTAGGGCATGTGTGATTGATTTTGGTAATGGCTGGGAAAAGCACCTCCCACTGGTGGAGTTTTCATACAACAACAGCTACCACACCAGCATCCAAGCCGCTCCGTTCGAGGCATTGTACGGACGCAAATGCCGATCACCTCTCTGTTGGGCAGAAGTTGGTGACAGTCAAATCACTGGCCCAGAACTTGTAGTAGATACAACTGAGAGAATTGCTCAGATACGACAGCGAATGGCGGCAGCTCATGACCGTCAGAAAAAGCTATGCTGATAAAGGAAGGAAACCACTCGAGTTCCAGATTAGGGATCGAGTGCTACTCAAAGTCTCACCTTGGAAAGGTGTAGTCCGCTTTGGCAAACGAGGCAAACTCAATCCGCGTTATGTCGGACCATTCGAAGTCACCGAGAAAATTGGCAAGGTCGCCTACAGGCTGAATCTACCGGCAGAACTCAGCGGAGTTCACAACGTATTCCACGTGTCAAATCTGAAGAAGTGTCTGTCAGATGAGACTCTCATAGTTCCTCTAAAGGAAGTCACTATCGACGACCAGCTGCGATTCGTCGAGGAACCAGTAGAGATTACGGATCGAGATGTTAAGATCCTCAAGCGTACCAGGATACCTCTGGTTCGAGTTCGTTGGAATGCTCGTCGTGGCCCAGAGTATACCTAGGAACGAGAAGACCAAATGAAACTCAAGTATCCCCAGCTGTTTAAGAAAAATGCAACCACTACTGAGGCTGAAGCTACTGCAGAATTTCGGGACGAAATTCCAAATCAACGGGGGGATGATGTGACACCCCAGGAAAATCAGGAAAGCAACGCAACTTAACTAGCTTCCTCAGTAACCACGCGCTAAATTTCGGGACGAAATTCTCTTAACAGGGGGAGAATGTGACAACCCTCAAATTTACATGTATTCCGTACAATTTATTAATGACAATTAAAGTGCTTGACAACTGTGTGGAATTACTTAACTGCTCTCTGATTACTGTGTTATACTTACATGTACTTGTTAACCTGCTAACAGTATACAGAAAGGTCACTAAACAGTCCGTTATATTTTCCTGAGTGTTGAAAATTAAAAACGTTACAAAAATATATATGCAGGACACTTTACGGATTAATTAAGCAGTTTAACGGAACAGTGTCAAACCGAACAACCGGACTTTACCCGGAACATGAAAATATTACCAAACACATTGTTTTTACTTCTCTGAGCTAGTTAGGGTCCCCGAACACCCTAACACCCGTTATATTATTACACACATACTAATACCCTAACTATATACTTAAACCTTAACCAAACTAGTAACTATTTCATTATAACCCAACCAAACTAAAACCCCCTCCCCAAAGATCAGTTATGGGGTGTCCCCCCCACTCTTAGACTTTTGAATTATTAAATTGGATTATGTTATGTACTATGGTGAACATAAGGCACAAGGGATAATAGTATGTTGGAAGTTCTTTCTATAAATCCAAGAGTTATAAGCTTTCATTGTCCATTCATAACTTCAAACACCATCTTCTTCTTCCTCCTTCTTTGAATTCGGCAGCCACAACCACCCACCATAACACCACCATCAACCTCCCACTCAACCATTCTACTTACACACAAAGGTGCTACGGGTCATACAACGAGGCTTGGTACTCTCGGAAGTGGAAGGACCTTCTCCATTTGCTATTAACCATCACATTTCTTCACTCGAACTTCCCTAGCCTTGAGCTAGTGGTAAGAACTTAGATCCATTCATTCTTCATGTTATTTAAGTGGTTAATAGGTGATTTAATGATTAAAATTATGAAACACTAAAGCTCATGAACAAGTCTTGAACATAATGTGTTAAAGTGTGGATAAAGAGAAGTTGTGTGTGTAAATCATGTAGATCTTGTTTTGTTATGATTCTTGGTTGATTATCTGATGTGTTGTTGGTTAATATTGATATTTGATGTTGTTGTGATCACTAAACATGATTAGCGGAATCAATCGAACACAAGTTAGTAAGTTAAAGAATGAAAACAGAATCTGTCCAAGTTTTACAGCCAACTTCAGTTGGCTGTAAACAGGTCATAAACTCTACGAAAAACTGATATTTTGAGTCTAAAATGTGTTATTATGAAATACGGTTCTAATGGCACCAGAATCGTAATTTTTGGACTTCGTTTACTATTTTTAAAGCGTCATTTCGTAACAGCAGCTAGAGCTGCATTTTTCTGCTGAAAATATGAGTTTTGTTTTCTATCATAACTTGGGTTCTGTGTAGAGTTGGATCATGAAACTTGTACTGTAGATGACCACCGATGTATTTGTAATTACCCCACTGGAATTTCGTAAATCGGACGGTCTATGAATTCTAAATAAATTATTCAGTGGACTGTGGTCAGAAAAATATAAATCTGAGTTCAGTCCGGAAAATGAATTTTTATAAAATATTAATAATGAACTGGACCCCGATATTTTTACCCAATAAAATTTGGAATGTTTAAGACATTCTGTAAAAATTTGGGAATTTTTGGAATAAGTTAACTATTTTATTAAAATGTCCGAAAACAGCCCAGTTTTGAATATTTATGCTGAAATGACATAAGCTGTAATTTGGGTGTCTAACTGTCGAGTATGCTATCTGTGAATGATCTAACATGTTATATGTGTTATGTGCATTATCTTATGTTTTTTATGAGTGGGGAATGGATGGGAAACTTATATGGGCATAAACCGTCAAAGTGATGCATGTTGTGTGATAGATACGTGTAGGAACTTTGTGCTCTATTTGAAAGCCACTAAATGACTAACTGGTAAATCATACTAGGACGTGATTGACCGACCTTGACTGTTAGCTATATTTGAGAATCTAACCGAGCAAACCGAGGTGAGTTCACACTTTCTATAAGGCATGGGATTCCCGGTGGTTTGGGAATGGGTTAAAGAATTTAAAACTAAATCTACATATCCCCTTGGGAAGATATGTACGGCCATCCTCCATAGATAGGATGCCAGTATTAATCCTACGAATTCTCCTGGTGCAGAATACGTACGTTCGTCCTCCTGGTGCAGGACAACAACCTTAAAACTAGCTAGACAAAACTCTATCATGAAGTCCCTCAATTTATATCGACATAATCACCGAGGCCAATGGCGAGCGGGTCATTAGTAAATAGCGCTATTAGGTTTAACAAACCTCACACCGTGCCGTTCGGACGGGCGTGTACTAATGGACTATGGCAAACTGTCAGTGATGATAGACACTGATGTAGGGCACAACTATTGTTCGTAGTAGTCGATATCATACCGTCTAGTAGTTCACACGGGGAAAGCCCCCACTGATTATGGTTATGGATTGGGTAATGAAAAAGGAACTGGTTAAACATACTTTCAACTACGGGGTAACCCCCACGGCAATTAAGCCAACGAAAGTCAAACCACATTTTTCAGAAACAACTTAAAACTAAACAACCAAACGTGAACTCACTCAACTTTGTTGTTGACTCGTTGTTACATGCCTTACAGGTCGCTAAACATTTGGAGCTTGCACGAGGAAGGAGTCGTTGTGGTGTGCGGACTGTTATGTTTCGTACTTACTATTTAAATCCTTATGAACTTATTAAACTTGTGTTTTGAACTTTAACTTATAAACTATGGACTTATGCTTTTGGATATACTCTTATGCTTCCGCTGTTTAAACTAAACATGGTCAACTAGTTTTGGTCACCAATCGTGGTTGGTCTTATTACTTAATTACAATGTTCAATATGATTGGTGGCTCGATCCTGGTCACGTCACGCCTCCAAGCGGTGGTACTCCGCATGGTGGATTTTGGGGGTGTGACACTGCCAGATTCATGGGATAAAGGTTTGCAATAAATTTCTGATCTAAAATTTCTATTCTTGCTCCCTGCAAGATTTCAGAAATCCTAACGGTTTCTCCATTGGCTGTCTCTACTAAACATTCTTGTGGTAGTTTAGTTAATGATTGATTTAGAAATTTGCAAAATGATGTATTAATAAAACTTTGGTTTGCACCAGAGTCAAATAATACTTTAGCAAAAATATCATTAACTAAAAACGTACCAGCTATGACATCTGGAATCATCTTGGCTTCATCTGCAGTTAGAACAAATGCTCTAGCATTTTTGGTATTCTTGTTGTTTGTAGCTGGAGCTACTTTTGGGCAATTAAGCTTGATATGACCTTGTTCTCCGCAGTTGTAACATATCCTGTTGTTAGCTTTCTTCCTGCAATTTTCGTCCTTGTGTCCCGATATTTTGCAAAAGTTACAGTATATAGAGCATCTTCCTGAATGCTTTCTTTTGCAATTCTTACAGTGAGGTGCAGAGGTAGAACCTATATTTTTCCCACGATTAGAATTTCCAGAACGAAATTCTTGTGTGAGCTTCTAGGTTAAGTTCCTTCTTTGATCTTCTTCTCGAGTACTAACTAATTCATCGGTCAAGGTATTGGCTAGTTCTACAGCTTCTTCTATGGTTTGAGGTCTAGCTGCCTTGACTACATGTCTTATCTCTCCAATTAATCCCCAAATATAACGGGAGATTAACACTGGTTCTGGTGAAGCAAGAGTTGGCACTATTCTGGTTATCATTATCCAGATTTCCTTGATTTCCTTCGTCGGCCATCTGAATTTTAAACATTTTTCCCATATTAATATCACAAGATAATATTTAATATTATTAATCACATGATATGCAATCTAGCCAAAAACGTCGATCATTGCGACTTTTACTCTATTTTCATATACTATTATGCATCTATTACATTCTAGTACTGAAATAAAATCACAATACCAACAGAAATAGAATCATACTAATAGTAATATGCATCCGTACACACATATTTTATTTTTATTTTTATTTTTATTTTATTATATTATATTATTCTTACTATTACCATCTCCTCCATCACATCACGGATATGCATTTATCCAAAAATCCATATTGCGTTCATCGTATTTCCATACGAGACGCTCTCCTACCTGTCTCATTCCCTCACTGCTTTCTAAAATTTCCTCCCCAAAAGTCCTAAGTTCTTGTACGTTTTCTGCACTCATTGGGGGTGCAGGTTCTAGGGCTGGGTTTGGAATCTGGGGTGCTGGTTCCTGATATGGGGGTGAAAGTTCCTGAAATTGGTAAAGATCCTCTAAGATCTCCCTAATGTAATTATCATGGTAATAGGGATCTAAAGGGTTCATACCTAGATAGGCTCCTATGGGTACGTTTTCATGGATAGGGTAACGTTGCACAAAATCCCTATTATCATCCCACCAGGGGTCGTAATTTGGGTCTAGGGGTTTGGTGCAGGCACCCTAGGAATTTCTTCTTGGTTAAAGTCATGCATCTCCACTTGATTTTCAGGGTTTTCTATCTCCATGGGTTGTTCTGGGATTTGGGGTTGTGGGGCTACTAATTGTTCCAGACTTGGGTCAGCAGCAGTTGTAGCTAGGATATGGAAATTAGCTAGGCTTCTATTAAGCATATCCTGTGTACGGGCATCTGTCTCTCGCTTAATAGCTGCTAAGGCTCTTTGCTGTTGTAACTTTCACATTCTTTTCCTACGAGCAAAGGCTTCCTTACTGAACCATCCTCGTTTCTTAGGAGGGAATGGCTCTTCTGACTGTGCTTTAAAAGCAAACATTCCTTCTTCCTGATCAGCAGTATACCCAGAAAGGGCAGGCTGTGATGATGTACCTTCACTCTTAGGTGAATCAGACAACTGACGACTCATATCTGAGAGTCCTTGATCACTCATACTGTAACTAACAAATAGTCAAATAACACATAACAAATAATTACAGTTATGCACATATTTCCGTACTTTATTTCCTAACACAAAATTTTAAATTTTAAGTGTCAGTAGAACACTTCTTTGGCTCAGACCAGTGGCTAGGCTCTGATACCACCTCTTGTCGCAACCCCCGATCCCTGACCCCCGGGAACAGGCGGACGTGAACGCAATGACGGTGGTATCGGGTTATTAAATCTTGCAGCGGAAATTACATCAGGACCGTAGTTAGGAAATGTTTATCAGAGGAAAACCACCATATTTCATATTAATAATCACATGGGCAAAACCCAAGTTTCTTATTACAATACATTTATAGGGATAAACCCTATCTTATTGAATTTAAAACATCGTCTTTTAGGTAACTTTTATAGCCACATTTTTACTAAGCCTTCAGTGCTCTCCAGCTGGCTTTTTACTAATTGGCTGTCACATTGGGTTACCTGAAACGCGTTTTAAAAACATTTGTCAGTCGGAAATACTGGTGAGTGAATCCCAGTTTAATCAAGAAACATTTTATCAATTAAAACAGTATTGAGAGCGATCACATTGTTTATTTCTACACAATTACTCATTCAGTATTTGCCACTCGACCGGATCTGTGGCTATGGTCAAATTACCCATTGGCTAACTCGTTGTCCAATGGTAATGTACTGTCGTACCGACTTACTACTACTACTCGCAGTAGTATAAATTTTGTATACAAAACCACATAATACCGGCAGTAATTGAAGAACTACAAAGACTCAATCACCGCTTAATCACATTGTAAAACATTTAAGGTTTTGTAAAACATTCCAAAAAGGTTAACAAAAAGAGGATAAACTCACATTGCTATCTTAGACTTCGCGTAAGGGTTTCATGGATATAATCTATAATTTATACAAATGTACATAGGTTAGTATCATAACCCTTTGAAAATATTAATGATACCCTCCCCGAGACGGCATTCCAACAATTACGTCGGGCAGAACCACGACAGTTGTTACGGAACCCTAAATCAATCGGGCAGCGTATCTATTATGAAACTGGGGTTATAATACTTACAACGGAGCAGAACCTCGCTAATTAGGGGGATATAATACCCGAGTATTATAACTCTACTACAGAAATTGTGATTGAGAATTGAGAAATGAACGAACAGAATTGAAACCCGAGGCCTCCTTTATATAGTTGCTGATATCGACTCTCACGCAGCCCACGTAAAGGATAAGCGGGGCTTACGCGGCCCGCGTCAACACCTGGTCAACATGTAGCTTAGCTGGGTCAGCATGTAGGTCCGCCAAGATGTCGACACGTGTCGGCTTCTGGTGTCTCCAAGTTTGATGATCTCACACGGACCGCGTAAGAGTTAAGGTGAGCTTACGCGGCCCGCCTTAACTTATAATTTCACCGGAATCAAGTTTCAGCCTTGATACCGCCCGCGTGAGCTTGGGATGGGGTCCTACACGGCCCGCCTCAGCTTAATTTTTATTGTTTTTAATTTATTTTATATGCTATAACATATTTCGGGTTCGGTTTAAACATACGGGATGTATTATAAGACATAAGGGAATATTTTAAGATATACTGGGGTGTCGGAAATATTATGAGGGTGTTGGTTTTACCGAGGGTTGTTACAGAGGAGATAATGGCATAGCTGTTGAGCAACTCCAGTAGTGCTAATCAGATAGCTGAGAAACGGTATCAGCAACACGAGGAGTGTTTCATGGCCCAAGAAGGGGAGATGCAAAGTCAGAAAGCTTCCATCCAGACCATTGAGAATCAGGTGGGCCAGTTGGCTAAGATGTTGTCTGAGAGACCTTGGGGTGGTCTTCCAGGTAACACGGAGCCAAATCCGAGAGGGCATGTTAATGTCGTGATGAAAAGGAGTGGTAAAACCACGGGACCTGACATATCAGCCTCACCACCGATCACTGAAACGGTTCATATTGATGCTTTGGACGAGGTGCATGCTAGGTGAGTCCTAGCAAGTTACAGATTATACTCCTCCAGTTCCGTATCCAGGCAGGCTGAAGAAGCAGGAGAACGAAGAACAATATGGTAAGTTTCTGGAGATGTCTAAGTAGTTGCATATAAACATACCATTTGTTGAGGCATTGGCTCAGATGCCTAAATAGGCGAAGTTTCTGAAGGACATCCTCACAAACAAGCAAAAACTCGAGGACTTGTCTTGTGTGTTGATGAATAAGAACTATTCGGCTATTCTCCAAAATCGTTTGCCTGAGAAATTGGGAGATTCAGGCAGTTTTACTCTTCCCTGCCTCATTGGCAGCATGTCTGTTAGTCACGCATTGGCTGACCTAGGAGCGAGCGTAAACCTTATGCTTTATAAGGTTTTCGCTAAATTGGATCTGGGTGAGCCACCGCCCACTAGGATGAGCAATCAACTTGCTGACCGTTCAATCAAGTATCCACGCAGATTCGTTGAAAATATGCTTGTTAAAATCAACAAATTTTTGTTTCCCATAGGTTTTGTTATTTTGGACATCGACAAAGACTCAAAAGTGCCTTTGATACTTGGACGCCCATTCCTCAACACAGCGAGGACGATTGTTGATGTGGCTGCGGGCCAAATCACATTCCGGGTAAATGACAAGCATGTGACCTTTGACACTAAAAGATTAATGCAGCATCCATAGAGTCAGGATGACACGCTCTACTATGTCAACATTGTCATTACTTTTGTTAGCTCTCATCTATTGTATGGGGACTTAGATGGCAATACGCAGGAGGGCCACAGAGTCGAGCAGCCAGTTAATCAAATCGGTGATGATGGTTCCCAGAGTCCGGATCGATTTGTAGAGATTGATCATGAGGTTGAAGAGAAGTCGAAGCATTCGGTTGAAGATCCACTGTCATTGGAGTTAAAAGAACTCCCACCGCATCTCGAGTATGCATTTCTAGACGAGGAGTGTCGCCTGTCGGTTATTATTTCAGCATCCTTGGCGGAAGAAGAAAAGAGAAAACTTCTTGAGGTTCTAAAGCTTCATAAGAAAGCTATGGCGTGGAAGATTATGGATATCAAAGGCAATTTACTTCTTTTTTTACTCATAAGATTCTGAGGGAGGACGACTACAAGCCGAGTGAGCAGCATCAAAGGCGGTCGAATCCGAATATGCAAGACGTGGTAAAGAAGGAGGTGATTAAGTTGCTAGATGAGTCGTCAGGTTGTGCCTGGCATAACTGTAGTACCAAACGATAGGAATGAGCTTATTCAGACCCGTACCGTCACCGGATGGCGAGTTTGCATTGATTACCGCAAACTCAAGGACGCCACCCGCAAGGACCACTTCCCGCTTCCATTCATTGATCAGATGTTGGAACGTCTGTCAGGGAAGTCATTTTTCTGTTTTCTGGATGAGTTCTTCGGTTATTTTCAGATTCCCATCGCTTCTGAGGATCAGGAGAAGACTACTTTTACATGCCCCTTCGGCACATTCGCCTACCGGCATATGCCTTTTTGGGTTGTGTAATGCACCGGCTACCTTTCAGCGCTGCATGGTAGCTATTTTCATGATATGATTAAGGACTCCATGGATGTGTTCATGGACGATTTTTCTGTTTTTGGGAGTTCCTTCGATCAATGTCTTGGAAATTTGAAAAGAATGTTGATGAGGTGTGAGGAGACCAATCTTGTGCTCAACTGGGAGAAATGCCACTTCATGGTGACGGAAGAGGTAGTTCTCGGGCCTAAAATCTCAGAAGTTGGGTTTGATGGAGACCAATCTTCCACCCCTACCTTGGTTAGAGCGATTAGGAGTCTCCTCGGCCATGTCGGGTTCTACAGGCGATTCATTAAAGATTTTTCAAAAATCGCCAGACCTATGACCCGTTTATTGGAAAAGGATGCCCCGTTTGTGTTCTCGGACGAGTGCATGAAGGCGTTCAGCCTCTTAAAGCAAAGGCTTATTGAAGCCCCTATTTTTGTTGCACCAGATTAGGCGTTGCCATTTGAGATTATGTGCGATGCGAGTAAATTCGGCATAGGAGCAGTCTTGGGACAGCGAAAGGAAAAGCACTACACCAGACTTTGCATGATGCTCAGGAGCATTATACCACCATGGAGAAAGAGCTTTTGGTTATAGTCTTTGCGTTTGACAAATTCAGATCATATCTTGTGTTGTCCAAAACGATAGTGTATACGGATCACGCGGCTATTAGGTACCTCTTCAGCAAGCAGGACGCGAAACCGCGTCTGATTAGGTGGATCTTGTTGCTACAGGAGTTCGACATCGAGATTCAAGACAAGAAGGGTGCTTTGAACGTAGCGGCCGATCATCTCTTGAGACTTGAGAATGGAGATTCTGAGGGTGCGCAGGAGGAACCAATAACCGACACTTTCCCCCAAGAGTTCCTTTTAAGTGTTGAAGTGAGTGGGTTCGCTGACTTTGCGAACTACCTTGCCTGCAGAATCCTTATCAAAGGATTGACCTATCCGCAAAAGAGGAAGTTTTTCGTGGACCTTAAGTATTATATCTGGGACGGGCCACTCTTGTTTCGAGTCGGAGCCGATCAGGTGATTTGAAAATGTGTGTTTGGAAAGGAGGCAACTACCATTTTGCGCCACTGTCACGAGGGGCCCACCGGAGGTTGACGTGTGAGGATGTGAGTGTAATTTTTCGATATATGTTAAGATCTTTTTACTCGTGAATCAAGTTTTAATTTTATAAAACACGATATAATACTATCACTCTACACACGTTAGGGCAAGTGCACCCATCGCGAACGTAGTATAGTGATGGCAAGATTCCGAGGTCGTCCAACGACACAAGAGCTTTTAGTACCAGATTATCATTAATGTCTAATCTAACCAAATTTTGATAAAAAGTTTTGAAAGTTATAAAAAGATAAACTAGAAAATAAAAATAAAATGTAAGGAAAAACAAATATACAAGAAGGAATCACTTGGTTCCAACTCCTCTTTTATGTATCCTTTAATGATTTCCGTACTTTGGGCATTTTAAGAGAATATCTTTAAGTTATAGTAGTAGGCCCCCTTCCAGGCAGCGTTACCCTCAGCCTATTGGTCTGAGTCAGCAGCGATATAGTCCCACAAGGTCTTGTTATTGAAAGATAATTAAGTAAGTTATTAATGCGAAAAGTGGTAGGCCCCCTTCCAGGCAGCATTACCCTCAACCTATTGGTCTGAGTCAACAAGGATACAGTCCCGCAAGTTGGTTTAAAGTCTTAATAGTAGTTTATAGCTAAGGGGTTCAAGCGGTTCTTACTTCTCCTGAGGCAGATTGTACCTCCCACTCGTGAAGTCTTACTAGGCTTGAACCAGGTTCTCGCAGGATCTATACACTGAACGAGACATAGAATTACCCAACCACTCTTCTAACCCCCTTCCAGGCAGTTAACGTGCTTTATATAGACCATAAAGACATGAATGAGTGAATCAACAAAACATGATGAATGGTTAAATAAATTCGTTGTCAATATAGAAAACTAGTTATTAAAGTTATTAATACATACCCAAATAAAAATGATCCAAAGGTTGGAAATCAAAAAGTAATACATAAAAGATTGGTCTTCACCAAGTTATGTAAGAGTTTAGCCAAGCATGGCCTTTGTTTGACAAGAACTCTTACGATCGATCTTGGATCCCGAGACTACTACACACTCTAAAAGATGGATGGTAGTGGGTGTTGGTGTTGTAGTGGTGGTGGAGTGGTGGCAAGTGTGAGAGAAGTGGTTTGCCAAGGGATGGATTGGAATGAAACTAAGCACCCCTATTTATAGCTAAAGTCAGACAACCAACAGGGCACCGTGCCCTCCTTGCATGACCCCGTGGCCTTCAATCTCTCACCTCTTCATTAACTGCAGTATCAGACCCTTTTACTAACACGGTCCCGTGTGTCAATGGCACGGCCCGTGGCCATTGTACTTGCTGTACTATCTCAGATTCTGCGAATCTTAGAGTTGACCACGCCCCGTGTTACCTTAGCACGGCCTCATGTTGATGTGTCTGTTTGTCTTTTGCTGTTGTCTTTTCTTCTGCAGAGAATCTTGACTGAGCACGACCCATGCCTAGTTGACGCGGCCCCATGCCAGAGCTTCTGATCTTGTTATTTTGTTGGTTTGGATGTGAATGGGGGCTTGGTGAGTCGTGTCAATCCTCCTTCTTTGTATTTATGTTGGTTTCTGCTGTTACTTTGCTTCTTTTGTGCGTTTAAGCTCTTTTGACCCTGTAATTTAAAAAGAAACAAAGAAACATGCTTTTTCCAACATTAGTACCAAAAAGGGTTGATTTTACGTTGTATTTGATATAATTTATATGTTTTATTTTACGCACACCAAATGTCCCCACACTTGAATCTTTGCTTATTCTCAAGCAAAACTCTATAATGTGGCTTACACACCCAAACATAATAGGTAGAAGAGAAGTTTTGGGCTTATCTTTAGAGTGTTGGGAATCCAAGTTCTGAATTTGTTTTGTTTTAATTTTATTTACAATCTTATTCGTCATGATTTGTTTAAAACACAAATTAAGAAAAATTATTTGTTTTGGGCATAACATGCCTTTATAAAATTCTATCTAGTTATATACAAACTTACACACCTCACAAGTGGTCACTCAACACTCGGCCGAAGTTGTTTAAGTGAAAACGCTCGTGCTCGGTTTAGAACTTACTCCTACTATAGGCTTGACAAACAATCAAACATCTTCCTATTTGACGTTTTAATCCTTGTAAAAATCAAGAGGGCTTTGAGAGGGAAGGTTGCGGCTCGGGTAGGTTTGTTTTATTGAAAGTGGCTAAAGTTGTAAAATGTCGGTTTTTCTTTTGAAAATTTATTTGCTTATGACTTAGTTAAAAGCTACATATTTTTAAGCAATAATTTCTACTTATTTATTTCAACTAGCTAGATTTTTTTTTAGAAAACTAAGTCACTTCTTTTATTTAATTTTCAAAAGAACCGCATTTACTGGAACAAGGGGTTGTTTTTTCAAAAATATATTTTTACGGGTTTAGAAATGAAAGGTTTTAAGGCTCAAATGGGGTTTTTCTAGGGGAATGATTTTTATAAAGAAAGAAAAATAAAGGTTTTAAACGAAAAACGGGTTTAGTCCTAATGCCTATGTCATTTACTTACTTGGATTTGTGTCGGTAAGGATTTGGAACGTATTGCTTTGGCAAGTTCTAGATTTGTAAGAACCAAACGAGCTATTCAAACAAGAAACAAAAATTGAGCAATTAGTTTAGATGCGTATTTATTTGCTCGGTAAAGGCTCAAAACTCACTTTTATGGAAAAAGTGGTTATAGTGTAAAAATGTATATATAATCAAATTTTACAAAGATTTGTTATGCCCGTGTTTATAATTTTCTTAATTGGTTGTTTTTATCACGACGCTATCAGGTGTAAATTAGTAAAAACATAAATTTTAGAACTTATTTTACCCAACTAAACCAAGACAAGTAAAAAGAAAATAAAAACAATTTGAAAAAGTTTGGGGTGATTAGCGGTTTTCCAAGGCGATTTTTGTGTAAGGCTTTTTTTAGGACAAACGATTCAAGGTTTTAACATCCCCCCACACTTAAATTGCACATTGTACTCAATGTGTCCCAAATAGGATTTTTTTTTTTTATTAAATGTGTAAAAATAACAAAAATTTACAGTTACTGGGCACTTGGCACGGGGGCGTGTCTGGTGGACACGCCCCGTGGCCACAGTGACAGTAACGTGTTTTTCAGAAAACTTACAGTGGAGTGAGCACGGGGTCGTGCCTGGGGGACACGACCCGTGTCACTTTATGGGGAGAATTTTTTTGGCATCAGGTAGGTAGGCATGGGGCATGTCTGGTGAGCACGGCCCCGTGGCAATCGTCTGTTTCAGTAAAAAAAAACTCTGGTTTTGCTGTTTGGCTTCTGTTTTCCGGGCTTGGGGACCACTATGCTTAGTGTGTCCAAGCCTCCCACGATACCTGTGAACTACAATACTACCGCAATACAACAATCCAACACAAACATAATAACATCCTAAATTACCAAGGTTAAAGTTGTTCTACCACCACATCACAAGAAAATAAAAGCAAATGCAGAAAAGTAAATTGTCCAGAAAAGTAAATTGTTCAACAGGATGCAACCCAAGAAATACGAGTTTATTCAAAAGTTAGGGAAAGATAATCTGGAAGATACCCACGTTGCCTGCTACCACCACCTAGTCTGAGTCCATGTCATGTCCCTCCTCCTCCCCGCCGCGAAGCACCATGTTGTCCCGGATGCAGGTGATATCATTTTGTGGTGATGATGTTGCGCTCCATGCTTTCGATCCGGGAACTTGAGCTTTGACCCAAGTTGTAGGCGTTCTTCGAGACTTGGAGGGTTTCCTGCATGATATTATATAAATTATGGAGGTTAGGAAAATCTCCCCGCCTTGGGATGAGGAGCCCAGAAATGATCCGGTGTGTGGAGGACGATTCAGATAATCTTCGATCGCAAGGATTTCATCTGGGTCATTTGGGTTCTAAACCCGGCCGCAACATTAATCCGTTGTTGTAATCGATGATCAGATTCAGACTTCAGCACAAAGCAAGATCAGCTCGCGTCACACTTACACCCTTTTGAAATACAATCGGAGTTCACCTAATGTAGTTCTTGAAGAGTTTGACGATCCACCCTCTGTAAAAGATGGGTGTGCGAGTGTCTGTGGTGGTGTTGGTGGCCATGTTTCTCATAAGCATGTGGGCGACGTCGATGAGCTGGTTGGTCACGAGGCAATAAAGGCAAGTGAGCTCGCGAAGGTTCACCACCCCACCGCTATCTTTCCGCTGGCACAAAGAACCGCTAAGGACCCGGTGGATGTAGTGGATAAGTGGGTCCCTAATCTTGGTGCTTTTCGTGGAGCTCGGGTTATAGGGGTCGTCTCCGATCCGTGCCCATGCAGCGTGCCTCAGGTTGTCTAGTAATTCTCAGATAGCTTCCGTGAATTCGGATTCAGCAGTATCTTCCTCGGTGTAAAGCCCAATATTTACACCAAATTTGGCGACTGATATACTATACCACTCACCCCCACACCTGAATTGCACTACATCGGAATCAAAGAGATCCGACTCGGTTTTGTTGAATGTCAGTGTGCTCAGAAACTCCATGTTATACTCATGGATTGACCGGAACACGAGTCTCTAAGAAGATACGGAGAGGACCAGTGACGAGAGCGTCATATCTTTCTGGTTGTCCCACAGTTTCAAGTGTCTCATAGCAAACTTGTTGCGGAGGCTCTTCATGCCAAGCTTGCAAAACCTCCAACCGATTTTGGTAGTCAGTCTCAGAAGATTTGAACCTTAGTATATGTAAATTGCTAAACTAACTAACTATGATGTTAGAATCATACCTCGTAGTCGGATTTGGTCAGATGATCGTTGAAATTTTCTGGAAAATGGTCAGGAACTGGTGCCTCTGAAGAAACGGGCCGTGTTTTGTGTTGAAAAAATGAAGAAAGGCTTTATATACTCTGTCTGCAGGTCGGCCACAACCCCGTGCCATGTTATTAAGTTTATTTGTGGAACTGGGCATTTGGACACGGGGGCTTGCCAAATGGAAATGACCCCGTGGTCAGAGTGCCAGTAACATAATTTTTTTTTATTGTGCATGTGTGTGTGACCATTTTCCGAGGGTTCCCTTTGTACTTACCTGTTTCTCGTCAATTCTTCAAGGATGATGCTTCCCAATTGCTCCTACAAGATGATTAAAAAGAAAAACATGCATATTTACAATTAACATTTGATCGTTTTTCGATCATGTGTCTACCTCTTGAAGAGTTACCTCAACTTCCTCATCCTCAATGAAGCCTCGGTAAAGCTTAGGGGTCTGTTTGGTATGGGGTAATGGAATGGACGAGAGAATGGAATGGACGAGGTAATGTAATGGACAAAGGAATGAAATGGATCATTCCATTCCATGGTCTTGTTTTGTTACCATATGGGAATGGAATGAATCATTACCTTATAGTGTTTGGTGGGCACGAAAAGAAGAAGGAATAAAATTGGAGATGGGTGGTGGTAGTAGATGGCGGCGGTGGGTAGCGGCGGCGGTTGGTGGCAGTGGCGGTGGAAGGTTGTGGTGACAGTGATGCTGGTGTTCGGTGGCGGAGGGTGGCGATGGTCAGAAGTGGTGCCAATGTTGTGGCGAAAGGGTGGTGGCGGCGTTAGTGGTGGTGGCCGGTGGTGGCGCCAGTGTTTGGTGGCGGAAGGTGGCGACAATGGTGGGTTATGGTGTCGGTGGTGTTTGGTGGTTGATGGTGGCGTTGGTGCCGATGTTCGGTGGCGGAGGGGGTGGTTGCGGCAACGGGTGGTGGCGGTGGCGCCGGTGTTTGGTGGCGGAGGGTGGCGGTGGTCAGCGGTGGCACGACGAGTGGCGGTAATGGCGGCGCCGATGGTCGACACAGCGTAAGGTGGCGGCGGCGGGTGGTGGTGGCATTTGTGGGTGGCTAGTGGTGGGAGGTGTTGGTGATGAAGGTGGGAGAGAGAATGGAATTGAAAAAAAAAACAAGGGGTGTAGATGGAATGAATTTAAGGGAATGGAATGCCATATGTAATGGGTGATTCCATTACCTTGACCAAGCAAACACATTTTTTTCCATTCCCTCGTAATAGTCCATTCCATTCCCTCTCTCATTCCTGCATACCAAACACTACCTAAGCCTTTGTCCGTTTACCTTGAAAGGTTCACCGTTTGGAGGCTTAATTTCTACGGCTCCATGTGGAATGATTTGGGTAATGGAAAAAGGTCCCGACCACCTTGACTTAAGTTTTCCCAGAAATAACCAAAGTCTCGAGTTAAACAAGAGCCCTTGATCCCCCTCCCGAAATTCTTTAGGTTTGCTTATTTTATCGTGAATATTTTTCATGTGTTCCTTATAAATTTCAGATTTGAAGTATGCTTGATTTCTCAATTCATCCAATTCGTTTAATTGATAAAATCGATTTTTACCGGCAGTTTCTTGGTCTAGGTTTACGTTTTTAATGCCCAGTAGACTTTGTGTGCAATTTCTACTGGGAGCTGACAATTTTTTCCATAGACAAGCTTATATGGGGTGGTGCCTATTGGTGTTTTATAGGCAGTTTGGAATGCCCATAAAGCATCGTCTAGTTTATCTGCCCAATCTTTTTATTTTGAACTACGGTTTTTTCTAAGATTCTTTTTAGCCCTTGATTTGTTACTTCGGCTTGACCATTGGGTTGAGGATGGTAAGCAGTTGAAAGACGGTGATAGACCCCATATTTTGTTAATATTTTATTTAATTGATAATTGCAAAAATGGTTACCTCTATCACTAATGAGTGCTTTTGGAGTGCTGAAACGAGAGAATAATCGTTTTAGGAATTTTACCACAACTCTCCCATCGTTGGTTGGTAGAGCTTCGGCCTCGTCCCATTTGGACATGTAATCGACTGCCACAAGAATGTATTTGTTCCCTTTTGACGATAAGAAAGGTCCCATAAAATCCACACCCCAAACATCAAAAATTTCACAAATAAAAATGTCGTTTTGGGGCATTTCGTTTCTTGATGAGATATTACATGTTCGTTGGCATGCATCACATGTTTTAATTAAACTGTATGCATCCTTATGGATGGTTGGCCAATAAAATACTGAATCGAGTACCTTTCGTGCAGTGCTCGTGACTCCATAATGTCCTCCGTATGATCCTTCATGACAATGACGAAGAATTTTTCTTGCTTCATGACCATGGACGCATCTTCGGATGAGTTGGTAGGCACATATTTTAAAAAGATAAGGGTCTTCCCAAAAATAGTGTTTTACATTGGCAAAGAATTTTTTTCTTTGTTGATGTGACCAACCTTTGACTAAAATGACACTAGCGAGGTAGTTAGCATAGTCGGCGTACCATGGTTCTTCTTGATATTCGACCATTTCCAAGGATTGGGTGGGAAACTTTTCATTATTGAGCTCTTCCCGAGTTAGCTCCAAAGCGGGATCTTCTAAGCGAGATAGATGATCGGCGGCAGTGTTTTCGGCTTCTCGTTTATCTTTTATTTCAACGTTGAATTCTTGGAGGAGAAGAATTCACCGGATCAAACGTGGTTTGGCATCTTGTTTTTTGAAAAGGTATCGAATGGCGGCGTGGTCCGTATAGACTATTGTTTTAGAAAGAACAAGATAGGAACGAAATTTATCAAAAGCAAATACTACTGCTAGTAACATTTTTTCGGTTACACAATGTAATTTTCTTGAGTATCGTTAAGAGTTTTACTTACATAGTATATTGGGTGAAAGTGTTTTTATTTTCATTGTCCTAAGACGGCTCCAACTGCAAAGTCGCTTGCGTCGCACATGATTTCAAAAGGTAGTTTCCAATCGGGTGCTATCATGATTGGTGCATTGACTAGCATTTCTTTTAGGGTAAGAAAAGCTTTATGCATTCCTTGTCGAAGATGAATGGTGCATCTTCTTCAAGTAATTTTGTTAGAGGTCTAGAGATTTTTGAAAAGTCTTTGATAAATCGCCTATAAAATCCGGCATGTCCTAAGAAACTTCGAATAGTTCGAACAGAGAATGGTGGAGATAATTGGGAAATAGTGTCTATTTTTGCCCAGTCAACTTCCATTCCTTCGCTTGAGATTTTATAACCGAGTACTATTCCTTCAGTTACCATGAAATGGCATTTTTCCCAGTTAAGGGCGAGGTTAGTTTCCTCACATCGGGATAGCATTCGTTCGAGATTATCGAGGCATTGGTCAAATGTATCTCCAAAGATAGAAAAGTCATCCATGAAAACTTACATGGTTTTTTCTATCATGTCATGGAAGATAGCCACCATGCAACGTTGAAACGTAGCAGGTGCATTGCATAGACCAAAAGGCATGCGTCGATAAGCGAAAGTTCCATAGGGACATGAAAAAGTTGTTTTTTCTTAGTCCTCTGGTGCTATGGGAATTTGGAAATACCCGAAGAAACATCCGATAAAACAATAGAATTTATAACCGGATAGTCTTTCTAACATTTGCTCCATGAAGGGTAAAGGAAAGTGGTCTTTCCTTGTTGCTTCGGTTAATTTGCGATAGTCGATACAAACTCTCCATCCGGTGACGGTTCTTGTTGGTATAAGTTCATTTTTATCATTAGTTACTACCTCCCTTTTTAGCACTACTTGGACGGAACTTACCCATGGGCTATCGGAGATAGGGTAGATAAGTCCGACGTCTAGTAGCTTGATGACTTCATTTTTAACCACTTCTTGTACGTTTGGATTTACTCTTCTTTGTGGTTGTATTACCGTTTTATAGTCATCTTCCATAAAATTTTGTGTGTGCATATGGAAGGATTAGTGCCTTTGAAGAAATGATAGTTTAGAAGAAATGATAACGGTAAGCTTACCATGTTAGTCCAAGAATGCATATTCTAGACATTTTGGTAGTTCCTTGAGTTCGAATGGCGGTGGGTCTTCAAGAGACCACTTATTTTCTTCTTTATTAAGATCGACGACCGAAAAGGTTTGTTCGATGGTGTCTTCCTCTTCGACGAAGTGTTCCTCTATTTCTTCCATATCGGGTGGCTCTACTTCATCTTCAATTAAGGGGTCATCATTGCCAATTGGGTATATCATTGATTGGTCCAGATTGACGTACCTTTTTTCGGCCCCTAATTTAAGTGGTAGGTTGTTTTGCTTCCGTTTGAATAAGGTTTGATGTGATTTTATGAACGGTTGTCCCAACACGAGGGGGTATCATCTAGGATGATAAAGTCAGTTGGTACTACTGCTTGGCTTGTTTGAATTAAGACATCCTCAACCATTCCCATGGCGTTTATCATTTTTCGGTAAGAGGGAAAAATAGGGATTTTAAGAGGAGAAAAATCACTAGTACCTAATTTTTCAAAAATATAGTTTGGCATTATGTTAACACAAAGATCTTTATCAATTAGCACGTTACTAACAATGATGTTTGAAAAAAAACATGATACCGGTTTTATCTTTAGTTCATGGTATTCATCTTGTATTAGTGAAGTTTGATCATTTATTAACGTGATGCTAACTAACTCTTCGATTTTAGTGGTGGTGTTTAACTCTTTTAAAAACTTGGAATGAGAAGATACCAAATAATGATTTTCAACAGAAGATTGTAAAACGTGAATTTCTTGAAAGTTTTGTTCTATTTTAAAATCGTTAGTTTTAGACTTACCTTCTTCTTGGTTTGGGTCATGCGTGAGTCTTTCATTTTGTTGCTCTTCTATTTTTACCTCTTCGATTATTACCTCTTTAATACAAATGGTCTCTTCCTTTTCACGAGATCTCTTAATTAAGAATTCTATATTTGAGACTTTGTATAAGGCTTTCGGCTTCGGGATTAATTGTTGGTGGCGTGTCGTATGTTTCAAACGGATTGGTATCCCAATCAAAGCTTGACTTTGGGAGCTCAAACCTTGGTTCTTCATATGTGGTGTATGAGGTTGATGGTTGAAAAGGGTAAAAAGGTTGTACCGAATGGGATTCACCGCAAATGGTACAATAAGGTTCCTCATAATCATCATTAATATAGTAGCTGTAGTCTTCTAAGTAGTAATCCATTGTATTGGAAGATACCCAGAAGAATAACGAGCCTCGGGATCAGAAAACAGGAAATTAAAATTTAACAGAATGTTGACCACGGCCTCGTGCTGAACTGGCACGGCCCCATGGGAAGGTCCGTATCTGGACGTTTGAAAAGTTTTTTTCTAAAAATTTGCAACACGGGGGCGTGTCCAAGTGGCACGGCCCCGTGTTAAACCTACTGTAAAGAGGAAAAAAGTTTTGGAAGCGCGCGTGCAGTTTTAAAAAATGTTTAGAATTTGATTAGGCCGATAATTTTAAGCTTTCTCAAAATCATTGTGTCCCCGGCAACGGCGCCAAAAACTTGACGTGTGAGGGTGCGAGTGTAATTTTTAGATATATGTTAAGCTCTTTTTACTCGTGAATCAGGTTTTAAATTTATAAAACACGATATAATACTATCACTCTACACATGTTAGGGCAAGTGCACCCATCGCGGACGTAGTATAGTGATGGCAAGATACCGAGGTCGTCCAAGGACACAAGAGCTTCTAGTACCGGCTTATCGTTGACGTCTAATCTAACCAAATTTTCATAAAAAGTTTTGAAAGTTATAAAAAGATAACCTAGAAAATAAAAATAAAATGTAAGGAAAAACAAATAGACAAGAAGGAATCACTTGGTTCCAACTCCTCTTTTATGTATCCTTTAATGATTTCCGCACTTTGGTCATTTTAAGAGATTATGTTTAAGTTATAGTAGTAGGCCCCCTTCCAGGCAGCGTTACCCTCAACCTATTGGTCTGAGTCAGCAGGGATACAGTCTCCCAAGGTTGGATTATTGAAAGATAATTAAGTTATTAATGCGAAAAGTGGTAGGCCCCCTTCCAGGCAGCGTTACCCTCAACCTATTGGTCTGAGTCAGCAAGGATACAGTCCCGTAAGGTTGGTTTAAAGTTTTAATAGTAGTTTATAGATAAGGGATTCAAGCAGTTCTTACTTCTCCCGAGGCAGATTGTACCACCCACTCGTGAAGTCTTACTAGGTTCTCATAGGATCTATACACTGAACCAGATATAGAATTACCTAACCACCCGTCTAACCCCCTTCCAGGAAGTTAGCATGCTTTATATAGACCGTAAAGACACGAATGAGTGAATCAAGAAAACATGAAGAATGGTTAAATAAGTTCGCCTTCAATATAGAAAACTAGTTATTAAAGTCATTAATACATACCCAAATAAAAAGGAGCCAAAGGTTGGAAATCAAAACGTAATACATAAAAGATTTGACTTCACCAAGTGATGTAAGAGTTTAGCCAAGCATGGCTTTTGTTTGACAAGAACTCTTACGGTCGATCTTGGATCCCGAGACTACTACACAATCTAAAAGATGGATGGTGGCGGATGTTGGTGTTGTTGTGGTGGTGGAGTGGTGGGAAGTGTGAGAGAAATGGTTTGCCAAGTAATGGATTGGAATGAAACCAAGCACCCCTATTTATAGCTGAAGTCAGACAACCAACACGACCCCGTGCCTCCTGGAACAGCCCTGTGGCCTTCAATCTCTCTCCTCTTCATTAACTTCAGTGTCAGACCTTGTACTAACACGGCCCCGTGTGTCAACAGCATGAACTGTGGCCATTGTACTTGTTGTACTATCTTTGATTCTGCAAATCTTAGAGTTGACCACTCCCCATGTTGCCTTAGCACGACCTCGTGTTGATGTGTCTGTTTGTCTTTTTGCTATTGTCTTTTCTTCTGCAGAGAATATTGATTGGGCACGGCCTATGCCTGGTGGGCACGGCCTCGTGCCAGAGATTCTGATCTTATTATTTTGTTGGTTTGGATGTGGATAGGGGCTTGGCGAGTCGTGTCAATCTTCCTTCTTTGTATTTATGTTGGTTTCTACTATTAATTTTCTTCTTTTGTCCGTTTAAGCTCTTTTGACCCTGTAATTTAAAAAGAAACATGTTTTTTTTTCCAACATTAGTACCGAAAAAAGATTTATTTTACGCCATATTTGATATAATTTATATGTTGTATTTTACGCACATCAGAGGTCATCATAGAGAAACTACACAGCTAAGAAAGTGTTAGACTCTGTTTTTTAGTGGCCCACCACGCCCCACACGCGTAACAAGTGTGGGGAAAGGAGTCTAGCTATCGACTCGTTGAAAAAAACTTTAGCGAGCGTGTTTATGCACGCTAGGGGTAAATTTGTAATTCTTTAATTTTTCGTATTTATTTCCTATTTTGCTAACTTTTTCTGTATTTTGTAGGTTTGTACAGGTTGTATACATGTCTTACGAAGTTTCAAAGTTAGTTTAGAGATGAAACATGTAAAACCTTGCAAAAATGGTGAATTATGGTGAAAAAACGGAGTTAAGAGGATTCTGTAAGTTTGTCTGCAGAATGCACAGATGTTGCATGGACGTGCATTTGATCCGCACGACCGTGCACTTCATAATTGCATCTGGCCAGGAACAGCCGTGCACCAGGTAGTCAAGGAACACGCACGACCGTGCAGGCCGACTACACTACCGTGCACACTGGCACGCTTGTGCACACCAATGCACTCACTGATCCGCATGACCGTGCACATTTCCGCACGCCCGTGCGCGACTTTTTCTGCACAGTAAATTTGCTGGGGTATAAAAACAACTTTTCAGTAAAACCTTTTTCAAAACACAAACCCTAGCCGCACAACCGTTCTTGGTTCTCTTTCTCCCCAAACCCACCATTCTTTGCAAGAAATTCCTTCTGATCTACGAACAAGGTATGGATTCTTACTTATTTTGTACTTTTAATCTAGTTTTACTAGTAGATTAGGGTTTCTATTCAAGAAATTTTGGGGTTTTCTTCCTAATGACAAATCAAACCCTAGTTCTTGAATGTTTAGTATAAATCGCAAGTCTTGATCACTGAATCGAAGCCCATTCACGAAGTAAATGTTTTAATTTGAGACAAAAAGGTTGAAATCTGTGAATGGAAGTATTTTTACAAAACTGCAGTTGATGCACGGCCATGCACTTGACCCGTATGGCAGTGCCGACTAGATTACACACAGATTCAGTTAAACAGACCTGCGATTCCGAGATGCACGGTCATGCACTTATCCGCACGATAGTGCAGATTCAATTTCAGACTGTGATCAGACTTGCATTCTCGAGTTGCACGGCCGTGCACATGGCCCGCACGCCCGTGAAGGATTTGAAACAACATCAGAATGTCGTAAACTCACTATTTTGATAACGGGACTTAAAATTTTTGAATCTGCTCTCATATTATTGTGTTCCTATGTGCTAATGAATCATCCTTTCATCCAATTCGACCCCCGACAAATCGAAAGATCGACCATATGTCAACAAAATGCAAGCGCTATGAAACCGAAGAGGTCAAATTGGGGAACCTAGGAGGTTGAGTTGAGCGGTATTGCAGGCCCTAAACCAATCAGAAAGACTTGCAAACATGATTTCTTATCCAATATCTAGATTGTTGAATATTCAACAACCCATCTACTTAGAGATTACGTTGGAGTTTTTCGCTTCTAATTCATATGACAAACCAAGAAGTGAAAAACCAGATTTCCTGAATGCAAAGAGGATACAATTTAGACTAGGAGGACGATGGCACAAATGGTCGGTGGCAAAGCTCGGGAGAAGATTAGGTATCTACACTGACAAAGACTTGAACTCCGAGCTTTTTACTAACATCTATAAGTTTAACAGTGACCAGGATAGATCGTATTTCTGGGCTCAGGTGGCAATCGGGTCACCCTACGAGGCTAGCAAGGCGAAGGCGTCGAGACTAAGGGGGCCCGCTTCTTAAGGTTCTTCATCAGGTTATAAGTCATACCATTGGTGGTTGCATGGATAGTTCTGGGAACTGTCCCACACCGGACGTGCTCTTTTTGTACTCCATAGTGAATGGGGTACACGATAACCTTGTTGCACGAATGCCTGAATTCTTTATGAACAGTGCGGGGAGGTCAACGAGTAGTAAGATCCGTGGTGGGGAATATGTGACCCAGCTTGCATACACCATTGGTCTCATGATTGATGACGTAGTCAATGGTCTTACATTCGTTCACGCGGGGGGTGAAGTGGACCTTCGTTCTTTGAAACAATGGGTTTGACAGTGGATACCCAAAATGGCCCGAGAATGAGGGGTCTGAATGGAGAGATCTGGGATCCACTCCCCTAGTACCAGAGGACGAGGACGAAGACGTCCACATAGTTCACGAGGAACAGTATCACTAGGAACAGCACCACGAGGGAGCATACTTAGGACCACCACCAGGTCATCAACATCAGTACCAGCATCAGCACCAGCACGACTAACAAACGCAGCAGGATTGGCCACCTGGCATCCCTTCATATCCCGAGTTCTACCAGCAATTTTAACAAATGCAGGTGAACCAAACCACAATGAGGGAAAAGATGAACGTTGGATTCTTATATATCTTCGGAGGTCTCCACAACGCCTGTCCAAACTACTTTGGAGATCCTCCGCAATTCCCATTTGGGAACCCGACTGGCCACGAGGGGCCACATAAATATGACGGGGCGGGTTCATCTGGAACACACCAAGACGACGAGGAGGATTAGTAGGAGGCGGGAGTGCGCCGTTCGAGGCTACTGGTGTCTTTATCTTTGTTTTTTTAGTAGTTTACTTTATTATGGGGTTTTTCATTTTGACATTGTTTTCTTAAAAAACAAACCCTCGGTTATGTATTGTTTTCAAAACGTTTTACTAGTGTTGGTGCATCTGTATGTCGACTTCGTCTTGTATCGAGTCTTGTATGTGTATAGATAGATCAGGGCACATTATACGAGGAAACTGTCAAAAATAGGTTAGAAGGTAATTTCGCACGAAATAACAAAGTGAAATTTTGCACGAAATTAACTAGTGATTTCACACGAAATCAACTGGTAATTTCGCACGAAATAGTAATTTCGTGTGAATGTGATTTCGCATGAAACATTCCGTGCGAAATTAGCTAGCCTATAAAAAGGTGCCTTGTGATTTCGTTTGAAGTAGTTCCAACTTTGTAATTCCAGAGCCGAAGTGCTGCTGAAGTGTCAACGTGCTGTAAATCTTTGTCAAATCAATCAAAAAGATAGTTAAAGTGAATATCTAGCTGAATCGAACTCAATATGTCTGTTTCCGCCTTTCGTATTGAGTAGAACGCCTCTGAACGACTCGTTTTGGTCGGTAAAACGATCCTACAAGTTGTATCAGAGCACATGAGGAGGAGTTCTACCGAATTCAGCTTGATTTCATCAAATTTTCTAACTTCTACACCTTCTTTTCAAAATTGAGCGAGATTTTATGGTTAAAATGGTTTGAATTTCACACATTATATGCGAAACAGTGTTTTAACAAAGCCTTGAGAAAATTGGACCTAAAATCGAGCAATAACCTGATCAATTTGACAAAAGTTTGGCCGACATGATGACATCAGCAATATTTCGCAAGAATTGCCTCTTAATTTCGCACGAAATTACATTTTGTGATTAATTTCGTTTGAAATTGCTGTTAATTTCACACGAAATCAGATTTCGTTTGAGATATTTCATACGAAATCATTATTTCGTTCCAAAGAGGCTGTTTTCGTTTGAATGAAAGTTAATTTCGCATGAAATCATATTTCGTTTGGTATTTTCACACGAAAACACTATTTCGTGTGAAACATCTGATTTCGTGTGAGTTGTTATTTCGTTTGAAACTGTTTTGTAGGTTATTTCGCTTCAACAAGTTATTTCATTTGAAGGAATTTCGTTTGAAAGAGTGTTGATTTCGCTTGAAAGAGTCTGACTTAGTAAGAATTGTTACCGAATCATGGAAGAAGAATTCTATAACGCGTTTGCTACAGCTACGACTACTCCAGCTGCCATTGCTCAAAGCATGAACATGGAAAACGAAACTGGAAGTTTACAAAAACCCCCCGAAACTCATGGGAATTGAGGAGTATTATGGTTGGAAAGACCGTTTTGAAAACTGGGTTCAAGCTAATCATTTAAGGTCTTGGGAATGTATCGAAAAGAAATATGTTAAACCTCGTACTGATTTGGGAGTTATTAAAACTATTTCTGAACTGAATGATAAAGAACGAGACATGTACAAAGCAGAAAAGATGATGACCATTCTGTTACAGCAAGCTATAAAAGAAGACATCTTCATATTGCTTCAGCAAGACAATACTTCACGATCGATCTGGGATGCGCTTCGAATTAAGTTTGAGGGAAGTGAGAAGATGATTAGGAGCAAGAAAGCATTGCTAAAGAAAGAGTTTGATTTATTTTCAAGTTTGCTGGGTGAATCATCAAAGAAGCTGATTGAAAGATATTGCCACTTAGTGCGATCTATGTCTTTGTTAGAAATTGTCAAAGATCAAGAAGAATGGGTCGATAAGTTAGCTGATGCATTACCTCAAAAAGAGTGGGGTACATACTTGATGATTTTAAAGAATACTGGAGAATATGACAAGTTGACTATTTCCCAGTTCATTGAAAAGATTGAGGGTCAAGATCTAGAACAACAAAAGATTGCAAGAATGAACAGTCCAAGTGGTCAACAAGACGTTAAAATGTATTACAAAGGAAGTGTTCAAGAGATTGAAACTAGTCCGAAAGTCCAAATTGCTTTCAGTGCTGAAAACTAATCTGAATCTGTTAATCAAAATTCAAGCAGCAGCAGTGGATTGTCTTCGTACCCAAATGTGAATCCAAAGAGTTCAACTTCAAGTCATAAGTTTCAAAGTTCAAACAGCAGTAATGGTCAAGTGTTAAATTGCAACATCACGTTGCATCTTCAGAATGGTCAAAATTTCTCTGAAGAGATCGCTAAAAGTCACATGTCATTACTTGCTACTGTGTTGGAATCATATGAAGGATTGGTTGCTGGAAGGATCGGAAATCCTATGCTGACGAAAGAGGATTACGATCAGATAGATGCAGAAGAGATGGAGCTTATGGACATTAAATGGTGTTTAGCTAGTGTTTTGAGGAGAGCTAAAAAGTTTAAGATGATTACAGGAAGAGATGATTTTAGGGATGCAAATGTTTCTACTTTGGGTTTTGATAAATCTAAAGTTACTTGTTTTCGATGTAGGGAGAAAGGTCATTTCAAGAGAGAATGTAAAAATCGAGAAGCAAGTGGAGCACAAAATCCGTTTGGTGGCAATGATTACTATCGGAAAGCCATTTATCAACAAGTTGCTCATCAACCGTATCAACAAAAGAACCACAAACTGCACATGCTAAAATGATCGAAGAAGCAAATAAGAAAGCTTATTTTGGTATAATCGATCAAGATGATGAAAAAGTGGCAGAAGGTTTCAGTTGGGACAAATACATTCCACTTGATTCCAAAGTGGTAGCTCTCACTGCTCAAATCATTCAAGAGCCAGTTTTTGATCAATCATCATCTGATGACAGTGATGATGAAGAGGAGACACAAATAAATATTGGACAATCTATGTTATCTCTTGAAAGTTTTCAATTTTATTTTGCAGATAGATCGGAGAAGTTGAAGGAAAGAGGAGCAGCAAAAGAACAGAGGAAGATGAAATGTGAAAGCGTTGCTCAAAAAGAGAAATCTGAACAAAGTGAAGAAGTTAAAATCGCTGAGAAGATAGTGGAATCAGAAAAAGTGATTGAAGTTGAAAAAATAGTAGAAATTGAAAAAATCATTGAGGTGATTAAACCGTGTCTAAAGTGTTTAGAATCTTGCAAGCAGTGTGAAGAAAAGGACGAGAAGTTGAGTGAGCAAGATAAGATGAAAGAAAAATTACTGTTCGATCTCAATTATGTGAAAGAACCTTATGATGTGTTGAACAAAACAGTAACTGGTCTGCAAAAGACAAACTCTGAAAGAGAAGATGCGTTGACAATGATGAATGCTGTAATGATGTTAAAGCAGAAAGCTATCAATTATTACATTGAAGAAAGTGCAAAGTGGAAGCAAGAGTTGGAGACAGAAAAAATAGAGAATGAAATAATTAGACGGTTGTTACAGATTTATTCTAGTTCTGATTATTTGATTGACAGAATTTATCCAACTGTTGCAGGTCTTGAAGCTTTTCAAGATGAGAAACCAAAAGAGAAGGATACTGGTAAGAAACAAAGTGCAAATTATAACAAGTGTCCGCCTCCGATCTGGGAAGGTTATTCTCCCAGAAAACCGAATGAGAAGCAAGTCAAAAAGGCTGTCAATATAAAGTTAAAATCCGAAACAACTGATGAGTTACCAGAAAACATTGACATCGCATTCACATCGTCTGACACTGATCATGAGTCTGAGTTAATAAAAAAGGTGGTCGATCAGGTGTTGGATAAAGATAAGGAGTCGGAGTCAAAGTCTGAGTCTGAAAGTTCGAGAACATCATCAGTTGATAGTCCAAAGTCGTCGGTTAAACAGGTTTACAATAAAGAATTCTTGTTATCAAAATTTAATTTGAATGACGAACCAATCAAAGTGGCATATACTTTGAATGATTCAGACAAATTATATTCTGATGAGGAATTTCCAATAAGAGGTGTTAAAACTGAATTGATTAAAAAGGTTTACAAGCTAACAGAAATTAATATTTCTGAAATAAAAGATGTAAATCTTTCTGGAAAACCTAAACCTTACACCTCAAGAGTTCAACAAAGATTAAACAAGAAAATAGGTTACAGTTCTGGTTCAGGTTATCAAAAGAAACCAAACCATAACGGTAATTACAAAAAGAAGGGATTGGGTTTTATTCCACCGAAAAATCATAACAATGAGAAAACTTATAAACGAAAAACTGTATTTGTTTCAGGAGCAAGCTCAGAAGAGGAAGAAAAGTGCTCATTCTGGAAGCAATCAAACAGAGAATTTCTTGCTAAGAAGCATGAAGGAATGAAGAATGGAGCATATCAAAGAAAGGAAACAAGAACCTGTTATAGGTGTCAAGAAGTTGGTCATATTGCTTGGAACTGTCCTAAAGCAACCAACATCAAACATGAAGTTGTTTCTAAACTTAAAGAAAAGATTGTTGAGAAAAATGAACTACCAACTGAAAAATTCAAAGTTTTTAAAAATTCAACATATGAAGTTGCTGAAGGTTCGAAGAAAAGATTTTACAAAAGAAGAGTTAATCTTGACAACCAAATGTGGGTGGTTAAGAAATCAGATGTGAAATCTGGCGATGAATCTGATTCCACAAAATCAGAGGAGCCACAAGTTGAGGTAAAAGATGAAAATTCAGTTCTGCTGATGGATGATGTTAATTTTCCACCATTGAGGACTGAAAATTTTAAACAAAAGGTTGGCAAAGTTGAAATCTCGAATCAATTCTATTCTGAGAAGAAAGAATTTGATGTCGATAAAGCGTTCAATGGAAAAGTAAAACATATTTTTGGGAAAATGGTAGAGGGAAAGGCCAAAGGGGTAAAAGAATTTTATCAAGAAAAAAGAAATGTTGAAACCCCAAATGAGACTGAAAAGGAAACATCCAAGTTTGGTCAGGCTTGGATGTCTGTGTTTCATGTGTAAAAAATCCTGACTTGCCGGAGCTCCCAAGTGGGTAATCGTGGAGCATGAATCGGCATCATTCTTGAGAAATTGTTTTGATGAAACATTTAAAAATTGTTAAAATTCTACAGGTAGTGGACTTGCCGGAACTTCCAGGTTGGTAAGTGTGGAGTAGGAATCGGCATTTTTCTACAAATGGTATTTCAGTTTGGAAGTGGTAGTTGTTCTTAAAATTGTCATATGTCTTTTTATATCTGGTAAAGTTGAACCTACAAGTGGTTAATCAAGGTCATTAAGTTGAACTTGATTTAACTTTTATCAAATGGTTGAAAGAAGAAAACAGTGTGATGAGATATCCTAACCTACAAATGGTTTGTATAAATCAACAAAAATTATTTTCCGGAAAAATCATTTTGATTAAAACAAACTTAAGGGTTTTGAAATCTTAATGGGAAAATAGTTTGTTGTAAAGGGGAGTTCTGTTTGTTTATGTCAAGTGGATGGCGAAGCAATTCACAACAGTTGTCACTTTCTGTGTACAGTTTGTTTTCAAATTTCCTTTAAATGATTTTGAATTTTAGGGGGGAGTAAGAAATTTTGGAAAATCCAAAAACATTAGAAAATTTGAAAAAGCCAAAAACATGATAAAATCAAAAATGAGTTTTGTTGTAAAAAGAGGAAATGATAGTACATCAGTGGACTATCACAGCACGCTAAAGATTTGGAAAGTTAAAAAGTGATAAATGGTCTCACTGATGATGTGCCAGTAGGTTTTTGCACATTTAGTAGATTGTGTCGAGATATAAACCTAAATTTCAAACTTACTTATCTTGTGGGGAACATCTCTCGGATATATGGGTAACCCCCGAAATCTTCTTTGAAAGGTCCCTCTTTCTGAGATACTAGGTCTTTATGCTTAGTGATATCTGGGGTATTATCTCGGGACTTCTGATTTTGCGGAATCAATGGCCTATTCCCCGTATAATACTTTTCCCTTGCTTGAAATATAGCGCCGCCCTCAGCATAAAAAATGATGAAACATTGCAAAATGCTAATCATGTGCTGTTGAAGAAAAGATTCTTTAAAGGGAACACACCTAAAGTCGAAGCCATCATCTCTCTGATTTTGCGGAAGCAATAGCCTGAGCTCTCATGGCCCTCGCATTTAACCCTTTATAGATATCATCTAGGTATTCTCAACTGTAAGACTGAATATTGGGATCTGGATACGGGAGTATATTCTGAGGTGGGACACGCGTATAAGATTAAGTCTCTAAAGCATTAATCTTGTATCTCGAAACAGTTGAAATTTGTGTGAAAATTTAAGTGGATCAGTATACTGACAATCTAAGTGAATCGTTTAGAACTTAATATGTTTAAAGCTTAACGGTGTTTGTGATTTGTCCCAGAAACTGATATGATCCTCTTACACAAACTCGCAAAAATATTGTCTGTAAATATTTCTTTACTGCAATTCTTTAATTTCAAAAATCCAAAAAAAAAAAATTCAGTGTGTTTTAGCATATATTTTGAAAAATCCAAAAAGATTTTCGACAACTGATGTTGAAGAGCTGATTTTCAAAATTCCAAGTGCTAAACATGATGAACATTTCGTGAGGGGGAGTCTGCTTATAATAAATAAAAATAAATGTTTTGCCTACAAGTGATTCATCAGATATTAACATTGTGAAATCATTTATTGCTTGATTGATACCTGCAAGTGATATATAAACTTGTCAAATTTTAAATTTGTGAAATTTATTGTGAGGTAGAGATGTGTGCAGGTTAGCCAGGTTCCTGATCCTGAGCAGAATGTGAAGCCAGGTTACGATATTGGTATTGCTGATACTGATGAACTTAAGAAATCAAGAGATCTGATCAAGAGAAGATGGAGTCAGATTGAAATCCTGGTAGAGAGAAGAAGAGAAAAGACTGAGAATGTTTTACACTGTCAGATACTTCAGGAAGAATAAAAGACTGATAAAGACTGAAGACGTTGAAGACTCGACACTGAAGACTCGTCAACATCCGAGGGGGAGTATGTTGGTGCATCCGTCTGTCGACTTCGTCTTGTATCGAGTATTGTATGTGTATAGATAGATCAGGGCACATTATACGAGGAAACTGTCAAAAATAGGTTAGAAGGTAATTTCGCACGAAATAACAAAGTGTAATTTCGCACGAAATTAACTAGTGATTTCACACGAAATCAACTGGTAATTTCGCACGAAATAGTAATTTCGTGTGAATGTGATTTCGCATGAACCATTCCATGCGAAATTTGCTAGCCTATAAATAGGTGCCTTGTGATTTCGTTTGAAGTAGTTCCAACTTTGTAATTCCAGAGCCGAAGTGCTGCTGAAGTGTCAACGTGCTGTAAATCTTTGTCAAATCAATCAAAAAGACAGTTAAAGTGAATATCTAGAAGAATCGAACTCAATATGTCTGTTTCCGCCTTTCGTATTGAGTAGAACGCCTCTGAACGACTCGTTTTGGTCGGTAAAACGATCCTACAACTAGTACCTGTTTTATTTTGTCTAACTAATGGATATAGCTTCTAGTTATCTAATCTTTTGATCATTGGCATTGTTTTATGTTTTGGTTAGTGATGTGCTTTGCAGGTATATAGGGATGCACATCGAGTTGAGAAGACTCATATTCAAGTCCATTCATACAAGTCTTCTTCAACTCTAAGGGAGTACTATTATCCTTTTTCATACTTTAGTTTAGCTATTGATAATCGCTTAACTAATATGTGTTTCACATTGGGGACAATGTGAAGTTCAAGTGTGGGGAGGGGTTTAACTTTGTTTGCCCTCATATTTGTATATAAAAAAATTAAAAATACAAAAACGGTCAGTTGTGTTTTTAGAAAGCATCAGATATGATCAAAACCGGCAAGCCAAATTGATTTTGAAAAAGATAGCTAAACCGTGACAAACTAAAAGAAAGACTTGCATGTTTATCTTTACATTCATACCTATTCATTCAATTTTGTGAGCATATTTGAACCTTTCAATTCTTAACATGCTTGTTTTTGTTCGGAATACGAATGAGCCGGATGTTTCCTGTAATTTAGAACTTGTCATTAGTATAATTTTCAAGATCATGAATATGTGAAAATGGCATGAACGTAATAGAGACACTTAGGATACCCTTTTTGTGTTAGCCTTTTTCTTTGTTTGTTTCCCGTACCCGCCATCATTCCATTAGTTCGCCATGTTGAGCCTACTTTCCGTGTTTTTCTGATTTTACCCACTTAGCCCACTTAGCCAAATTTAGCCTTTTATTTTTAAACCTTTGTGTTAAAACTCGGTTAAAGTTATTATTTGACTTACGATTGTTTGTAATTATTTCATTTCATCAGAAAAACAAAACCTCAGAAAATAGTGATCGAAAATAGAATAAAGACGATCAAATTGGAGCAATTTTAAGCGCTGAATAGTACAGATTTTTAGTTTAGCTCGAAATGGTTAAAATTGTCATTATATGCATTATTTATGTATAGTTGTTGTTCATTTACGTTTTTTTTTTAAATAACCACCGAGTTTTAACGTTTAGCCACTTTTAAATGTCCATTCCACCCCTTAACCATAGCCTATCATTATAACCGTCAATGACCTCTTGATTTGTGTTTTTTCGCATGTTAGTTGGTGGAGATTAGATCTTTTAACAAGCTTATGACATTGCATGATTCATTGACTTGGCGTCGAGTGTTTTACACATACACATTACATGTATGATTCATAAATATAACCGAGTGTGTGTGAACATTGTGAGAAATGTGAAGATTTGCATGCTAAGTCGATCGGAAGTGGAATCATTGCTTTTTAGTTATCTTTACCTATATTCGCATATGCTTGTTTGGTTTGAAATCTTTGATGTTCACTTTTTGGAAAACCGATTGACCATCGAATAATTAGTAGCTTTGTAAATTCTTAGATGTTTGGGTCCTTCGGGAGCCTTCGTTCTTTTGCTTTGTTTAAAGTTTGCTTGAGGACAAGCAAAGTTTAAGTGTGGGGAGGTTTGATATACGTTAAATTATACATGTTTAAGTCCCCCATTTTACTCCCATTCTACACGATTTTGACTAAAACTTCATTGTTTAGGTACTTAATCAGGTACTTTTATATTTTCAGGTCTTAAACGACACACCAGAGACAAAGTTGGAGAAAAAAGAGGGTTTAACGGGAATTTCAAATGAATTCTGTAGATTCTGTTGAAGTTACAGCTCATGCACGGCTGTGCGCCCCATCTGCACGACCGTGCACGACTCACGACACCGGAAGCACTGGGGGTGTAAGACAGTGCACCTGATTCCTCGGAGATGCACGACCATGCGTCCTTGTGCACTACCATGCACTACCTGAACCTCAAAGAAACTGTTGATTTCAAGACCATGCACTACCGTGCACACCATGTGCACGTCCGTGCACATCTGAGACCTTGTCGTCCAATCATCCACTTGTCTGACCCACCTAAGCAATGACGTCACGCGACAATTGTTCATGCACGGGCGTGCACATAAAGTGCACAGCCGTGCAGATATGAAAAATCATTATGAAATAGAGCAGACGCTACTGATCGAAATATTGGGTAATTTTCCAAGTTTCTGGGTGATTTCTGGGGTCTGAGAGCTGCCTGTTTTAGTCGGTTTCAAGCCTCAAAGTTTCAAGAAGCCTATCCATCATCCAATCCATCAAATCCTTGCTTGTTTATGGTTTAATTTCTTGTTCTATGTCTTTTGAGCACATTTTCAAGCATTGGGCTGATGTCTATGTATTATTGTAATAACATTAAGATACTTGTTTCATGAACAATCTCTAGTTTGTAATCTTATTTGTATGAATCTTTAGCAACTTTTTCATGTTTGAATCTTGATGATCATATGGAAAACTTGTTTCATTTATGTTGGATTCTTGATTATGATTGTTTATCTTAGATGATTAATGAATGGTTAGTTAAGATATGCTGAAAAACTCCTTGATTAAGCATTTTTAGTAGACTATTAACTTGTTAATATGTTTACACCATGAAACTAGAAATGCTTTCTTACACGTAAGGGATTTAACGGGTTAGATGGTGTTATTATGAGTTCTTGACATGGTTGATGATCTTTGTTTGATAATTTTGGTTGAAATTGCTTTCTTAGTAAATTTATGTTCAAGACTTGCAAAATGGAATAGTTTGTGATATGATCTACTTCACGCTTGTTTTGGTGGTAATATTGTAATTCGGTATTGCTTTCCTTGATAAGTGAGGTTAGAAAACTCTTAACGGATGACTAACTTATCTTTACATGATTCACATGAAAGTATATCAATAGCTCGCTAATGAATGATTTTAGGTGGTTAAAGTGTGTTTATCGCGTTAACTTTCCGAAGGATTATCATGTTAGGATTCCCGAAAGGGATACTAATTGTTTTTATAATTGGAAGATTGATCAAGTGCTTTTGTGACATGTCCAACGTAGATAACATGCTTAGGTTGTTTGCGAAACAAGATAATATATATTTTTGTATTTGGAGTCTATTATGTTTTAAATATAGTTTTATATAATTTTAGTTAAACACATTCACCTATCTTTTTACCGGTAAATAAATGACAACGATTTAGTACTTATGCATCCGCCCGCGTCCATAGATCGATATCTGGTTCTTACCCATACTTTGCTACATATACGATAGGATACACTTGTCCTTTTGTGTGTGTGTTAATGTTAAGGTATAAATCATTTTTATAAATATTAAAATCGAGTTCATGTGTTAGATTCATTGTAAAAATATGTATATATACGCACACATCACGAATACATCCCTAAATGCGAACTAGTCGTTGCACAAATCATCTTGATCAATCCCTATATCTCAAAACCAGCAATCCATTTGTTCCAGATCAATGAGCTACGAGCTTGGCTTAAACCATCCTAAACATATCTAACGAACTCCATTTCAAGCTTATCATATATCAAAACGATCGCGTCTTCGGGCACTTTCCATTTGTACTACTGCCGCCACCTTCGCCTCCAGTAACTAGAAAAGTCTGGCTGAATCTTGCCGGAGTTCTTGTTTTCATTATATTCTTTCATTAACATCTCCAATCTCACATCCATTAATCTCAAACTAAAAATATCATGGAATCCTGTAATTAAAATTGTCCCCCTATAATTACCCAATCAATCTAAAACCATAATACGCAAATAATCATAACAAGAATAATCCAGATTACGAATTGGATAGTACCACGCCTTCGATCTAGCTCCATCGCCTCCTCATCTCTTTCCTGCTCACTCTCTTGGCCGGGTACGTCCCTTTATCGACCGATCAGGGTTTTTCCTAGGTAATTATATTACCAATTTACACTCAAATCCCTCAAGTATAATGCCAACGCACCTTATTCCATAAGTTACTCCACTAGACTTCAAAACAACGATGATAACGAAAGTTTAATCCAAAGGAGTCAGCTAGTGGTGATGGTTATGATGATAATGAATTGGGTTTTATCAAAGAAGTGGATAAATCTCATGAATTTCCACAAACTATGAAAAAAGTTTTCAAACATTCGTCCTGACAATCAAATTGTCACAACTAAGAAAAGTTATTTTATGTGGGAAACAAAAGATAAAGCTATTATTTCTGACAAATATGTTTAATGTGTTGCTCATCATGTAGTGATAAAGGGGAAAAAGTTTTAAATATGACGGATCTACATCAAGTTCCTTTACACCAAAACAATATTTTTAACAAACCGCCAATGCAAAACAAATGTTTTAACCAATCAAGTTTTTCAAAAGTGGTTTTCTTGATAAAGTGTAACGCCGAAAACCTGAATTTTTGATTCACCAGTAAATTTTCTTGTGTTATGGCATGAAATAAAATAACTAAGTTAATCAACATTGTAAGAATATAAGTAAAATAGAAGGAAATGAAGTTTGCGACAAATGGGATCAAATGGCAAACAAGAGGGGCTGAAATTGAAGGCTTAAATTAAAGTTTTTATACAGGATATATGTGTGTGTGCGTATGTGTGTCAACACATACAAGAAGAAGAAAAAGGGGGTTCTCCCAAACCACCCTAAATCCGGAAAATTGAAGATGGAACTGTGACAACTGTCAAATTTCCAGGTATCCGACCAATTATTAAACAATGATTAGTGCTTAATGACTGTGCTGAATTACAATTAATGACTTGAATTGCTTTCTGAGTATTTCCATATACATACATGTGCATCATATATTGCATAATGTCATGTCATTGCTGGATGCAAACTATATTGATTCAAATGATGCACGAAACACCGTTAGCACAGTTATCAGACAAATCAGAAAAATGCTGACGGAGTTCAGTACACAGACAGACATTGTATTGAGACACAGAATGAGTCAGAAACCAAGTATTAAACTAGTATAGTGTGTAGGAAAGTAAGGATCACAAAACTGCCTTCCTAGAGATAGTTTAAGTGCCGGAAAGTGCCTGAAACTCACTGAAAATGCTGAATTCAGCATAAATCAGCATTTAAACACACTAATATCATGCAGAAATATGGTTAAATGGTCCTGAATGCTTTCCTAAGTGTCGTGAATCAAAACTCCAAAGACGCCAACCGAAATCCGACAGTTTTTGGGCTTAGCAGGGTATTATCGCAGATTCATTGAGGATTTTTCTAAAATCGCTCAGCCGCTAACCTCCCTTACACAAAAGGATAAGAAGTACGAATGGGGAGACAAACAAGAAGAAGCTTTTCAGATGCTCAAGAATAAGCTTTGTGATGCACCTATTTTATCCCTACCCAAAGGCACCGACGACTTCGTGGTCTACTGTGACGCCTCGCGTCAGGGATTGGGCTGTGTTCTAATGCAGGGACAAAAGGTTATCGCTTAGGCTTCGCGCCAGTTAAAGGTTCATGAGAAGAACTACACCACGCATGATTTGGAATTAGGCGCAGTGGTGTTTGCTTTGAAGATTTGGCGGTATTACCTTTATGGTACCCGATGTACTATCTTTACAGATCACAAGAGTCTTCATCACATATTTGATCAGAAAGAGCTTAATATGAGACATCAGCGATGGGTAGAGTTGTTAAATGATTATGATTGCGAAATCAAATATCATCCAGGAAAGGCGAATGTGGTGGCAGACGCCTTAAGTCAAAAAGAGAGGATTAAGCCCATAAGGGTTTGGGCTTTAGAGATGATCATTCAGACAGACCTCTCGTTGCGTATTCATGCTGCACAAAGAGAAGCTCTTAAGAAAGAAAATCTAAAGGCTGAATATCTCCGTGGGATGGAGAAAAAGCTGGTACCCAATGAGGAAGGAACTTTGTATTTCATGGGACGAATTTGGGTTCCGCTTTTTGGTGGTCTATGAGAGGTTATTTTCGAAGAAGCTCATAAATCGAGGTACTCGATCCATCCAGGATCGGACAAGATGTACCAAGATTTGAAGGATTATTACTGGTGGCCAAGACTTAAGGGCGACGTGGCTACTTACGTTGGAAAGTGTTTGACTTGCACCAAAGTGAAGGCCGAGTATCAGAAGCCTTCAGGTCTTCTGTAGCAACCAGAAATACCAATGTGGAAATGGGAGCAGATCTCAATGGATTTCATAACGAAGTTGCCCAAGACTCCTAGAGGTCATGATACGAGTTGGGTAATCGTGGACCGTTTGACAAAGTCTGCGCACTTTTTGCCGATCAGAGAAAAGGATAACACATGTAAGCTAGCTGAGCTGTACCTAAGGGAGATAGTCGCACGTCATGGAGTGCCTATCTTGATAATATCGGACAGAGATGGATGATTTGTGACAAGGATTTGGTAATCCTTTCAAGAAGCGTTTGGTTCTCAGTTGAATCTGAGTACAGCTTTTCATCCACAGACGGAAGGTCAAAGTGAGAGAACGATTCAGACGCTTGAAGATATGCTACGTGCTTGTGTTATGGATATGGGTGGTAGTTGGGATACTCATATACCTTTGGTTGAGTTTTCCTATAACAACAGCTACCATACAGGCATCCAAGCTGCACCGTTCGAGGCTCTCTACGGACGCAAGTGTCGATCACCATTATGCTGGGCAGATGCAGGTGATAGATAGCTGGTTGGTCCCGAACAGGTCCAAGAGACAACTGATAAGATTATGCAGATCCGAGAGCGCATTAAGGCGGCTCGTATCGACAAAAGAGCTATGCGGACCAAAGACGAAAACCCTTGGAATTTGAAGTGGGTCATATGGTTCTATTAAAAGTCTCACCTTGGAAAGGTGTGGCACGCTTTGGGAAGCGTGGTAAGTTGAACCCACGATACATCGGACCGTTCAGAATTTTGGAAAGAGATGGTTCTGTAGCATATAAGTTGGAGCTACCAGCAGAACTTAATGGTGTTCATGATACATTCCATGTATCTAATCTAAAGAAAAGTCCAACTCAAGAGACAGTGGTCATCCCTGCTGACGAAGTTCACATTGACGACACACTACACTTTACCGAAGAACCCGTTGAGGTTACAGATTAGAAGGTTAACTAGACTCGGAGGAGTAGTGTTAAGCTGGTCAAGGTTCGATAAAATGCACGTCACGGCCCAGAGTTTACTTGCGAGCGTGAAGACCGTATGAAAGCTAGATACCCGCATTTGTTCCCCAACTCCCCTGCAGCTAGTAGTAAAGCTTAAAATTTTGGGACGAAATTTTCTTAACAGGGGGAGAATGTGACAACTATCAAATTTCCAGGTATCCGTACAATTATTAAACAATGATTAGTGCTTAATGACTATGCTGAATTACAATTAATGACTTGAATTGCTTTCTGATTATTGCCATATACATACATGTGCATCATAAATTGCATAATGCCATATCATTGTTGCATGCAAACTATATTGATTCAAATGATGCACGAAACATAGTTAGCACAGTTATCAGACAAATCAGAAAAATGCTGACGGAGTTCAGTACATAGACAGACATTGTATTGAGACACAGAATAAGCCAGAAACCAAGTATTACACTAGTATACTGTGTAGGAAAGTAAGGATCACAAAACTGCATTCCTAGAGATAGTTTAAGTGCCGGAAAGTGCCTGAAACTCACTTAAAATGCTGAATTCAGCATAAATCAGCATTTAAACACACTAATATCATGCAGAAATATGGTTAAATGGTCCTGAATGCTTTCCTAAGTGTCGTGAATCAAAACTGTCATAAAAGGTATCATAAAGCTCACTAAACTGCATAGTTTAGCACCTTAACGAACCGGTAACCAACCAAACAACCGGACACTACCCGAAACACCAAATTTTCACTAGAAGCATTGTTTTAACATTACCAAGCTAGTTATGGTCCCCGAACATCATAACACATCATATAACAACTAGTAACTAAATACCTAACTAGATTACTTGAAATCTAACCATAAACTAACTTCTACTTTCAACCTAGCCTAAGACCCCCCCCCCCCACCTAGTAATCGGCCAACACAAGGGCCCCACTTGTGATTTTAATATGTTATTATAATAGATTATGTTTCTCCTTTATAAAACATGAGAACCATTAGACAAAACTTATATTATGGATGTTATAAGTAACCTTAAAATCAAGGCCCTCATTTCATCAACACTACAACATTTGAGTTCTTCTCCTTCCTTCCCCATTGCTCTCAGCTGAACACCCCCACACCACCATCATCTTCATCTTTCATTTTCCATACAATCCATACATACTCAAAGGTGCAAGAAGCCATACAAGGAAGCTTGGTGCCATTGGAAGTTGAAGGACCTTCACCATTGGCTTTTAACCACCAAAATCATCATCATCTTCATCTAGTGATCATCCCTAGCCTTAGGCTAGTAGTAAGAACACCATACTCTTCATTTTACATCTTATTTTAGTGGTTAAAAGAAGATACAAGTTGATGATCATGATGAACACTAAGAATCTTGAACTTGAAACTTGAATATAAGCTTAAAATCATAAGAAATCATGATGTTTATGTGTTGTTATGCTTATTGATTGTTGTTTACTCATGTTATTGATGAAGATCATCATATGATCTTGCTAGATAATGATTAAAAACATAATCTAGCAAGATGAGAGGATGAAAATGTTAAAGATCAATAGATCATCCTCATGTATATCATGAACTTGAAGAATAAGTTGTTTTCTTGTTAAGTGAGGATCAAAGTGTGTATAAAGTCTTGTAAATCTATGATATCAAGAATGGTTTTTCAAGAAATCAAGTTAAAAATACAAAGTTTACTTAATACTTGGTTCTTAAATAAATAAACCACATTTTTAGTGGTTAATCAAGTGTAGGATCATGTATTTAACAAGAAAAATCCAAGAAGAAATATTTTTAGAAAATGTAATTACAAGTTGTAAAGAACTAATTTCTTTAAAAATGATGTTTTTAAATAAACAACCACACTTTAAAGAGTAACTAAGCTTACTAAACACACAAGTAAGTTACTACAAATTTTTATAAATTTTCAAGTTCATGAGGTAGTAGTTTATGCTTAATTTTGGCAAATTGGTAAGTGTAGATTGATTTGTTGTTGATTGTGTTGATTTACAAAAGAAAATGATATGCATTGAAGGCATGGAAACCTCCATTTTTAGGGGAAACTATGGCAAAATTTTTCTTGAAATTAAACAATTAGAAAAATATTTCTAAACAAATATTTACAAGTATATTTAAAACCATAAATTTTCTTATAAAGTTTGCGATAAATTTTGTTACAAAAATTATAAATATTGGAGGTTGGTTTTTATAAATAAAAGGGACTAAATATGTATTTTGGAAATATATATTTAGAAGTCACCATGTGTGTGATTATTTGTATATTATGTGTATTAGTTATATTATTTTAGGACTTGAAATAATATAACTCACCAAAATACCAAGAAATTACAATCCAAAATATTACCAAAATCCCAAGAATATGAATATATAAATTATACCCAAATATTGGAGAAACCGAACAAAGAAATGTAACTTACAAAATATTCCGAAGAATTTATTCATAAGTATATTTTGGTAATTGATATTTTGGACACCGAGTGAATGAAAATGTGATTTTTACAATTATTACAAAATTTTATCATATTTTTTACAAGAAGAAAATTTATTATTTTTGGGTTAATAAAAATATATATTTTCTTGGAATTATTAGAAGATATATTATTTTTGGAAGAAAATTTATTTTCTCAAACAAACATGAAATACAATATTTTTGGGGTGAAAAATATATTTTCTTAAATACAAATGGAATACATTATTTTTGGGTGAAAATAAGTTTATATATACTTTCTAAGTTAGACTTGGAAATACACTATTTTTGAGACTTGTATGAGATTTATAAATATTTTGCCAAGGAAAAATTATAAGTAATTTTTCTGTGTAAAATTTCTTAAAATATATTTTGAAAATATATATTGAAGTATTTTTATTAGAAATATTATTTCGAAAAAGTTAAGTATAAAATACTTAGTAATTACAAGAAAATACGTATTCTCGTACGTATAAATACACACCGGAATACGCCACCGATACTTGGCAAAAATATACAAGTATAAGAATACGAATACAAATACACCCATCCTTGGGAAGGATATACATGTATAAATACATAAAAAGTAACAAGTTAAAAATGTATTATTTTAACAAATATTCCAAAATTTGATAAATATAATTTAAGTTAAAATATTTATTATTTTAACAAATAATTATATAATTTGGAATAATATTAAGGACATAAAGAAACGTAACTCAAAGACACTAATTAATACTAAGTCAAGGCACGACCCGCTCGTCTAATAAACCTTAGTACGTTGTAGGTAGTCGTGTACGCCAGAAGAAGCTTTGAGTTACAGTTGTTTATGAAGAACGCAAGACTGTGAGTTCATGTCCCCCTTTTCTTTTAACAGTTTTTGGTTTTATAATTTCGGGGGTGAAGTACATGTTACAAACTGTTTACATACGATTACATTTGGAATGGTTAGCTAAGGAAAGGTACTGCTTGATCATGTGAGTGGTGGGTACAACGCTTAAGACCATTAATCCTCGTAGTAGGACCGAGGGACATGAGTGATAGATCTATTTGGGTGTAGCAAGCCCACACCCATGTGGACCGGGGTTTGGCCCATGAGGTGACTATGTCTTACTGCCGGAGACAAAATTTGCTAGGTTTGAGCCTTCCTGCATCATGTCACACATATTAATGGCCTTGCAAACCATTAATGATCTGTTTTCCTTGTTTGCTTTCATACCGGGGTTTATAAACATACATACATACTTTCAATGATTACAAATGTTTATTCGTGTACACAAACAAACACATGAACTCGCTCAACTTTTGTTGATGTTTTCAAACTACATGTATTTCAGGAAATTAAATGTGGATCTGGCGGGTGTTTGGATGTTTCAAGTGATGTTAGGAATAAAAGATGTCATCCGGAGTCTAAGGGTTTGGATTGTGTGTCTTATCCTGGATAAGATACATAACTCAAAGCCTGGTTTTCATTAGTGTCTTTTGTTGAGTCCTTGTGGAACTCTAAAACAATTTGAATGGTTTGTAATTCGGATTTGAAGTCTATGTTTAAAACAATGTTGTTATGTTTTTAAACTTAATCAATGGATGAACATCTTTAGTTTTATCATATAGTTGTTTGTTATGGTTGAATGCAATGATATTAAGCAAGTCACACATAATCACGCTTCCGCAAAAGTCAAGGTGTGACAGTTTGGTATTAGAGCTTCGATTGTAGCGAACTAGGATTCCTTCTCGAGTCTAGACTACAATCATTAGGGCTCTCACGAAAATATTTTTACAACATGTTTTCGTTGCATACACAAAACGCCCAGATCCATGGAACAAACATTTTTACAAAAGGAAAGACAAGAAACACGAATACAAGGTTACATTTGTGGTTTAGTCCGGGGTAGACTAAGGAAAAGGTTTCATGAGGAATAACGAGGATACATGATTTCATGATACATTGTCTTTGCTTACATACTAAATGTTAGTGGTTAATATATGTGCATATGTTGTGATTATTCTAATACAGACACTATGTTTTCATCCGAGAGCGGATTGTCCGACGCCGATGACCCTATGGCTATTGTTTCCGATGACGAGATCGCACCAGAGCCAGAGATCTTTACATCCGATACTGAGAGCGACCCAGATATGCTGTCAGACGACGAGGATGACTTTCAGCCGTTCGCGTTGCCTGACTTTGGAGATGACTTACCGCTTGCTGATGGTATCCCGGACGAGGATCCTTTTCTCATTCCTGTTCCAGTCCATGATCATCTTATCATCGGACATCCCGATGGTGAGCATATTGTGGCACTGATCCTCGCTCCTGTTCCTCGCTCCTGTTCCTCTCGTGGTCATCCCTCCTGAGGATTGGCCTTTTGACGATCTGTTTTATGATGACGTTGATTTGTTTGTTGATGGTCCTCCTGATGATGCCCATGGTGATGGAGAGTTGGATGAGGACGTTGTTGCTATTCCTCCTCCTGAGATCCCTGTTATTGAGTTATCCTCTGACTCTAGTTTACACTATGTCTCAGATTCCTTTGAGTCTGTGACGTCTTCCGCCTTGCAGGCAGTTGGATTACGGCGCTATGCCACTGATTCTGATGATGATACGGCGATGTCAACTGCACCATCCCCTCCACACGACCCCGAGCCTGGTCTTGAGCCAGATTTTGTTCCTGTTGATCAGCCTGATGTTGCACCTGCTGATCCTGAGCCCTTACCTGATCATGACCCAATTCCTTTTGGCATACCAGACGTTGCACCCCTCATACCTGATCCAGTTCCTGCACCCGTTGACCCTCCTGTTATTGAGCCACTTATTCCTCCACCTGCACCCTCACCCGCTGATGTTGTTCCTTTTCCCCCTATGGAGTCCGATGTCCATCGCACCGACTTACCTATCGTTTTCCTCCAGGACATCCCTGCACGCCATCCAGGGGAAGGTACTTCAGGCCAGCAGCCTAGTCGTGATCCTTATGTTTCAGTAGCTTTTCCACATATTCCCCAGTCGACCCCGTTTGCTCCTTTTACTTCTTCACCACTTGATGAACCACTCTGATGGTTCCCACCGTATACTATGCTGATTTCAGATCCCTACCATCCCTCTCAGTTTGTTGGCTATACGCGGGATGAGTTACTTTTATCACTCCAGCTTCAGTATGAGATTATGAGTCATAGGATTTTGGAGCTTGAGATGACACCGCATCCCCTACCATGTCCTTGTCAGCCTACTTTTGTCCCCCCTCGTTCATCATCGTCTCCGTTTTCACATCCACCTGCTCCTCTTACTCCTTTTCCAGAGTTTGATGCTCGATTTCTCACTGTCGAGCAGCAGATCAGTTATCTGCTGCGTCATGTATATGAGCTTGAGGAGGAGCTTGCGCATGTGCGCAGCTTGCTTTTCTTTCCTCTACCTCCTCCACCACCACCATTAGCATAGTTGGTTTTTGGTTTTATGTTGGTTGCATTACTTTTGATGAGAGCACCACTATTGAGCCGAGCTTGTGAAGCCTTTTGGAGACCACCTTTGATTGTATGACTTCTGTAGATTGGTAGACTTGTTTGGATAAGGGTAGTGTGACCCTGTGTCCCTTTTGATATGATACACTTTGTAAAACATGTAACAATACTTTGTGGTCGATGATTAATGAAAGCTCAATTGTCATGTTCTCATTAACTACGTTGTTGATTTACATGTTTGTGCCATGATTGAGATGTTATATGCTTGCTTGCTATGGTAAATACTATTATATATACGTACTATTTATTATATATCAAATAAGACCTGACCTATACAATCTTCTTCTTAAAAGATGCCTCCTCGAAGGAACACTCAGTTGCCCACAACAGAGGCAGAACTACAAGAACGGATTTCACAGGCAATCGCACACCATGAGGCCCTACGCTCCGAACACAGCGGAGGCACCTCAGGGAATAACCCACCTAACGGTAATGTCTAAGTCTCCTAAGACACATTACAATACGTTTGGATATTTACATGTGCATTTGCTAACACTTTCTATGAATGATGATGCCTGTACAGGCTGTACTTACAAGCAGTTCCTGGACTGCAAGCCTCTGAACTTTGACGGCACTGGAGGTGCCGTAGCTTTCGTGAGATGGGCTGAGAAGACAGATTTTGTGCTGCGGATGAGTAAATGTGCGCTAGAGCACCAGGTCACTTACATTTCTCGATTGTTTCTAGATGGAGCCCTGTCATGGTTGAACCTTCAGGTTCAAACTTTGGGTGAAGCTGCAGCGTATGCATTGACATGGGACGAGTTGAAAGAGCTGATGCGTAAGAAGTATTGTTCAAGGGCAGAAATTCAGAAGTTAGAAACCGAGTTTTGGAATCTGAAAATGGATGGTCCTAAGATAGCTAAGTATGTGCAGAGATTCCATGATTTGTCTCGTGTTGTCCCTTACATGGTAGAACCAGAGTTCAAGAGAGTCGAACGTTTCATTTGGGGATTGGCCCCCAGATTCTGAGCATGGTGACGACATCCAAGCCCCCAACAATTACTGAAGCCATCGACTTCAGTGTGGCACTGACTGAAGAAGCGATTCGTTTGGGCAAGTTCTCAATCTCCGAGCAGAAGAAGAAAGAGACTCATGTGGAGTCGTCTGGAGAGAACAAAAGGAAGTTCTCGAATTTCAAGAAGGGTACCCAAGGAAACAACAACAGTGCTAATAAGCGGAGAGATACGAATCCACCAGCCGAGGTCAAGACTGTTGCTGCTACTGCTGAGAACAAAGGGAAGGGATATATGGGCACCCTGCCTAAGTGTGATGTATGTCAGTATCATCATGCCGGCCAGTTCAAGTTTAGGAAGTGTGGTAACTGCGCAAAGAATGGTCATTCGAAGGAAACGTGCTGGGCTGGTACTGGTCGTGGAAATGGTGGTCAGAAAGGGAATGGAAGTGGAAATGGTAATGGCAATGGCAACCGTGGTGGAAATGGTTATGGGAATAGGAACCAGGGAGGTAACGGAAACCAGACGGGAAGTGGAAACCGCGGGGGAAATAACAACAACAACCAGGGTGGTGCTGGAAACGGCCAAGGTTGCTTTAGCTGTGGTGATGTAGGGCACTTCAAGCGGGATTGCCCAAAGAACAACCAAGCTCAGGGAAGAGTATTCAACATTGGAGCTAGGGAAGCTCGTCAGGATCCGAACGTAGTCACTGGTACGTTACCTATTAATCAACATTTTGCATCTGTGCTATTTGATACTGGTGCCGACTATGCTTCGTATCCCTAGAGTTTAAGAATATACTTGGGTTAGTTGCAAGTAAGTTAGATATTCCGTACTTGATAGAACTAGCTAATGGGAAGCTAGTGGAAGCTAATGAAGTAATTAGAGGCTGTGTGATAGAGCTTGGAGAGCGTGAGTTTGCGATAGATCTTCTGCCAGTTGAGTTGGGAAGTTTCGACGTAGTAGTTGGAATGGATTGGTTGTCAGGTAATCGAGCTGAGATCGTATGCCATGAGAAGATTATCCGTATCCCGATGGCGAATGAAGAGGCGATTGTGATACATGGGGAGAAGCAGGATACGCCCCTATGGATTATCAGTTGTTTGAAGGCACGGAAGTTTATGCGTAAAGGATGTGTTGCCTTCTTGGCTCACGTAGTCGATAAAGAAGCCGAAGAACCAAAGCTCGAAGATATCCCGGTGGTAAGGGAATATCCTGAAGTCTTCCCCGAAGACTTGCCAGGACTACCCCCACAACGACAAGTCGAGTTCCGCATTGACTTGGTTCCAGGCGCCGCGCCTGTAGCCAAGGCACCTTATCGACTTGCGCCTTCAGAGATGCAAGAGTTGTCGACACAGCTTCAGGAGTTATTAGACAAGGGATTCATTAGACCAAGCTTCTCGCCTTGGGGAGCTACGGTACTGTTCGTCAAGAAGAAGGACGGTAGTTTTCGTATGTGCATTGACTACCGAGAGCTGAACAAGTTAACCATCAAGAATCGGTATCCTTTGCCGATGATTGATGATTTATTCGATCAACATCAGGGTTCGAGTTACTACTCCAAGATCGATCTTCGATCAGGTTATCACCAGCTACGGATTCAAGAAGAGAGTATACCAAAGATTGCCTTCAGAACTCGTTATGGACATTACGAGTTTCTAGTAATGCCGTTTGGTTTGACAAACACGCCGGCAGTATTTATGGACTTGATAAACCGAGTTTGCAAGCCATATCTCTATAAATTCGTGATTGTGTTTATCGACGATATTTTGATCTATTCGCGGACAAAAAAAGAGCATGAGCAACACCTTAGAGCCATCTTAGAGCTGCTTAAGAAGGAGAAGCTCTACGCTAAGTTCTCGAAGTGCGAAATTTGGTTACGTGAGGTACAGTTCCTCGGTCACGTGGTAAACAAGGATGCTATTCATGTGGATCCCACCAAGATCGAGGTGATTAAGAATTGGGAACTCCGAAGACGCCAACCGAAATACGACAGTTTTTGGGCTTAGCAGGGTATTATCGCAGATTCATTGAGGATTTTTCTAAAATCACTCAGCCGCTGACCTCTCTTACTCAAAAGGATAAGAAGTAAGAATGGGGAGACAAACAAGAAGAAGCTTTTCAGCTGCTCAAGAATAAGCTTTGTGATGCACCTATTTTATCCCTACCCGAAGGCACTGACGACTTCGTGGTCTACTGTGACGCCTCGCGTCAGGGATTGGGCTGTGTTCTAATGCAGCGACAAAAGGTTATCGCTTATGCTTCGCGCCAGTTAAAGGTTCATGAGAAGAACTACACCACGCATGATTTGGAATTAGGCGTAGTGGTGTTTGCTTTGAAGATTTGGCGGTATTACCTTTATGGTACCCGATGTACTATCTTTACAGATCACAAGAGCCTTCATCACATATTCGATCAGAAAGAACTTAATATGAGACAGCAGAGATGGGTAGAGATGTTAAATGATTATGATTGCGAAATCAAATATCATCCAGGAAAGGCGAATGTGGTGGCAGGCGCCTTAAGTCGAAAAGAGAGGATTAAGCCCATAAGGGTTTGGGCTTTAGAGATGATCATTCAGACAGACCTCTCATTGCGTATTCATGCTGCACAAAGAGAAGCTCTTAAGAAAGAAAATCTAAAGGCTGAATATCTCCGTGGGATGGAGAAAAAGCTGGTACACAATGAGGAAGGAACTTTGTATTTCATGGGACGAATTTGGGTTCCGCTTTTTGGTGGTCTAAGAGAGGTTATTTTCAAAGAAGCTCATAAATCGAGGTACTCAATCCATCCAGGATCGGACAAGATGTACCAAGATTTGAAGGATTATTACTGGTGGCCAAGACTTAAGGGCGACGTGGCTACTTACGTTGGAAAGTGTTTGACTTGCACCAAAATGAAGGCCGAGTATCAGAAGCCTTCAGGTCTTCTGTAGCAACCAGAAATACCCATGTGGAAATGGGAGCAGATCTCAATGGATTTCATAACGAAGTTGCCCAAGACTCCTAGAGGCCATGATACGATTTGGGTAATCGTGGACCATTTGACAAAGTCTGCGCACTTTTTGCCGATCAGAGAAAAGGATAACACAGGTAAGCTAGCTGAGCTGTACCTAAGGGAGATAGTCGCACGTCATGGAGTGCCTATCTCGATAATATCGGACAGAGATGGACGATTTGTGACAAGGATTTGGTAATCCTTTCAAGAAGCGTTTGGTTCTCATTTGAATCTGAGTACAGCTTTTCATCCACAGACGGAAGGTCAAAGTGAGAGAACGATTCAGACGCTTGAAGATATGCTACGTGCTTGTGTTATGGATATGGGTGGTAGTTGGGATACTCATATACCTTTGGTTGAGTTTTCCTATAACAACAGCTACCATACAAGCATCCAAGCTGCACCGTTCGAGGCTCTCTATGGACGCAAGTGTCGATCACCATTATGCTGGGCAGACGCAGGTGATAGACAGCCGGTTGGTCCCGAACTGGTCCAAGAGACAACTGATAAGATTATACAGATCCGAGAGCGCATTAAGGCGGCTCGTATTGACAAAAGAGCTATGCGGACCAAAGACGAAAACCCTTGGAATTTGAAGTGGGTCATATGGTTCTATTAAAAGTCTCACCTTGGAAAGGTGTGGCACGCTTTGGGAAGCGTGATAAGTTGAACCCACGATACATCGGACCGTTCAGAATTTTGGAAAGAGTTGGTTCTGTAGCATACAAGTTGGAGCTACCAGCAGAACTTAATGGTGTTCATGATACATTCCATGTATCTAATCTAAAGAAAAGTCCAACTCAAGAGACAGTGGTCATCCCTGCTGACGAAGTTCACATTGACGACACACTACACTTTACCGAAGAACCCGTTGAGGTTACAGATTAGAAGGTTAACAAGACTCGGAGGAGTAGTGTTAAGCTGGTCAAGGTTCAATGGAATGCACGTCACGGCCCAGAGTTTACTTGGGAGCGTGAAGACCGTATGAAAACTAGATACCCGCATTTATTCCCCAACTCCCCTGCAGCTAGTAGTAAAGCTTAAAATTTCGGGACGAAATTTTCTTAACAGGGCTATCAAATTTCCAGGTATCCGTACAATTATTAAACAATGATTAGTGCTTAATGACTGTGCTGAATTACAATTAATGACTTGAATTACTTTCTGATTATTGCCATATACATACATGTGCATCATATATTGCATAATGTCATATCATTGCTGCATGCAAACTATATTGATTCAAATGATGCACGAAACATAGTTAGCACAGTTATCAGACAAATCAGAAAAATGCTGATGGAGTTCAGTACATAGACAGACATTGTATTGAGACACAGAATAAGCCAGAAACCAAGTATTACACTAGTATACTGTGTAGGAAAGTAAGGATCACAAAACTGCCTTCCTAGAGATAGTTTAAGTGCCGGAAAGTGCCTGAAACTCACTTAAAATACTGAATTCAACAAAAATCAGCATAAATCAGCATTTGAACACACTAATATCATGCAGAAATATGGTTAAATGATCTTGAATGCTTTCCTAAGTGTCGTGAATCAAAACTGTCATAAAAGGTATCATAAAGCTCACTAAACTGCATAGTTTAGCACCTTAACGAACCGGTAACCAACAAAACAATCGGACACTACCCGAAACACCAAATTTTCACTAGAAGCATTGTTTTAACATTACCAAGCTAGTTATGGTCCCCGAACATCATAACACATCATATAACAACTAGTAACTAAATACCTAACTAGATTACTTGAAATCTAACCATAAACTAACTTCTAGTTTCAACCTAGCCTAAGACCCCCCCCCACCTAGTAATCGGCCAACACAAGGGCCCCACTTGTGATTTTATTATGTTATTATAATAGATTATGTTTCTCCTTTATAAAACATGAGAACCATTAGACAAAACTTATATTATGGATGTTATAAGTAACCTTAAGATCAAGGCCCTCATTTCATCAACACTACAACATTTGAGTTCTTCTCCTTCCTTCCCCATTGCTCTCGGCTGAACACCCCCACACCACCATCATCTTCATCTTCATCTTTCATTTTCCATACAATCCATACATACTCAAAGGTGCAAGAAGCCATACAAGGAAGCTTGGTGCCATTGGAAGTTGAAGGACCTTCACCATTTGCTTTTAACCACCAAAATCATCATCATCTTCATCTAGTGATCATCCCTAGCCTTAGGCTAGTAGTAAGAACACCATACTCTTCATTTTACATCTTATTTTAGTGGTTAAAAGAAGATACAAGTTGATGATCATGATGAACACTAAGAATCTTGAACTTGAAACTTGAATATAAGCTTAAAATCATAAGAAATCATGATGTTTATGTGTTGTTATGCTTATTGATTGTTGTTTACTCATGTTATTGATGAAGATCATCATATGATCTTGCTAGATAATGATTAAAAACATAATCTAGCAAGATGAGAGGATGAAAATGTTAAAGATCAATAGATCATCCTCATGTATATCATGAACTTGAAGAATAAGTTGTTTTCTTGTTAAGTGAGGATCAAAGTGTGTATAAAGTCTTGTAAACCTATGATATCAAGAATGGTTTTTCAAGAAATCAAGTTAAAAATACAAAGTTTACTTAATACTTGGTTCTAAAATAAATAAACCACATTTTTAGTGGTTAATCAAGTGTAGGATCATGTATTTAACAAGAAAAATCCAAGAAGAAATATTTTTAGAAAATGTAATTACAAGTTGTAAAGAACTAATTTCTTTAAAAATGATGTTTTAAAATAAACAACCACACTTTAAAGGGTAACTAAGCTTACTAAACACACTAGTAAGTTACTACAAATTTTTATAAATTTTCAAGTTCATGAGGTAGTAGTTTATGCTTGATTTTGGCAAATTGGTAAGTGTAGATTGATTTGTTGTTGATTGTGTTGATGTACAAAAGAAAATGATATGCATTGAAGGCATGGAAACCTCCATTTTTAGGGGAAACTATGGCAAATTTTTTCTAGAAATTAAACAATTAGAAAAATATTTCTAAACAAATATTTACAAGAATATTTAAAACCATAAATTTTCATATAAAGTTTGCCATAAATTTTGTTACAAAAATTATAAATATTGGAGGTTGATTTTTATAAATAAAAGGGACTAAATATGTATTTTGGAAATATATATTTAGAAGTCACCATGTGTGTGATTATTTATATATGATGTGTATTAGTTATATTATTTTAGAACTTGAAATAATATAACTCACCAAAATACCAAGAAATTACAATCCAAAATTTTACCAAAATCCCAAGAATATGAATATATAAATTATACCCAAATATTGGAGAAACCGAACAAAGAAATGTAACTTACAAAATATTCCGAAGAATTTATTCATAAGTATATTTTGGTAATTGATATTTTGGACACCAAGTGAATGAAAATGTGATTTTTACAATTATTACAAAATTATATCATATTTTTTACAAGAAGAAAATATATTATTTTTGGGTGAATAAAAATATATATTTTCTTGGAATTATTAGAAGATATATTATTTTTGGAAGAAAATTTATTTTCTCAAACAAACATGAAATACAATATTTTTGGGGTGAAAAATATATTTTCTTGAATACACATGGAATACATTATTTTTGGGTGAAAATAAGTTTATATATACTTTTAAGTTAGACTTGGAAATACACTATTTTTGAGACTTGTATGAGATTTATAAATATTTTGCCAAGGAAAAATTATAAGTAATTTTTCTGTGTAATATTTCTTAAAATATATTTTGAAAATATATATTGAAGTATTTTTATTAGAAATATTATTTCAAAAAAGTTAAGTATAAAATACTTAGTAATTACAAGAAAATACGTATTCTCGTACGTATAAATACACACCGGAATACGCCACCGATACGATACTTGGCAAAAATATACAAGTATAAGAATACGAATACGAATACAAATACACCCATCCTTGGGAAGGATATACATGTATAAATACATAAAAAGTAACAAGTTAAAAATGTATTATTTTAACAAATATTCCGAAATTTGATAAATATAATTTAAGTTAAAATATTTATTATTTTAACAAATAATTATATAATTTGGAATAATATTAAGGACATAAAGAAACGTAACTCAAAGACACTAATTAATACTAAGTCAAGGCACGACCCGCTCGTCTAATAAACCGTAGTACTTTGTAAGTAGTCGTGTACGCCAGAAGAAGCTTTGAGTTACAGTAGGTTAGGAAGAATGCAAGACTGTGAGTTCATGTCCCCCTTTTCTTTTAACTGTTTTTGGTTTTATAACTTCGGAGGTGAAGTACATGTTACAAACTGTTTACATACGATTACATTTGGTATGGTTAGCTAAGGAAAGGTACTACTTGATCATGTGAGTGGTGGGTACAACGCTTAAGACCATTAATCCTCATAGTAGGACCGAGGGACATGAGTGATAGATCTATTTGGGTGTAGCGAGCCCACACCCATGTGGACCGGGGGTTGACCCATGAGGTGACTATGTCTTACTGCCGGAGACAAAATTTGCTAGGTTTGAGCCTTCCTGCATCACGTCACACATATTAATGGCCTTGCAAACCATTAATGATCGATTTTCCTTGTTTGCTTTCATACCGGGCTTTACAAACATACATACATGCTTTCAATGATTACAAAGGTTTATTCGTGCTCACAAACAAACACATGAACTCGCTCAACTTTTGTTGATGTTTTCAAACTACATGTATTTCAGGGAATTAAATGTGGATCTGGTGGGCGTTTGGATGTTTCAAGTGATGTTGGGAATAAAAGATGTCATCCGGAGTCTAAGGGTTTGGATTGTGTGTCTTATCCTGGATAAGATACATAACTCAAAGCCTGGTTTTCATTAGTGTCTTTTGTTGAGTCCTTGTGGAACTTTAAAACAATTTGCATGGTTTGTAACAATGGATGAACATCTTTAGTTTTATCATATAGTTGTTTGTTATGGTTGAATGCAATGATATTAAGCAAGTCACACATAATCACACCTCCGCAAAAGTCAGGGCGTGACAGGAACTGAGCCCCAAACACTTGCATGTTGAAGGAATTAGGATCATCTATTGATGACAAACATGACGTAAGTTCTAGTTTTTCATTTGATGGTAAATTTTGCTAGATTGATTTGTTGGTAAAAATACATTGCATTTGTATGAGCTTTGGACACGTTTTCATAGTTTGAACATGTCATTTTGTACTGATATCTTGTACTTACTGCGCGTTGGGTTTTATAAGTTTAACGGGTGCTAAATGATGGAAAAGGAGAATAAACACAGGAAATTAGGTTGCACAGGTCAGGCAAGTGGCTGAAAAACAAACTTTGGAAAAGTGTCTCGCCCCAGCATCGAGGGGGAGAAAGTGTAACACTCCGTGACACGAGGGAGCGGGCGAATTGGGGCATTATCATTCACCATTTCAGCCGTTTGGGCTATTCTAGAGCAGAGAAAAGACGATTTCTTGAATTCTAATACCTGAATCATCCTATTTCTTCATGCCGAATCATTCCGAATCAAGAATTGAAGCTGTGATGACAAGCATGCGAGGCTAAAACCATTGGAACTTCCTCTGGATGAACGATTACTAGGTTTTACACATTAAACTTTGTTTTCTAATTCATTTAACTAATACATGTTGATCACTTTTATTAATTTTGGTAAATATTGAATATATTTGAACCCTTTGTCATTTATCAAGTGTATTGACGATTTCCTTGCATCGTTAGGCGTGTTGGTAATTTGGTTGGTAGTAGGTATAGTTTAACGGATTGTCAGGTTGTGTGGTTATTATTAGAAACTATCCCTAATCATTAATCAAAGTCATTAATTCCAAGGCCATGTCTTTGTGGTGTTTGAATAAGTGAACGGGTGTTTTTATGTGAAACTTGCAATCGGGAATCCGGGTAGGGGTTGTTTTTCCTTAATAGGATAAACTTTCTCAACAATTTGAATGTTTTTGTCAGTCAATCAACCAAACCCCCAATCTAGGTTAGTAGTAGTAAATTAGTTCAATCATTAAACACTAACCACAAATTCCCTATGGATATGACCTTACTTACTTGTACTATTATAGGTATTTAAGTAAAAAAAAATACTTGTTTTTGATAAGCCCACGACAGCTACATCGAAATGGCACCATTGCTGGGGAATTTGTGCGCGTAGTGTTAGTTTAGAGTAGTGGTTTTTGCGTGCTTTCTAAAAAAACATAAAATGCAAAAATATTTCTTTTTATTTGTTCTTGTTTCATTCAGTACTACACGCAATTTTCATGTTTTCTTGTGTGCAGGTGATCTCTTTGTTGCATGCATACCAAGTTTTCAGGAAGGTCATCACCGCTTCTCTATGATCCAGAAATTGAAAGAACCGTTAAACAAACATGAGTTGTCAGTCGTTCAACAGTCAAAGCAAAATCGTAGTCTACAAGCATGAATCCACCAGAGAATCAGGAAAATCCGAACCAGCCGTCACCACAACAAAAACCCATTACCTTATATGCCACCTCCCCCATTCCAAAATCAACTTAACCAGCCAACACCCAAATCAACAAAATCAACCACCACCGCAAAACCTGAATGTCTGATAAGCACCACCTCCATAGGGTGAGCTTCACGTGATCGGTGGGGCATTATAATACCCATGTATGAACTACCCGCTAGAAAACCAATCATTACCACAGGCCAACCTATTGTGGCTATTCAAAGAGTCAACCGAGAGCCACACTCGCACCGTGCAAGTCATTTGTTTAATCAAGGTAACAATCGGGCTAGAGTTGAAGGTTGGGTTGATGGTATGTACGTTGATGGGTACGGTGATGATGAAGGTTGGGGTGATGATGAGGGATATATTGGGAATCAAGGGGTTAGTTTTATCCGCCATGGCACAAGAATTAACAAGGATTTCAATTGAGACATTAGCGTGGTTAAAATGAGTATCAAACCCCACCACGAGCAAATAGGGCACTGGTTATGCCTCCTCACATGCAAAGGGGTCCTAGATTCCCGGATCGACATATTAGGGGGTAGAGAGCCATTTCTGACCTCAAATCGCTACATATTCTTCCCTCATAGTGATGCCGGTAGTTAAGGGTGATCGGTCATTTGAGGCCAAACCACATATTCTGAACATGCTACCTACTTGTCACATGAAAGGTAGTGAGGAGTCTTATGCGCATATTGCGGATTTTGAGGCAGTGTGTAGTATGATTGGTAGCCATGGGTTTACACCAAGTCAGGTGAAGTTTGTTTTGTTTCAGTTTTCGTTGAAAGTTGTTGCATGTGATTGGTTTATATCTTTTCCTTATGCTAGCATACATAACTGAGAGGAGTTGCAACAATAGTTTTTAGAAGAATACTACACTCCTCATAAAACAAGTGTAGTGAGGGATACCATCAGGGAGTTTCAACAGTTACCTGGTGAGCTGTTCTATGAAGCATGGAAGAGGTTCAACTAGTTGATATGAAATTGTCCCCATCATGGTATTCAACGATGGGAATTAATCAATGCTTTCTATGATGGGATATCTAACGATGACAGAAGAGATATCAAGGCTACAACTGGGGGTACTTTACTAATAAATCGCGTTGATGTTGATTGGGATTATTTAAAGATCATTGCCACTGCTTCAAAGAGACAAGTTTAGTCAGATAGAAAGAAGAAATACGCAATGATGACCCCGATAAGTGCAAGTACTACAAATGTTAGGGTAGCTCAGCTGGAGCGAGAAAAGGAAGCGTTAGAGCATCAATTGCCAAAGCTTAAAGGCCTTGGAGGATAGGACACATTACATGCAACTCAGACTTTCCTGGTTTGTGACTCGTGTGGGGATCTAGGTCATCCATTGGAAGACTATCTAGGACAGTTTGGTGAAGTTAAACAAGAGGTCAACCTGGTGTATGGTGAACAAAAGAATATGATGTGAATTCAAATATATAACATCCGCTTTATGTAATCTCCCCAATTTTCAATATGGTAGCACTACTAACTAGTCCAATCCAAACTTTCAGGTACCAAATTAGGGAAGTCAGCCATATTAGAACAGGAAGTCTGGTTACAACAACCAGAATTACAATCAGGGTGGTTACAACACGAGCAATCAAAGAAACTATCAGCCAAATTCAGATCAGGGAAGAGCGAGTAATCATAATAAGGGATCCAACAATGAGATGATGGAAATTCTGAATCAGATTCGAAAAGATCAAGAACTACAGTCTAAAGCTCATCAAGCCTTAGAAAAAGAAGTTGCTCAATTGGAAGCCGAGATGGCTCAAGGAAGGAAGGTTTCAGGCAGACTACCCAGTGATACCACAAAGAATCCTCGGCATCAAAATAACAGTTCTTCCCATGCCAGAGTTAACTCAGTAAGTATCGCTCCTAAATCTGAGTTTGTCGATACATGTTTCACCTCTTCTTCTCAAGTAGTTGCAGGTATAGAAGAGTAGATTGAAGGAGGAGAGGAGAGCAAGCTAGAAGTACCACTCATTTCAATTTGAGTGGGGAAGCTGAAGATTCACATAGCTCTACTGGATTTATGGGGCAAGTATGAGTATTCTGCCTAGAAGTTTGTATTACTTGTATGATTTTTGTCCTCTGCGGCGTCTGAAAATAAGGTAGTGTTGGTGGATGACACTTGGAAATAACCATGTGGGGTTGTAAAGGATGTGATGATCCAGCTGGGTGAGTTCTTTTACCCGGTAGATTATATGGTATTGGACTATGCACCTACCAGGACAAATGAACAACAAAAGGTAATTCTGGGTCGTCCATTCTTGCATACCGCCAACGCTCAAATAAACCAAGATGGAATGTTCATTATGAGTTTATAAAATTGTAAGTTATTTTTCAGTGTTCACTCAAAATCCATTACTTACGATGTTATTAATAATTTGTGTGAAGTAGTTGCTACTAACGAGTGTATTCCTCCTTACACTTCACTTGTAAATGAGGACACTTTAGATGAGATTGGTGTTGAGTTTTGCAAGTCTAAGTGTGATGGGAAGTGAGATCATGTAACGAAGGAGAAAGGGAGAGCAAAGAAGAAGTTAAGTGATCCTCTTGATTATAGCCATTTAAGGGTTAAGGATGGTTATTGTGACCCTAAGTGGTGTGTAGATGCAACCTTTCCAGACTATTGGAAGCCAAGTTACTTAGAGAATTTCGGAGACAAGCATTCTTTTGAACCACCTTGAGCACCACAGGTTTGATCTAGCTGAAGACCTAAAACTTAGCGCTCTTGGGAGGCAACCAAAGGTTTATTTTTTATATTTATTTTCTTTTGTTTTTGATTTTTTTGTGCTTTACATGCAATCGAACAAGTGTGGGTAAGTTCGATGTGTTTGGTATGCTTATGTGCAATGGAGGGTAATGCACAGCCATCAGGGGCATGGCTGGGCAAGGTTGAAAAAGTTTCTTTAAAATGAAGTTAGCCTAAATTGTTGATTTTGTAGAATTTTTGTACAATGAGTCAACTTAATCTGTTTTGGTAGTGTTTTGAGTGTTACTTTGTAGGTTTCGATCTCCCCATCCATACTCAATCTCCATTTGGCGGGGATGATTTGAATATTTTGATGAGCTGAGTATCCCATACTGATTTGCGGCCGCGAATGAAATGCTATACGGTTGCTTTAGAACATTCATCAGGGGAGTTTGTTCCAGTCTTTTGTATACTTTATTTTTGTTTTTATTTTAAGTCATAGTTTCTTGCTCCATTGAGGAAAATGTAGGATTCAAGTGTGGGGAGGGGAAAATAGCGTTTTAGTTGGTCTTTTAGTTAGTTTCCAGTCGTTTTCTTTGATTAAAAAATAGAAAATAGAAAAAAAGATTTGAAAATGTCCTGTAAAGATTTTGCAAACAAAATGGAAGGTATAGGTGTAATCGGGTCATTGGTTTTCAATTTTATATATATATATATATATATATATATATAGGGTAATGTTCATGCGAGAACCACCTTTATTACGAGAACCGTGAGAACCAATGTGAACACAACCTAAAATAGCTAAAAATAACCTAAAAAAACAAAAAAAAACCCTAACCCCCATCCCCACCCCCCCAAAAAAAAAAACCTAAACCCCCCCCCCCCCCCCCCCAAGCAAAAATGCTAAAAACTAAACCCCCAAAAAACCTAAAAAAATCTAAAAAATTAAAAAAAAAACACACACAAATTTTTTTATAAATATTTTTTACATTAAAGTCGCTACTTTTAGTAGCCAAAAAAAATTTGGCTACTAAAAGTAGCGATTTTTTTATAAAAATTATTAAAAAAAATTTGTGTGTTTTTAGGTATTTTTGGTTGTGTTCACATTGGTTCTCGCAATAAAGGGTGGTTCCTAACGGATCCTTCTCCTATATATATATAGGATTAGGTTCAAGAGTGAACACTAGTGTAGTTTGCGAACTGAGTGAACTAATCCTGGCCATACATGTGTGTAGATCAATGGCCAGGATTTGATGATGAAATACACTAGTGTATTTTACGATTTGATGATGAAAGCCTAGCCATCCACGTGTGTAAATTAATGGCCAAGATTTGTTCACTCAGTTCACAAATACATTGGTGTTCACTCTAGAACCCCACCCTATATATATATATATATATAAAAGATAACGAATGGTCGAAAATCCATCAAACTTAGGATATGTGGGTAGGCAAAGCCGATTGAAAGGTTCCTAGGATCCCGAGACTACTAAATACTCTAAAAGATTAACGATGGATGATAGTGGTCGGTGTTGGTGTTGTTGTGGTGGTGGACTGGTGGCAAGTGTGAGAGAAGTGGTTTGCTAAGGGATGAGTCGGAATGAAACCAAGCACCCCTATTTATAGCTAAAATCAGAGCACCCACCTGGCACGACCCCATGGCCTTCATTCCTCTCCCTTCATTAACTGCAGATATAAGATCTTGTACTAACACGGCCCCGTGTGTCAACGGCACGGCCCGTGGTTATTGTACTTGCTGTGCTATCTCAGATTCTGCGAATCTTAGAGTTGACCACGGCCCGTGTTGAGTTAGTACGACCCCGTGTTAGTTTGTAATTTGTTGTTGTTTTTTTTCGCAGGGAATCTTGAGTGGGCACGGCGCCATGCCTGGTGAACACGGCTCCGTGCCTAAACTTTTGTTTTTGTTAATTTTGTTGATTTGGATGTGGATGGGGGTTCGGCGAGTCGTGTCAATCCTTCTTCTTTGTATTTATGTTGGTTTCAGCTGTTAATTTGTTCCTTTTGTTCGTTTAAGCTCTTTTGATCCTGAAAATTAAAAGTAAACAAAGAAACATGTTTTTTCCAACATTATTACCGAAAAAAGTTTGATTTTACGCCTTGTTTAATGTAATTTATATGTTGTATTTTACGCACATCAGGGTGTGACACCTAAACTGTAGCAAAATATGTTCATAGCTAATCCGTAGCCAAATTTGCTACCGATTTGTTTGGTAGCAAACTTTCTTAGCAAATGCCTTTTTTGTAGTAGTGCTCGTTTAACAAACTTATTTTTGGTTCGTGCTCGGCTCGTTTACTAGACAACCTAAAATACGGGCGAAATGTTATTAAATATTAATGAGTATATTGCCAAAATCGTCCCTGAGGTTTGAGCATGTTTGTCATTTTCATCCAAAACAACTCTTTTGTCCAATATAGTCCTTCACTTTTGGGATTTTTTGCCATTTTCATCCAAACGTGTAATTTCTTTTATTTTTTCTATCAAACATTTGGATAAAAATGCCAAAAAATCACAAATCTTATGGACGATTTTGGCAAAAAAAAGTCAGACGTTTGGATGAAAATGACAAAATATCTCAAAAGTGAAGGACTATATGGTACAAAAAAGTTGTTTTGGATGAAAATGACAAACATACCCAAACCTCAGGGACGATTTTGGCAATTTACTCAATATTAATAAAAACTAATACTAAACAAAGGCTCGACAAGCTTGGCGAACTTCACATGCCAGGCTCGAGTTTGGGCTTCATAAATAAACAAGCTTTATCTTAGACTTAAGCTCAGTGGCGTACCCACCCTATTCCAAGGGTGGGCGGGCGCTCCCCATGAAAAAATATTTTGGCCGGAATATGTGTTTTTTTCGATTTTTTCCGATTTTTTTTGTTTTTTCCCGATTTTTCCGATTTTTCCCGACCGACTAGTCGCGATTAGGGCCGACTAGGGCCGATTAGGGCCGACTAGGCCGACTAGCGATTTTTTTACTGATTAGCTGAAAATTACTCTGTTGATGGGCGACTAGCGACTAGTCGGCGATTAATCGCCAGCTAGTCGCGATTTTTGCAACCATGACTGTGAGTCTATGATTCATAAATGCCAAACATTTATTTAACCGTGATGAATAACTACACTATAAGTTAGAATTGGTAAATTTGTATTTTCTTAAATGCAAACACTAGTGAGGACACAAAGGGTACATTACACCCACACATATGCGTGTGTGACGTGGTCTATAGGCCTAATGTGGTGCACTTTGAACTTCGCACACCGCTTTTGTATTTTTGCCAATGAGGTAGTGATGGAGTGGTTGAGGAAAAACTTGGTGTTCCTTGTGACCCAGATTCAACTCTCACTCTCCCCATTATTTTCTGCGGCATCCAGGTGAAGGGAGAATACGGATGGCGCCTGGCGAGGTTTTACCGATTATTCCACTGTCGTGCCTTCGGGCGGGTGGAAGTCGGGTTTCGGGGCATCTAGGAGAGCCAAGGGGCTGGCGGCGGTCGAGTAGTCGACCTTGGTCACAGCGCCCGGTGTCATGATAATTGGCACGTCGTTTTTTGCCGTTAAAAAAAGAATTGGTAAATTTGTAACGTGGTAAGCCAAACTTTGTTTGAATAATGTAATCCAGTCTTTAATGTCATGTGTTGATGCTGATAATGACTCGTTGCTCCTATTGCCACCTTTTGTGGTGTGCATGCTTTGCAATTTCCCTTAGCAGTATGGCATACAATACAAGCACACACCCCTCCCTTCTCTCCATCTCTATCTGTATTATTATTTATTTATTTTATTTTTTTAATAGCAATATTTACTCACTCTTAATTTACACCAAATTTAATCATAAACTGCTCCTAGGTTTATTTATTATATGTGTAATATATATATATATATATATATATATATATATATATATTTAATCATAAACTGCTCCTAGGTTTATTTATTATATGTGTAATATATATATATATATATATATATATATAGGGGATCGCTAAAATGAGAACCACCTCCAGTTATGAGAACCATGAGAACCACTTTATAGCCTTTAGATTAACTTGATGGATGGATGAGATTAAAAGTAACAAAAACTAATATTAAATAAAATTTGTCTTATTATGTCTTTTATATTTTAATCAAAAAGGGTAGATTGGTAAAATAACTTTTTTTTGTCTTTTTCACTTTATTATTTTTTAATTACTTTTTGTTTTATTATATTACTTTTTAGTTTTATTATATTACTTTTTATTTTTTAAAAAGATTTTTTATTAAACAAAAATTTTGAAAATCAGATTTTTTATATAAAAAAAATTTATGGGCGGTTTTTTACCACACGTTTTTTACGCGCGTTTTTTTACGACCCGTTTTACGCTCCGTTTTTTCACGCCGATTTCGCGACCGTAGTTTTTAAGTGCCGTTTTTAGGCCCGGTTTTAGGCGCCGTTTTTTGCCGCGCCGTTTTTTACGTCACGTTTTTTACAAGCCGTCCCGTTTTAGCGCGCCGTTTTAGCGTCACGTTTTTTTACAAGCCGTCCCGTTTTTTGTCGTCCCGTTTTAGCCGTCCCGTTTTTTTACAAGCCGTCCCGTTTTTTGCCGCGCCATTTTTTACGTTACGTTTTTTACAAGCCGTCCCGTTTTTTGCGCCCCATTTTTTACGTCCCGTTTTTTTCGCCCCATTATTTACGTCACGTTTTTTGCCGCGCCGTTTTTAGCGTCACGTTTTTTTACAAGCCGTCCCGTTTTTTGCCGTCCCGTTTTAGCCGTCCCGTTTTTTGCCGTCCCGTTTTAGCCGTCCCGTTTTCTACCGTCCCGTTTTAGCCGTCCCGTTTTTTTACAAGCCGTCCCGTTTTACGCCCCGTTTTTTTACGTTTTACTCGTCGGTTTTTTACGTTTTACGTGTCGGTTTTTTACGTTTTACGCGTCGGTTTTTTACGTCTTACGCGTCGGGTTTTTACGTTTTACGCCCCGTTTTTTTACGTTTTACGCGTCGGTTTTTTACGTTTTACGCATCGGTTTTTTACGCTTACGCGTCGGTTTTTTACGTTTTACGCCCCGGTTTTTTACGTTAACGTTTTTTACGTTAACGTTTTTTACGTCCCGTTTTAACGCGGCGTTTTTTACGTCCCGTTTTAACGCGGCGTTTTTAAGTTCCGTTTTATTTACGTTTTACGAAAAACTTTTTACGTTTTACGTTTTACGAAAAACTTTTTATGTTTTATGTTTTACGTAAAACTTTTTACGTTTTACGTTTTACGAAAAACCTTTTACCTTTTACGTTTTTACGCGTCGCTTTTTAACGCGTCGTTTTTTAACACGCCGCTTTTACGGCCGACTTTTTACGTTAAAAAGTTTACGTTTTTTGTTAAAAAATTTACGTTTTACGTTAAAAAGGTTTACATTTTACGTTAAAAAATTTACGTTTTACGTTAAAAAGTTTACGTTTTACGTTAAAAAGTTTACGTTTTATGTTTTTACGTTTTACGTTAAAATATTTACGTTTTACTTTAAAAACTTTACATTTTTACATTAAAAAGTTTACGTTTTACGTTAAAAGTTTACGTTTGACGTTAAAAAATGTATGTTTTACGTATTACGTTAATTTTTTTAATCTTTTTACGTTTTACGTTAAACTTTATTACGTTTTACGTTTTAAACTTTTTACGTAAAACTTTTTACGTTTTACGTTTTACGAAAAACTTTTTACGTTTTACGTTTTTACGTAAAACTTTTTACGTTTTACGTTTTTACGTAAAACTTTTTACGTTTTACGTTTTACTTTAAAACTTTTTTACGTTTTACGTTAATTTTTTTAATCTTTTTACGTTTTACGTTAAAATTTTTACGTTTTACGTTAAACTTTTTTACGTTTTACGTTTTAAACTTTTTACGTTTTACGTTAAACTTTTTACGTTTGACGTAAAAGTTTACGGTTGAACTTTTTTTCACAAAGACTTTTTTACACAAAAACTTGTTTACGCAAGACGAACGCACCCATAAATCGCAAAGTCGGTAGGTGTCTCGGATATATTTTTATCGTCATCGACTGGGGAAAAGTATATAAAAAACCAACAACAACAAAACAAAAGAGTATCTCGAAAAAAAACGGGGTTTGGCTCAGATTTTTTCCGATAATTAAAAAGGCTGCAAAGTGGGGTTGCAGGTTCAAAAACCTACCCTCCGCCGTCCTTGCCGCGCCATCGTCATCAAAATCTTTTTTTTTTTTTTTTGCATCATCGCCATCCAATCCAAAACATATCAACCCCACAGTCACTGATCAAACAAGAACAAACCAGATTCAAACCACAATATTCAAAACCAACAAGATTCAAAACCAACAAAAAACCCAGTTCATCAAAAAAGCACCCAGTTCATCAACAAAAACCCAGATTCAAACCCAACAAAAACCCAGTAACAATAACAACCAAACATGATGTAGATACCCAAAAATCAAATCAAAAAGGAAACCCCATCAACAATAACAAAATGATGTACATACCCAAAATCAAAAACCCATATTCAACATGAACAAACATTCAAGCCCAGATTCAACAGAATCAAACCCAGAAATTCAAACCCCCAAGAACACCCATCAGATTCAAAAAAACCCAGAAAAATCAAGAACACCCATCAGATTCGAGAACACCATCAACAAAAACACTTACCCACCGACGCACCATCGCCCCTGAAACCACCACCACCACTGACGCCGTTCTCCGCCACCGCCTATCGCCGCCGTCCCCTCGCTACGGTCAACACCACCACCACAACATCAAATCGGTCTTCATCTTCATCCCAGATGAAGAACAGTGGTTGGGGTTTTGTGACAATCGGTCTTCATCTTCATCCCGCAAATAACTTCATCTTTGTGATGATTGCGGCGGCGGAGGGCAGCTGTGGGGTGGCGGCTCCGCCGTGAAACGGAGCTTCCGTTTCTGTTCTCCGGCCTTGCCGTCGATGTGTGCCGCCACCACCACAGTGGTGGCCGGTCGTTTATTTGAGCAGGGGTGGGGGGAGGGTTAAGTGGTCGCCTGATGTATATATCGAGTGGGAGAGATGATGGTTCTGGTTGCTTGTGATTTTCTTCAAGATAGAGAGAATGAGAGACAAAAATGAAGATAAATGAAGAAGAACATGAGATTTAAAGAGAGAGGAGAGGGAAGGTGCTTTAAATGAAGAGAGATAATGAGATTTGATGTTTTGGGTAAATGACTAATATACCCTTTCTGTTGGCATGTTCTGATTGGTTGAAAGTAGTTCTCATGGTTCTCATAACTGGGGGTGGTTCTCATTCTAGCGGCTCCATATATATATATATATATAAACTCACTCCAGTTGACTAAACCCTGAAAACTCTAACATGTGGCTAGGATTGATCCACGTTTAAATTTAGATTGAAAGGAGTAAGGGCATGATCGTCTTTTTCTATCTTACATTTTTGACATTATGGTGATGGGTTGGTGATGTGTCTGCACATGCAGACTTCTCATACTTGCCTCTTCTTCTTGTCACCATTTAATTAATTAAAGTTGTACTTGTGGAACTAAAGAAAGTTTGCCTTTTCTCTCACAACCTTCCTTTTCTCTCATTAATACATATCCCTCATCATCTAACATCATTTAATCGAACCAGAGAGAAGAGTGAAAGAAAGAATCCTTACATAAATCATCCTCTCTCTCTTGTTCCAATATAGATGAAACAAGATAAAAAATCAAATCTCTCACATCTCATTTCTCCCAAACAGAGTCTTTTTATGTTTTATGAAGCATTTCTCAAATGAAGAACATATTTTACTTCCCAAAAATCTAGAGAGATAGATGGTCAGAGAGAGAAGGTCGGAGAGAGAGAGGCAATGAGGATCGGTGAGAGAGGCAGTGAAGATCAGAGAAAGATCAGAAGATCGAACCGGTGTTCCATACAACATCAGACTCAGATCTGGTTCAGATCCGAAATCCAAAAAGACGTCCCAGTTCCAAGATGTTACCAGATCCAAAAGATGCTCCAGATCCGGTTGAAGATGTTCGATGTTGAAGATGATATTCCATATAACGATTCGATGTTGAAGATGATCCAAAAGATGTTCGATGTTGAACATGATGTTCCAGATCTAAAAGATCCTCCAGATCCATAAGTATGTTTGTTTTCAGGGTTTTTTTTTTTCAGATTTGCATTTTTTTGTGTTTTATAGATCTTTATTTTTTTGTGATTTGTAGATCTGCAAGTTTTTTCATTTTTTTGTTCAAGAAGATGAATGTTTTTTAGTTCTTGTTTTCTGGATATGTTGTTTTTTATTACTGATTTTTTCATTTTTTTTTATGTAAAATTTGTTCTTATATAAATAATTTGATTTTTTTTTCATATCTGAACAAATGGAAACAATTTGATTTAAGTTCTTATGTATTGGATTAAAATCTAAGTTACTTTCTTGTTTATTGTTATGATGATTGAATCTAAAAAATCTGTTGTTGTTGGATTCTTGTTAATAAAGTTATATTTTTATATGCATGTTATATTTTTGATGTAACAATTCTCATAACAATTTTATGCGTCTTAGTTATGAAACTCCAAGATCTAGGCATTTTTTATGTAACACTGTGTAACCGGGTGTTAGAAATGTAACAATCGAAGAAACAAAACATGTTACATTTTTATGTAGACTTTTGATGTGTTGAATCTGAGAATTTTATATGTTATGGATTTTTTTGGTTTTGTTTTTACCATTTTACATTTTATTTTTGCCTCAGATTTTTGTACATTTTTGCTGTATCCTTGTTACATTTTTTTTTTCACTGAGATTTTTGTACATTTTTGCTCTATGTGTGTTTGATCATGTGCTTTTGTTGATGGTTGCTTGAATATCTTTTTTTTTTCATGACAACGTTGTATATTAATTAAGAAAATTAGTATATAGAAAAATAATTCACCCAAAGCAAAGGCATCATTGTAAGTGAGAGATTCCAACGTTTCTTTTTAAATACCAATAACATACTTATCTCATGCTCCATTAAAACAAGCTTATCTTATCCAAAACAACATGTATTGCAATTTCATACATCTATTTATACGTATGTATTTTGTATTTTGGCACATGTACGACAATAGTGTTGTGTGTTCTTTTTATTATGTGTTTTTTAGGCTAGCCATACTATGTTTTAATTATTTTGTTCTCTATGTTTAAGTGTTTTTTATATTAAGTTAATATATCTAGCCATATCTACTAATCTTTTTTGCACAGATTTTTTTTTTTTGTTGAACATATAACATGCAACGTTTTTATTCTCTTAAAAATATGTAACATATAACAAACAACTATTTCATTTCATTCTAAAAAATGTGTAACATATAACATGCAACTCTTTTATTCTCTTAAAAATATGTAACATATAACATGCAACTATTTCATTCTAAAAATGTGTAACATATAACATGCATTAAATGGTAAAAAACAAGCATTTTTTCTTGTATACTGGGTGTTTACATTTTTTGAAATTATACAGAAAATGTAACGTTATTTTTTGTACTTTTTTTTTGTAAAATGTTACATATAATGTAATACTTATTGCTCATTTTATAGAATGTAACTTTAATAAGATGATACATATAAAGTAACATTTTTCCTCATTGGTTACATTTTTTTTTTTTTGTAAAATGTTACATATAATGTAATATTTATTGCTCATTTGTAGAATGTAACCTTAATAAGATGGTACATATAAAGTAACATCTAATGTAACCTTATTCAACGTGTATATCCAGTTTTTCACCTAATGTTTTTACATTTATTTGTTATATACAACACCGGTGGCCCAAACACCGATAAATTAAAAAAAAAGTATCGTAAAACAATTTTATGAATAAAATACTTAAGTTACAAAATTTTGGTTGAATATCATTGGCTCACCCGCCACGTCATAGCGGGCCATCCCAAAAGTTTTGAATTTTTAAATTCAAACCGTTGGCTTGGCCAAGCGGTCACCCAAACCCCAACAGCCCCTATAAATACCCCCAAACCCCAACCATGTGGTCCATCCCAACCCCCACCGTGGTCCCAAACATTCGATATCCTCACCCGCTGCCCCAGCCGGTCGTCCCAAAGCCAACATCCCACGAACCCGCTATGGCATCCTGGACCCACGACGAAGAACTTGCCCTAGTCACAAGCGTCGTTGACGCTATGAAGGGGCGGCCACCGGGCCAAACCAAATATTGGACGGAAGCTTTCGCGGCCTACCGACTAAACGTCGGTAACGACCGCCACAACATGAATGCGTGCCAACATAAATGGCGCGAGCTACGTCCCAAGCTCGAGCGTTTCAAGGCTTACTACGAAGCCGTTCCCGGGGGCGAGTTAAGCCACGAGGACCGGGTGGCGGTGGCGAACATAGAGTTTCGCGGCAAGGAAAAAAAGGCGTTCGACAAGATCGACCTTTTTGAAATTTTTTTAACGCTTTAGGTTTCTTATTTTGTAATTTTTAGGTTTATGTAATTTTATAAATATTAATGAAGTTGTATGTTTTTTTTATAAATGTTTGTGTGATTTTTTTAAATTTTGTATATTTTTTTTAAACTACCCTGCCACGCGGTGCACCCAACCCAAGCCCCCACCATACCCCGCGGACACGTACCAGGCAGTAGGGGGGGCTCCCATTCCACGTGTCAGCACCCGCCCCAACCCACGCCCAACCCAAGCCCCACCATACCCCGCAGTCTAAATAGGTTCGTGTACATTTATGTTACATTCCCTATTTATGAAAAAAATGAAAAAAAAAACACTTACTAGTTTTCTTTTAAAAAAATATTGAAAATTTGTATGTTACATTTTTTTGGACATATAAGTCATAACATAAATAGGTTCGTGTACATTTATGTTACATTCCCTATTTATGAAAAAAATGAAAAAAAACACTTACTAGTTTTCTTTTAAAAAAATATTGAAAATGTGTATGTTACATTTTTTTGGACATATATATTATGTAACCTAAAATTTGTAACATTAAAAAAAAAACTACTCGGTGTTTTTTTGTGTTTCTTTTTTAAAAAATGTTCAAATATTTGTATATTATACTTCCTATTTTTTTAGAAAGGTTTTTATATAACACAACGTAAGTGGGTTTTAGCAATGTAACAAATCCTATATTCATATATGTTTTGCTAGTTACATTTATTTGTTATATAAACATCAGATCCTAACATCATTCTAACTGAAAACAAATAATCTTCTTCATATAAATATATAAATCAATACAAAAATAAATCTGCACAAGTTGACTCATCACCACCATCCCATCCCTGCATCTCTCTCTGTAAAAACCACCATGTTTCATCCCTGCATTTACATAAGTATATATAATGTTTACATGAGATCAATGAATGCTTAATAGAAAAATGACTTCTTTATTACGAAAGAGAGGTGTGTTTATTCAAATTCATGCACTTAATAAAAAAAAAACTCTACCTTTTCCTAAATCTTTGAAGACAGTGAAATAATGTTATATATGTGTTAAAAGTCGATTGGGTTCTTCCAAATTACCGTATTTTATTAACCCGGACAGAAACAAAATGTTGACTCGTATCTCACAAATGTTGAAAATATATACAAGTGCACCAGCCCCACCCGACACCACCGCCGCCAACCACCACTACCAGCATGTTGCACCAGCCCCACCCGACAACCACCTTGCAACAGCCCCACCCGACCACCATTACCATCTCCATCTGACCGCCACCATCTTAAACCACCCCCACACACTCCGGCGGCCTCCCTAACTGCTCGAATTCCTTTAAAAGCAGATCTAAAACAAATTTTCAACAAACTCCACCGTCATCGTCATCATCTGAAACTCTCTAATTCTGAATAGCTAAAACAAAGCTGATAATTTTAGTCAACAAAGAAGCGACGCACCTGAAATCCTCTCGTTTTTAGCCTGATTTTTTTCCGGCGGTGACCGTTGAAATTCTCCGGTGATTCTTGAATATCTCCGGCGTTCGTTGATATTCTACGGCGATTTTGAAGATCTTTAAGCGATTTTTGGCCGGTGATTCTGGGTATAGTTGAACATCTTCGCTAATTTGGGTATAGATGAAGAATGTTTGATGAAAATTTTTGGAAGAGAGAGAATTTGTTTTGATGTTTTTGAAGTTTTGAAATGAAGAAGACAACTGAAGTAGGTAATGCAGCCGATTTGATGGTTTGTGCATATAGAGACTTTTGTCTTTCTTGAAAGAGATGAAATTATGTTTCCTATATTGCCCTTTAATGTACAATCAATGTATTAAATAATACTGAAAAGTGGAAATAAAGAAAGATATGGCCCAAACTTAATCTCACCCATTCATTTAGTTTGATCAATGGTGATTAATGGGTTTTCAGGGTTTAGTCAACTGGAGTGGGTTTTCGATTTATCCTTGCCCTATATATATATACCAATATAGGGAAAGGATAAATTGAAAACCTATATGAGTTAAAGAAACTCAGAAAACTCCATCTCCACCATCAATCTCATGTGATCAATGGTTGGTATTAAAAAGTTACAAAAAAGTTACTTTTCAGATAATGTTACAGTCAGTCTGACAAAAAGTATAACAACTTTACACTTTTCTCTTTCATCTCCCTTCTCTCATCCGACATAAAAAGTGTAACAACTGCATTGTTAAATAAAAATCTTGTTGTAAAAAAAATGTTACATGTTTTTTACGCATGTTACAAAATAAAATTTTCGTAAATTATAAGTTCTAAAATCCATACACTTCATATAATTTAAAAAACTGATGTCAAAATACAATAAAAAAGTGTTACACGTGAGTTATAAAAAATGTGAACTAAAAAAATGTAAAACGTTCTTTCTCCTCTCTCCACTGTTACGAAAATTGTGTCAGTGTCAGAAAATGTTGCAGCTAAAAAGTGTAACACGTGGCAACATGATGTCCATCTATTAGGTTTTCAGAGTTTTTGTAACTCGTATGGGATTTCTCCCTATAATTCACCTATATCTCGAGAACCAATGTGTACACAACCAAAATAAACTCACCCCACCACCACCTAAAAACCTAAACACCCCCCCCCCCCCCCCCTTCCCACCCACCTAAAAAAACCATACCCCACCAATAACCCTCCAAAAACCTAAACCCCTCACCCAAACTAAATGCTAAAAAGTAAAGCCTAAAGCTAAACCACAAAACTAAATGATAAAAATGTTTTTTAACAGTTAAATCGTGACTTTTTACCAAAAAAATTATAAATAAAAAAGTCAAGATTTTTAAGGAAAAAATTGTGTGTTTTATAGGTTTTTTTAAGTAGTTTTGTTTGTATTCACATTAGTTCTATGATTCTCGCAATAAAAAAGGGTTCCTAATGGATGGTTACATCATTTTAACCCCAAGCATTTTTTTGAACCAAATATATGTAAAGTCGGACACACCTTCGTAATGGATTTGGCACATTGTTTATGGGCGAAGGTATCTTTATAATCAAAACTCGTTACTACAACATATGAAAACTGAAGGCACCGTTGTAATCAACAAAACTCTGCACGAAAAAAACCAAAACTAGAATGTTGGACGCACCATTGTATTGAATGAAGTAGAGTGTCAGATGCAATTTTGGAGTTTAATGTATATGCTTTAAAATGAAGTATATTAAAATAATGAATAAGGTAATTTCAAGTAGAGATTGTGGAGACTCTATATAAAGCCTTGTTATGTATAGTAGGGTGTGTAGGAAATCATATTAATTGAATCATAATCAAATTAACCAATGTAATCGAAGCGTACCAAACAATGTTTTAAAAACCGGTTCGTACCGGCCGGTAATACCGGATTCCGGATCTTCACCCGGTACGAAACAGGCCGGTAATTACATGAAACGGCATTGGATTTATACCGCCGGTAAGTTGCGAAATACCGGTATGTGCAAAATATCCTTCAGTTACTTGGACACCTTGTGCAGCTCACTATCTTAATCTTCTGTTAAAGGATGTTTCAGAGTTGGAGAATGTTGCAAAGTTGGTTAAACTTGCATCTAGGATTACTGTTTTTATTTATAATCATAAGATGCCGTTGAATTGGTTAAGAAAAAGAGAGGGTTGGACAGAAATCATTCGTCCAGGTCCTACCCGGTTTGGTACGACCTTCGTTGCATTAATAAGTTTGGTAGATCATAAAAATGACTTGCAAGCTCTTGTCATATCTAATGAATTTAAAAAGATGTCAAAACTGGGGAATGCAACTGAATGTAAAGAAGTTGTGATGAATGAAACTTTTTGGAGCAATTGTTTGATTACTGTGACAGTAATGGCTCCTTTGTTGAGGGTTTTGCGTTTGTGTGATATGGATGAAAAACCTTCTTTGCCATATGTTTTTGAGGGGATGATTCAGGCAGATAAGGGAGTTAAGGCAATATTTAAGGGAAAGGAAGATTTGTATAAGCCATATACAGATATAATCGATGCTCGATGGAAAAAGATGTTATGTTCTGGTATTCATTGTGCGGCATATTGGTTAAATCCAGCTTATCAGTATGACAAAGAAAATCTTTATAAAGGTAAAGAAGTTTTCAAGGGTGTTCTCGAATTGGTTGAGAAGAATTTTTCGGTTGATGAGGTTATAGATATTACAACGGCTTTAGGCAAGTTTCGTGATGGCGAAGAATGTTTTGGTAGGAGTAGTGCCATTGCTTCTCGTAAAGCAATTCAACCCGGTAAGATAGATATATTTTTCATTTTATTATTAACAATATTAGTTTTTTATTTGTTATTGTTTTGATAACTATTTTCTTTTGTAGCCGAATGGTGGAGATTATTTGGTGGAGATTATCCGTTAATGCAAAACTTTGCCGTTCGAATATTAAGTCAAACCGCATCTTCCTCCGGTTGTGAACGTAATTGGAGTGTCTTTGAAAGGATTCACACAAAAAAAAAAAAGAAATCGGTTGGAACATGAAAGACTAAATGATCTTGTGTTTGTTCATTACAACTTGCGTTTACAAAACAGGTACGATATCTTGAATTCTTTAAAATGTTTATTACATCGTAATTTACTTTATAAGTGTTGACATTTGGGTAGTTGTTTTCGTAGACTCAAATATGCTAAAAGATCCTATGACCCAGTTGATTGTGAAAGTATTAGTCATGCGGAATTTTGGGTGGTTGAAGAAGAGCCGGCAAGAGAACTTCATAACGATGATATAGATAACATGTTTGGTGAGGAAGATCATGACCCGGTTTCTCAAACACAAGGTTACTTATTATATATGTCACTTATCTTACGTAAGTTTAATATATTATGATTATTTGCAACTAAAACTTCTTATTTAATAATGTAGGAAACGAAAATAGTTATGCTCTAGTTGATGAGGATGGTGACGATAGTGAATTTCATCTTTTAAGCGACCGGGAACTTGATGCATTCAACACTCCAATAGCTTAAACTTTGTTGGAAAACTGAATACTTTTGAATCATCTTTTTTGTTATGGATTAACTTTTGGATTGTTTTTAATTTGTTATAATGCACTTTGGATTTTTTTTTTTTTTTTTTTTTTGAGTTAAAGTTGTAATTTATGAAATTATACAGTTAATTAGTTAACCCGGTTGAACCACCCGGTACAACCCGGTTCAACCGGTTAAACCATTTTTAAGCTCAATCCGGTACGATTAAAATACCGGTTTTTAAAACATTGGTACCAAATATTTGGTGGATTGGTTTAATGATTTTATGAAAACCCATAACAGTAGATCGGTTATGATTAACAAGGTTTTCATACACGCTAAAACCGAATCGGTTATATGTTGCTTTCCAATTTGTTGTTTTTGCATTAATTGTTATTTCATCAATCTTATTGATTGGCGTACCTGTTGTATTTCCTTCTCTTGATATATTCAATTGTCAAAAAAAAATCAAGCCATACCCAAATATTTTTTAGAGGAACCGACCTATAACCAACCTGCTATGGCATTCAAAACTGATTAACCGAACCGCCATAATCAATTAACTATGATTATCCGTTAACCGATGTCTCGGTTATGGTTATAGGTTTGGTCCAAAACCGACCCATACACACATTGTAAAGAAATTAAACTTATGTTTTAATTTTGAAAACACAAAAATGGTAACATGTTACTTCCCATTTTACTACTAAGGGTGTTAGGAGTGGTTAAACATTTGAGAGTGACAAGCTAAAAAATCAACCAATGAGAGTGTGACATGTCAAAGTGGTAAACTATGCTCAAAAGTGTTGGCAATGGTTTAGACACTTTGTGAAGTGGTAAACTAATTTTTTTTAAGGGAAAAATGTGTGATTGGTTGAGATTGGAATAGACCCCACCCCACAATACCCTCTCTCTCTCAATCATCTTCCCCGCGTCGGCATACATACCCCGATCCACGCCTTTCTCCGCAACGGCAAAGGGTTGGCGGCGGTGTTTGCCGCGCGGCAAACCGCTTTGCCGCGTCCACTCCTAACACCCTAAGGTCATTTTAAGAGAGCTTGATATATAGCCAAGAACTAAACTTGTCGAGAATCGTCTGTGGTCCCAAGTTTTGAATGAAACAACACAAAAATTGATGGAACCATACACAATAAATTCGTGTTGTTAACTTATGCTGTTTTATTTATGATCAATATGTGGCACAATTTAATGTATAAGAAAACAATATAGATAAATAGGGCTCCAAACGAACCAAACGTTCGGTGAACGGTTCGTGAACTGTTCGGCGGGAAGTTCGTTTGTGTTCGTTTAGTTAAATGAACGAACATGAACAAAGGATGCGTTCGTTCGTTTATGTTCGTGAATGGTGGATATGGGAATAGTGGATATGGGAAACAACCGCTTTCGGAACTGCGATCGATCTTTAACAATCGGAAAGGTGGCTATGGGAAATATACACCATCACCAACCTCATACGCGGTCCACATCCAAAGCCGCGCCTATATTTCTTAACAAACGTACATGAACAAGGTCTTGTTCGTGTTTATTCGGTTCGTTTGCAGCCCTATAGATAAATGAAACAAATAAGCTTTGTCGGTAAATTACCTATATCTACAATGGACATGCGCGGAAATAGTGAATGGAAATAATTGGTGTAATTGGCCGGTAGTCTAACTGGTGGGTATCATATGGCACCCACTAAACAAATTTTTTTCCCACATGGAGGGTAATAGTGCGAGGCACATTGCCCGACACGTCCCTGTTGGTCCAGATAAATTATGATTTTGCCTCGTTTAAATTACAGTTTTGACATTCGTTTTGTTTTTTTCTTCTTCTAGCAAAATTAGGATTTTGCCATCAGCTCAAATTTATAGTTTTAGCCATTGTTTTTGTTTTTTCACCTGTCAAATTACGATTTTTCCCCAGTGTAAAATTCGTTTTAATGTTTTTTTTTGGCAAAACTAAGGTAGTGTTTTGTTTTAATTGGTTGGCTCTATGCAATTTTTTTTCGTGCCAACCGGTAGTTTTTCCATCGTTTTGGTTTTTTTTAGCAAAAGTGTGGTAGTGTTTTGTTTTAATTGACTGACTCGATGTAATTTTTTTGAGATCGTGTTATTAGTAGTATGTACAAGTAACCGAAACACAAACATACATGTTCTCAGAGAGAAATATTCGTCTTAGTGTCCCGCAACACGGGCAGGGACAAAACTAGTTAACTACAAATGTATCGTTCATTTTATAAAAATTTCAAAAACAAAATTTCATGCGCCTTGTGTTGTGTGAAGGGGAATTTTTTTTATATATATATTTAAATGGCTTTGGCAATATCTTTTATTTTGTTTGTATTTTCCGAAAAATATCTTGTATGTTCATGTTCCTTAGTTATAACTATCTAGGGATAAAAGTTGTGTAATCAATTAATTAATTATACAAACTTGATTCGAACTTATAAAATTCGAGTAAATCAAACGGTACACATTATAAAATCAAAAAGACCCAAAATGGGAGCTCAAAGATTGAAGCCGGTCTTTGTTTGAATTAAAAAAAAAAAAACATTACTCACTAATGACGCATCTCCTATCCGAGTAAGTGAAGTAAAAAAATCAAATTACCTCGTATGTTTGTCGTACAAGACTAACGCCTTCGTCTTTGTTGATGTAATATCCGGCCTCTCGCACAATTAATATTGTTCGCTTTTCTACTAACCGGTTACCCATCCAGGAACTCACGGATTTGCTTTCATCCCAACATGTTACCTATCCAAGAGGTTACTCATCCTAGTACTACTCCAATCTTAGCACGCTTAACTATGGAGTTTTCGTGTACTCCATAGCCAACTAAGCCTAAAACACTTGGTGATTTAAGAGGCAGAGCATTCCTTATAAACCACGTATCTCTCCTTGTCACAGCCAATGTGAGATTTGCCTATGTTGTTACAATGGTCCATGTTAATCTCGGTATCGATGACGTTACAATCACCCCCCCCCCCCCAACTCTTAGGGACTCATCATCCTCAATAAGGTTTGCCTTCACCATCCCGAACGACACAAGAGTGGTTCTGATACCATTTGTAACACCCGGTCTCTCGCACCACCGATATTGTCCACTTTGTCCACTTTGTCCATGACGGGTTGCCCATCCGGGAACTCACGGGTTTGTTTTTTGTTGCCTCGGTAGAGACTTCCTAGGAGTTCACCCATCCAAGTACTGCTCCCACTCAAGCATGCTTAACTGTAGAGTTTTCATGTGCTCCGTATCCAACCAAGCACAAAACGCGTTGTTGATTTACAAGGCAGGGCATTCCTTATGAACCAAGAGTCTCTCCTAGCCACGTCTGATGTAGGATTTGCCTAGGATTTTATAATGGTCCATGTTAATCTTCTCGGTATCAGTATTGGTATCGGTATCGTTATAATGTTCATAAGGAATGCCGTACCTCTTAAATCGCCAACGCGTTTTGGGCTTAATTGGTTGTGGAGTACTTGAAAACTCCACACTTAATTAAGTGTGCTCGGATGGGAGTACTATTAGGATAGCTAACCTCCTGCGAAGTCTCCACATGGACAACCAAAAACAAATACATGAGTTCCTGGAAGGATAACCCATCGAAGGCAAAGCGCCGACATGTTACAGTTCACATGGTGCAACTCGCTCATAATCCTCATGGTGTCAATTGATATTGCTAACGAAAACCGAGTGGCTCTTAGAGTCGAAGATGTGGATCCGGCTAGATAATGGATATAAAGTATGTCTTAAGTAGTTGCCTCTGAACCACTCCCCTAAAGTACTTCACGTACAAAGCTCTGACATCTTTGTCGAGCGATTTCGATTACATGTTCTTTGATTAGTTGTTTGAGCGTATTAGCAGTGGAGATATGATTAAACTAAGAGCAACTTATCAAGAACATAAAGATTTTTTTTTTTAAATTGTAAATTGTAATGCTTTCATTCACGTTAGGAAAATTACATTAGAATGGAAGCTAAATGGGCAAAAAATGATTGGCGCCTCCAAATTTGGATATAATAAACATGTTTTTCAAGTTGTGCCACAACCCCTTTTTAAATAGCAAATCTATTTCTATCGAAAACAAAACTCTGGTTGCTCGGCGTTGAGAAATTGTTGTATACGACCCTTTGCACTCTATCCAAGAAACTAACTACTTTAGGAGCAAGGGAACTATTACTACAACAGATACGAGACCAAGTATAGTGGAGAGACTGGTTAGGCAAAAGGCTTCAAGAGTCACATTTTGCCTAACGCAAGTTACGAGTCCCCCTACGTATGAAATACGTAGGGTTGGATCACTTTTATTATCAATTGCTTGGAATTCAAGGCCGAGGATGTCTCAACCCAGATTCTATGCATGCAATGTGATAGTTGTATTGAATGTGAAGAATAGAATATGCAAAGTGCATATCCTAGAGAAAGAGTCAGATATTTCGGAATGTTTTGTCAAATGACCAAGATTGGTCATTTATAGAAAAGGATAATTCTCAAATGGGAAAACTTTGACTAAGTGATCCGGGTATGCAGAGAGGGGGTTGCCCGTTTTGGAGGGTTGAAGGCTTTAACCTACGGATAAAAGAGTGCTTCTTTTCATGTGTGTGCTTTTGCGGCTGAGTGAAGGAGTCACACGTAAAGTGTGATGGGACACATAACTGTCCCATGCTTTTTGCTGTTCACCACAGCTGTCTGTTCTCCTGAACCTTTTAACCCTTCAACCCTTTAAGCTATATTTGCACCTATAGTTAGTTTATTAAGCTTGAGCTACCCACGTCATCAGCCCCCCCCCCCCCCCCAAGTCAGAGGTATTTATGGTGTAGGCCCAAAGACTTCTGACTTTTTGTGCCGTCTTGTTTATCTAGCTTAAGAGCTTCGAGGCTTGAAAGGTTCAAGGCTTCGTCTATTGGGCGGCGAAACTATCGCGAATTTGAATTTGAAAAGACAGTTGATTTGATGGCCCTGACGGTTTTTGCAAATGTCAGTTAATGAACCGTATGTTAATAATGATAACCGTCAGGCCTATTTATCTTCTCATTCATCAAGAGATAATTTCCTTTACTAATTTTTGCACATATCTTCAAGTCTCATTCTTTCGTTCTTCAGGTTAGTCTCATTTTCTCTTTTCACTTTTTTTCTTTCGATCATCTTTATCATGGGTGCGCGGAAATATCAATCTACCAGTTTTTCTTGTCTTACACAAGAAGATGTTGAGGCATTTTGCCTGAAATGGGGGATTGATCCATGGTTTAATCCAGAGGCTCTGGGCATGGACAAATCGATTGACCAATGTCCAAAGGGCTTTATTGCTTTGTATTGTAAACACTTCGAGTTTTCGAACCTTCGTTATCCTTTTTCCACTTTTGTTCTCAACATACTGGAATATTATCGAGTTTCTTTTGGTCAGTTGCACCCTTAAGGTCTTGCTAGGGTTTTACATTTCGAGATCCTGTGCAGGGCTGCGGGGTATGACCCGTCTCTTTTATCTTTTCGCCGTTTTTTCCGTTTGGCAAAGAATGGCAATTGGTTTACATTTGAAACTTCCCAAGTTGATGTTTGTCTGATTTCATCCATGGTGACCACTTTTGGTTCATGGAAAGTTCGTTTTTTTTTTTTGGGTTTTGGAGTCTATTGTCCCTTTTAAGATGATTTGGAGGCATCCTGATGTCGTCCTTAACGAACTTGAACCTTCTGAAGATGAGTTAGACAGTTGGTTTTTGAAATCTATCAGGGCATGCCCTTCTAGGCTCCGCCCTTTTCCTGAACCGTTGTTGGTTTTAATAGGGATAAGCACATTATGGGATAAACCGGACCGAGATCCTGTACTCGTGAGGGATGGTCAGGGTATGCATTTTGTTTTCCCATTTTTCCTTATTTTTATACCACTGTTGTTTATTTTGTTTTTTCTGTTTCAATTACAGTCATGTCTGCTTTGGACTTTCTCAAAAGTGATGACACATCAGATGTTGTGTTTACTGATGCTGCTTCTGCTGAGGGTGAAGATGTTGTGGTTAGGGGTTCTGAGCATAGGTTCGAGGGTTCAGATTATGTCAATGTTCCAAATGTGAAGGCTTTTGTGAAGCCTCCTGCTTCAAAGCAGTCTACTCGTCGTTCTACTCGACGTAAAGGTGCTGGGAAAACTTCAACATCTAAAACAATTGATCTTGGTGATGAGTTGGATGTGGAGGATACGGAGGTTCCTGATGATGGCAAGAAGTGTGAGTTTCCTTTGGTGGCAGGAAATGATGCCAAGGTAGTAGGTAAAAAGGTTGGAGGGTCAAAGCCTTCAGCTAAGGCTATTGAGGGTTATTCCAGTGTTGATCCGGGGGAGATTTATGTGCCCAACTGGAAGGTCACTGTCTCTGATATCTTCAAGTCTCATGCCATTTGCGAAGATGTTCTCAACCATTTTTCCCTTCCAGCGGTCCGGGCTTCCTCTTCTTCTATGGTTGATGATGAAATGATTACAAAAATGATCATGGCTTCTTACAATTTTTGTGCCTTGATTCCTGAGGGTATTGCCCGTTTTCGGAAGTGGATGCAAGAATATGAAGCCTTTTCGAAGAAAAGGGAAGCCATGAAGGCTAGTATTGCTGCGTTGAAGAAGGATAAGGAAGGGTTTGATGTGAAGGAGTTGGCTTGGCAGAAGAAAGTGCATGAACTGACTCAAAGGCATGAGACTGAGATTGGGGAGTTAAAATAGCAAGCTGAAGCATCAGTGAAGGAAAAAGATGAGTTGGAAGCTTCTTTGGCTCAGTTGGCTAATGATAACAAATGGCTCATTGAGCAAGGCTTCCAACAGTGTAACAACCCTCATTAAAAGTTCTATTTATATTATTATTTTATTCAATAGGAAACCCTAATTAAGACACCCAAGTGATTCTGCACAAACCCTACAAATTTCAGAACAATCAGAATCAGGATCAGGGCCCCTAAAACTCAGGGGGGGGGGCATTCCCTACTCAACGATTACCTTTATATTTCGTTGTCTAAATTAAATTTTACGAAAGTGTCGACTCAGCAGGCCTATTCCCAAACGTGGCAAACCTATAGTGCTTAGGTGCTCCTTACGGACCGTAAGGAAATAATTGTTACGGTGCGCAAGTGTGGTTACGGACCGTAAGGAAATAATTGTTACGGTGCGCAAGGGATGTCAATTTCTGGCTATAAATAGAAGGCTTCGGGACTTGCTTTCTGGTGTTCAAACGACGATCAAACTCGAAAGATACGCTGAGATATCGTCCAAATACTCACAATTAACACACACAAATCACTAATTAGTATAGCGGGGTGCTGCTGAACAGGGTATTAACTCGATCGCTGATACGATTCAATGTCCAATCGATTAAACTATCCAACGATTGTTTAAGTGCCGCTCAAATTGAGTTTATACTTTGTTATTCATCGTGATTTCGACTTGAATGTTTGAGTGCTGTTCGAACTCGGACTATACTCTGTCATTCGTTGTGAATCCGCTGAATTGTTAAGTATTGCACTTTGTCATTCGTTGTGAGGGTTTTATCTCGTGAATTATCGTAAATGCTGTATTAGTTACTTACCTAGTTTGTATGCACTAGGTTACAAGGCTAATCAGTAGGCTAGGCTCTGCTCAAATTAAATCTGCAATATATCAAGGATTATCTGTAGACTAAGCTTTGCCGTAGAAATCTGCAATGTGAGTTCATTTCTCTTTTCTCACAGTTTGTGAGTTCACTCTATTTTCTCACAGTTTTATCACCTTTTTGTAATACAATTATATTTACAAAGGCTTTACAGAATCCTAAACAGTTACCAGTTATACTTACAGTGATTAAGTTTTTATATTAACTGCCGGTATGAAATGTTTTATACATTATTTGATTCTCGTTATTAATTGCCAGAAAGTTAGTCAATATTAGCATGACTACAATAACAGTAGAAATTATGCATTCTACTAAGATTATATTTTAGTCTTAGTCACGTTAATATATTAAATAATGATATTACAATTATTTAATTGACATATTATATTTGATAAAGTTATTATAGTTTGATATAAAATGCTATATGTCATTTTCTGGATTAAATGGTTTTATGCCATAAGTAATATATTTGACAAAGAAATGTCAACGGACACAATTAAGTCCGGAGTCATTAGTTGAGAGAATGATCAACAGTGACATGACCAAAAGCACTAGTTGAGAGAATGATCAACAGTGTTATAGAATCACTAGTTGAAAGAATGATCAACAGTGATATGACCAGAATTATAGAATCACTAGTTGAAAGAATGATCAACAGTGATATGACCAGAATCATTGGTTGAAAGAATGATCAACAATGATATGATTACAGTCACAGGAATTACCTAGTGATAGATAAATTGGATAATAGTAAAATATAAATATTTGATAAATTCACTATTGGATAAAAGTGAGCCAATGAGTGATATGATTACTGTCACATCGGAACTGCCACCATGTGACAAATACTGATTGAGTTGGGTAAATATAAATAAATATAAAAACCTTAATGCTGTAAGGTATAATAATATATTTTATAAAACGGAATGAATTCACTCAGTATTTTCGCTGACAAAACCTTTTTCAAACATTTTTCAGGTAATTACAGTAGATTGGAATAAGAGCTGGATACGACACTGAAAGGCTTCAAGAAGTGGCTTATTTTATTAATTAAATCAAATTAAGAAATATTGTTTTATGTAAACAAATTTATCTTATAAAACATGGGTTTATCCCATCTATTTAATAAATAAAATCCGGTGTTTCTAAACTCTGATATTTTTCCTAACTCACGGTCCTGATGAAATTTCCGCTGCAACGTTTTTAAAATAATCACCGGTACCGCTGGACTGTTCACGGCTTCCGATTCCGTCCAGGGTGGGTCGGGGGTCGTGACAGAAGGTGGTATCAGAGCCACTTGTTTAAGCTATTTAGGTGTTCTTTTAATACCTAAACTTAAACTTAAAAGTTAGGAAACTGATACAAATTTACATATGTGTTATATATATGAATATATATATGTCGGTATGCACATATAATAATACTGGAAGTATTGTTTTGTTCTAATTATTCTGTGATATTAATAAGTAAAAATGTTTGCAATTCAGATGTCGAATGAAGTACCACATAATCCAGAAGTTCATACTAATAATGAAAATCCTTTGGATAAAAATGCTATAGAAAATCTAATAGCTCAAGGAATAGCTAATGCTTTACCTTTAATAATTAAAGCTGTTAAAAATCCCGTAGAACCTACCAAAGTTGTGAGTAGCAAGCATACTCGTGACGATGGTTTTAGCCATAGTGTTAATGGAGGTAATGATGATATTATCAAAACCCCATTTCCCAAGAAAAAGAAGGCGATGACTCTCGGGTGTACCTACAAAGAATTTCTAGCCTGTAAACCAACAGAGTTCGCCGGCAGTGAAGGTGCCACGGCTGCTCTGCGATGGTTGGAAAAGACAGAAGCTGTTCTTACAATCAGCAAATGTACCGAAGAAGATAAGGTGATGTATGCATCTAACCTCTTTAAGGAAGAAGCCTTAGAATGGTGGAATACAATTCTTCAGGCAAAAGGAAGTGGCATGGCTTATGCCATGAACTGGGAAAAATTTAAGGAAGTGGCAGAAAGAAAATTTTGTCCTCCTTATGAAAAGGAACGAATAGCTAACAAGTTCCTAAATCATAAAATGATAGATGTGAATTGTCGTGAATATACGACAACGTTCTTCGAATATGCAAGAATGGTACCAACTCTGGCTTCGCCAGAACCTGTACTAATTTCTCGTTATATTTGGGGATTAGTTAGTGAAATCCGAGACATAGTTAAGGCCACTAGACCACAGACTATTGAAGAAGCAGTCGAACTAGCTAACATGCTGACAGATGGACTAATCCACACAAGAGAAGAAAACAAGAAGAAAGAGTTAGCCCAGAAAATTTCCTAAGAATTCTACAAGAAGACAGGAACTGAATCTTCACTGGAGCAACCTATCTGCAGAAGCTGTAACAAAAAGCATTCAGGAAGATGCCGTTTTAGGAAAACATCCTACTGTGACTTCTGCAAGATGACCGGACATATAGAGGAAGAGTGTAGAAGGAAAACTAATGTTTGTTTCAATTGCGGAAAAACAGGACACATCAAACCATATTGCCCTAAACTAACCAAAGCACTCGACAACAAGGCCAGAACAACAGACGGAGCTAAGAAGAAAGCGTGAGCATTCGTACTTACTACGCAAGAAGCAGAAATGATTCCAGACGTAATTGCTGATATATAATATCTAAGTTAAGTTATTATTTGACCCTAGTACAAATAAAAGTTTATAAATAAATATATCTGTCAAGTACTTCGTCTATTCAAAACCATAACAGACTTGTTTGGTTTTCACTTTCACTGAATCATTCATTTGGTCACGATCACCTTGTGGTGACGTTTTCACAAAATTTGAAGCTTGTGCTAATCTCGTTGCATACGGGTTTAATTATTTATTTATATTGAATCCGTTTTGTAGGTTTATTCTATAAAATCAATCTTAACACAATCATGTGCTAAGATAATGATACACAAATTCATTTCATATTTCAGTGTATCTCTTCATGATTTTATATCAGCAATCGAGCGTTTCGTAATTTTTATTGCTTTATCCTCTTTGATAGAAAAATATTATTCACTTATTTCTATTTCAATCAAAAATCCTACTAGATTTATTTGAAACATTCGGATTTACTTCATTTGATTTAAAGCATGGTGAAACTCGTTTCATTCACCGCTACTATTTTCAATTACTATGACACCTTGTGGTGGCATTTTCTTTAATTTGTAGCTTGAGCTATTCTCATTTTCACTCCTAATGAACGAATTTTAATTCTATTGGTTCATTATCTTAAACGGTCTTAATACAATTATGTGTTAAGATAAAAGTACACAAATTCATATCATATTCCGGTGTACCTCTTAACGTTTCTTTCATCATTTATCGAAAATTCTATAATATTCATTTGGTCTTTTCATTTGAAAATCCTATTCGAAATGAATATCCAAATTTACTTCATTAAAGCTTTCAGTTGATTACACGGTGAAATTGTTCGGTCACCGTAATTATTTCCAATCATTACGACACCATGCGGCGTCGTTATAAACTTGTAGCTTGGGCTAATCAAAAGCATACGAATCATTCAAAACCACGTATGTATTTCGTTTGACTCATCATTTGAAAGTAGTCTTGATGCAATTATGTATTAAGACAATGATACACTAAACTCTATTGTATTTCGGTGTATCCTTGCAACTCACTGTCAACACCCTGATTTTTCTCTTGTTATGATTCGATAGTTGACAAATTATTTTTGTGCTTCTATTTCATTTTGAGCTTGTTGATTCTGAGTCCTCTTCAGTTGCCAATCAAAGTAAGCTTTCTTTTGACAAAGAATTTTTATTGATTCTAAAAGTTCTTCACATTCATTCTAAATATCTATTTGATCATATATCTTTTGGCTTGGACCTAGTCACATTGGAAATTATATCATTTCATCTCATCCGTTTGACATCGATTTCTTGAATTAAATCTTTGAATTCTACTTATGATACAACTAGTATTCACAAAATTTGATATTTCAATTCTGTGTCATCTACCTTAAATATTGTTTTATTGACTAGAATATGACATAAGTTTAAAAGAAATATCGTAACCCAAATCTCGAGCACGAGATTTTATTAAGGTGGGGAGAATGTAACAACCCTCATTAAAAGTCTATTTATATTATTATTTTATTCAATAGGAAACCCTAATTAAGACACCCAAGTGATTCTGCACAAACCCTACAAATTTCAGAACAATCAGAATCAGGATCAGGGCCCCTAAAACTCAGGGGGGGGGGGGCATTCCCTACTCAACGATTACCTTTATATTTCGTTGTCTAAATTAAATTTTACGAAAGTGTCGACTCAGCAGGCCTATTCCCAAACGTGGCAAACCTATAGTGCTTAGGTGCTCCTTACGGACCGTAAGGAAATAATTGTTACGGTGCGCAAGTGTGGTTACGGACCGTAAGGAAATAATTGTTACGGTGCGCAAGGGATGTCAATTTCTGGCTATAAATAGAAGGCTTCGGGACTTGCTTTCTGGTGTTCAAACGACGATCAAACTCGAAAGATACGCTGAGATATCGTCCAAATACTCACAATTAACACACACAAATCACTAATTAGTATAGCGGGGTGCTGCTGAACAGGGTATTAACTCGATCGCTGATACGATTCAATGTCCGATCGATTAAACTATCCAACGATTGTTTAAGTGCCGCTCAAATTGAGTTTATACTTTGTTATTCATCGTGATTTCGACTTGAATGTTTGAGTGCTGTTCGAACTCGGACTATACTTTGTCATTCGTTGTGAATTCGCTGAATTGTTAAGTATTGCACTTTGTCATTCGTTGTGAGGGTTTTATCTCGTGAATTATCGTAAATGCTGTATTAGTTACTTACCTAGTTTGTATGCACTAGGTTACAAGGCTAATCAGTAGGCTAGGCTCTGCTCAAATTAAATCTGCAATATATCAAGGATTATCTGTAGACTAAGCTTTGCCGTAGAAATCTGCAATGTGAGTTCATTTCTCTTTTCTCACAGTTTGTGAGTTCACTCTATTTTCTCACAGTTTTATCACCTTTTTGTAATACAATTATATTTACAAAGGCTTTACAGAATCCTAAACAGTTACCAGTTATACTTACAGTGATTAAGTTTTTATATTAACTGCCGGTATGAAATGTTTTATACATTATTTGATTCTCGTTATTAATTGCCAGAAAGTTAGTCAATATTAGCATGACTACAATAACAGTAGAAATTATGCATTCTACTAAGATTATATTTTAGTCTTAGTCATGTTAATATATTAAATAATGATATTACAATTATTTAATTGACATATTATATTTGATAAAGTTATTATAGTTTGATATAAAATGCTATATGTCATTTTCTGGATTAAATGGTTTTATGCCATAAGTAATATATTTGACAAAGAAATGTCAACGGACACAATTAAGTCCGGAGTCATTAGTTGAGAGAATGATCAACAGTGACATGACCAAAAGCACTAGTTGAGAGAATGATCAACAGTGTTATAGAATCACTAGTTGAAAGAATGATCAACAGTGATATGACCAGAATCATTGGTTGAAAGAATGATCAACAATGATATGATTACAGTCACAGGAATCACCTAGTGACAGATAAATTGGATAATAGTAAAATATAAATATTTGATAAATTCACTATTGGATAAAAGTGAGCCAATGAGTGATATGATTACTGTCACATCGGAACTGCCACCATGTGACAAATACTGATTGAGTTGGGTAAATATAAATAAATATAAAAACCTTAATGCTGTAAGGTATAATAATATATTTTATAAAACGGAATGAATTCACTCAGTATTTTCGCTGACAAAACCTTTTTCAAACATTTTTCAGGTAATTACAGTAGATTGGAATAAGAGCTGGATACGACACTGAAAGGCTTCAAGAAGTGGCTTATTTTATTAATTAAATCAAATTAAGAAATATTGTTTTATGTAAACAAATTTATCTTATAAAACATGGGTTTATCCCATCTATTTAATAAATAAAATCCGGTGTTTCTAAACTCTGATATTTTTCCTAACTCACGGTCCTGATGAAATTTCCGCTGCAACGTTTTTAAAATAATCACCGGTACCGCTGGACTGTTCACGGCTTCCGATTCCGTCCAGGGTGGGTCGGGGGTCGTGACAAACAGGTTGTTACTTATCTCCTTCATTCCTCCGAGTTTAACAGTGCCCTAGGTGATGTCTATTTGAAGCTTCTCATTCATGGAAGACATCAAGATTATACTGCTGGATATGATGCTGGTGTTGTTGGATCTCCGAAGGACAAATCTCCTCTCTTTCATCCTGGAGCTTTTAATGTGTTTAAAAACACTGTTATGAAGCTGGAGTGTTTGACTTACCCTTTCGTGGGTGAGGTGTCTGAGTGTTATGGCAAAGCTCTTTCTGTTTTGCAGGGCTTGAAACCTCGAGGCTTAAATGAATATCTCTGCAATGAAATCCTCAAATCCGTTTCGAAGAAATGTTCTCATTCTGGAGATAGTGAATATACCTTTTCTGAAGGTGGGGATGCTTCGAAGGATTCAAGCCTTGAAGCCTCTGAGGTGGCTGCTGCTGGGAGAAAGAAGAGGAAGGCCAAGAAGGCTCGTGATGATGGGGAAAGAAGGATGATGCTTCTAAGAAAGACGATGCAACAAAACCAATTGTTTCTAATGCTACAAAGTGAGGGAAGTATCCTTATTCATAGCTTTCTTAGCCTCTTATGAACAATGTTTATGGTTTATGTATGTTAAACATCTTTTTATTCAAGGGAACCGTTTAGGTCCCTTGTTGCTTAAAGCCTTCGAGGCTTCCAGACAATTTTTCATGTTTATGGCCTGGTGTGGCCATTGGTACTTTTAACTTAGATTATGCTTATGCTATGTTTAACTTTTGTTGTATGTTGTGTTCTTGTTTTGCTTATTCCCTTCGGTTTTTGTTTGTTTAGTTGTCTTTGTTGATGGTGTGCTTACCTTATATTACTTATACCTTAAAGGGTTCAGTGCTGCAGTCACTTAGCCTTGTGATATTTTTAACAAGAAGACATAACACTTATCCTATTTATGAATTTTACTTAGTCTGATTTTGGTTCGTAAGCCATTGCTAAGGCTTAAGGAACATTTGGTGAATGTTGTTCAAACCTGTCTATGAGACTTATTTTTTGAAAACTTTTCTAAGTCCCATGAAGTTGTATTGATCTAGGAACTCACCCCTTATATAGGGTCATTCAACCCTTGAACCTATTGAGCGATGTGGCCTGGGAGCTCATCCCCTTACATGACCCTTGTCATGGAGTTTTTTGCTAGTTTCTCAACCTGATTATAGGATAGAAAGACAAGTTTTAACAAGAACTTCGTTGTTCATTCATCAAAGTGTGTGGGTTACAAAGGGAACAAAAACAACACTTTGCTATCTTTTCCTAACACTTTTTCCTTAAACATGGAACCTTTTAAGGTTTTTGCCATTCCAATGCTGGGGAAGCTTTTTGCCTTGTGAGTCAGCCAACTTATAGGATCCTCCTTTGTGAGCTTCGAGGATGGTGTACGGCCCTTCCCATTTAGGGCCAAGTTTTCCTTGACTTTCTTTCTTGTTGGCCTCATTGTTTCGAAGAACGAGATCACCAGGCTTGAATCGTTCGTATTTTACCCGGGCATTGTAATAGGATTCCATCTCTTGTTTGTATTTCGCTTCTCGGATGGCTGCTTGATCTCGGGCTTCTTCTAGGAGTTCCAAGTTCAACATTGTCTCTTGCTTTTTTGATTCTAGATCAATGTTGAACGTCCTTTTTGTTGTAACTCCTATCTCTGTCAGGATTACAGCTTCAGATCCAAACACAAAACTGTATTGAGTTTTCTTGTGGCTTGCTTTTTCGGTAGTTCTGATTGCCCACAACACGTTAGGGAGTTCTTCGAGCCAGTTGCTATCATGCTTTACCAAACGAGTTTTAATGCCTTCTACGATACTTCTGTTTGTTCTTTCAACCTGGCCATTGGATTGTGGGTAGGCCACTGAGCTGAACACTTGTGATATTCTGAACTCCTTGCACCAGGAGCTAAAAGGCTTCTCGGCGAATTGTTTTCCATTGTCAGTGACCAACACTCTTGGCAGCCCAAACCGACAGATGATTCTTTCCCATACGAAGTCAATGACCTTCTTCCCTGTTATCTTTGCCAATGGCTTCACCTTTGGCCATTTGGTGAAGTAGTCTACGACCACTAGAAGGAACTTGACTCCTCCTTTGGCCGGAGGAAATGGGCCAATAATGTCCATTCCCCACTTGTGGAATGGCCAAGCAGATGAGATGGGAACCAAGTCATGCTTTGGGCTTTTTGGCACTGGGGCGTGTATTTGGCAGGCTTCACAATTTTTCAGCTGCTCAGTTGCATCTCAATGCATGATGGGCCAAAGATATCCAAGGTTCATTAATTTTGAAACCACTGATCTTGGGCTGTAATGAGCCTTGCATATTCCTTCATGAATTTCCTTGATTAGGTACTGGCTTTGCTCTGGGCCAACACATCGAAGCAACGGTGCAAGGTATCCTTTTTTGTAGAGGATATCTCCTTGCAACACGTATTGTCTTGATTTGATCTGAACCCTTTCAGCTTCTACCAGATCACTTGGTAGCTCACTATTTGTGAGGAATTTGACCGAAGGGGTCATCCAACTTGGGCCTTCTTCGGTAATGACATCTTGTACCTCTAGTTCCTGAATAGATGATTTCTTCAACACTTCAACCAATACTTTTTTGGTGAGATGGGCAAAGGTAAGTGATGCAAGCTTGCTTAGTGCATCAGCTTTCTTGTTTTGTGTTCTTGAGACTTGTTTAATGGTACATGATTCAAATGTTCCCATAAGTTCCTTTGCTTTTTCACGGTACTTCTTCATGTTTAGCTCTTTAGCTATGTAGCTGTCGTTTACTTGGTTTGAAATAAGTAGAGTGTCTGTAAAGACTTGAAGCTTTTTGATATCCATCTTTTTAGCCAGCCTGAGTCCTGCAATCAGTGCTTCGTATTCGGCTTCGTTGTTGCTAGTATGAAATTCAAGCCGAAGAGCATATGTGAATTCCAATTCATTAGGATCGATCAGGACTAGCCCTACTCCTGACCCTTCAATGCTGGAAGCTCCATTGGTAAAAAGCTTCCAGGAACTAGGGTCAGAAGTTTCAGTGGAGGCTGTGTTAACTTCCGTTATTGTTTCCTTGGGTATTTCCAAAATGAAGTCAGCCAAAATTTGGGCTTTGACAGCTTATCTTGGAACACAGGTGATGTTGTGTTCACCTAGTTTCACTGCTCATTTGGATAAACGTCTGGAGGTTTTGGATTTTTCAAGCACAATCTTGATTGGTTGGTCGGTAACCACTTGTATGGGATGTGCTTGAAAGTACCTTCGAAGCCTTCTGGCTGTTTTTACTAGTGCAAGAGAAAGTTTTTTCAATGGGGGAAACTTGGTCTCTGCCAACTTTAAAGTTTTACTAAAGAAGTAAATAGGTACTTGAGCCTTGTTTCTTTCAATGGTCAGGACTGCACTGATTGCTTCCTCGGCAACTGATAGGTAGACAGACATTAGTTCCCCAATTTCAGGAGCAGCGATGTCTGGTAATGAAGCTAGGTGTTGCTTCATTTGGTTGAATGCTTCTTCCACTTCCTCAGTCCATCTGAAGTCCTTCTTGTTTGTGCACCCTTGAAGGGTTTTGAAAAAAGGAAGAGACTTCTCAACCAGTTTGGAGGTGAAATGCTTCAAGGCTGTCAGCTTACCATTCAGCCTTTCAACCTCCTTCTTGCTTTGTGGGGATCTTGCATCCAGGATAGCTTTGACCTTGTTGGGGTTGGCTTTTATGCTTTGCTTGCCTACAATGTGCCCCAAGAATTTGCCTTCTTCGAAACCAAATGAGCACTTTACAGGATTGAGCTTCATGTTTATCTTCCTGAGGTTCCGGAATGTTTCTTGTATATCATCCAGCATTTGGCCCTCAGTCTTGCTCTTGATTACCAAGTCATCCACATATGCTTCCAAATTTTTACCTATTTGTCTCGCAAATGCTTTGTCCACCAACCGTTGGTAGGTTGACCCTGCATTCTTCAGGCTAAAAGGCATTTTTTGTAACAAAAAATACCCTTATCAGTGTGGAAGGCTGTCTTCTCCTCATCCTCTTTCTTCATTTGAATTTGGTGGTAGCCTTTATAAGCATCGAGGAAGCATTTGAAGGGGAAGCCTGTGAGTGAGTCTACTTTTAGATCAATTTCGGGCAAAGGATAACAATATTTTGGACAGGCTTTGTTCAAGTCTTTGAAATCAATGCACATTCTCCATGATCCATCAGGCTTTTTGACCATTACGAGGTTGGCTATCCAAGAGTGATACTTAACCTCTTGGAGTATGCCAGCTTGTACCAACCCTTCAACCTCTTTGCATGCTGCTAGGCTTCGATCTGGGGCTAAGCTCCTTTTCTGCTGAACGATAGGTTTCACGTTTGGTGGGATCTTGAGCTCGTGTTCGGCGATATCACGAGGGATGTCGGTCATGTCAACAGGACACCATGCAAAAATGTCCATGTTGTGTATCAGCAACTTTTTGAGATACGAGAGAGTGTCTTTGGTGAGGTTGGTGTTTACCCTTATCCTTTGCTGGGGATACTTAGGGTTGATGGCCCAACCTTGTTCTTCATCTTCATTTTTCCTTAGCTTTACCCTTCAACCAGGAAGGCTTCCTGAGTAGGTTGAAGGGTTGCAATTCCTCTTTTGGTGGGAAACTTGACAACACCTTGGCTAACTGAAACAGCCATACCAAACTCGCTTTGCCCCGACCTTCCTATGATAACATCGTAGCTAGAAGGCATGTTGATTACGACAAAGGTGAGTGGTTTGGTTCTTTCCATTTCACCTTCTTTGAAGTAAACATCAAGTGATAGTTGGCCCAAAGGCTTGATAGGGATGTTAGCAATACCTTTAATAGATGACTCAGCTGGTTGAAGCCTTGAACGCTCATCGTTGCTGAGTTGGTTAAAACACTTCTCGAACATTATCTCTGTTGCTGCCCCCGTATCGATGTAAGCTTTGCTTGTTTTCAGGGTTCCCACAATGGCCTCTACTACCAAAGGGTTCGAGTGAAGCCCTTTTTTTGGTAGTGGGAAGCACAAGCATTGAAGCTCCCAAGCCTCCATGCTTTGCCGTTTGTTGGAGGTTTCTTCATCCACATTTACCATTTTTATATAACAACTCTCCTAAAAATTCTTAAGACACCCCTATAAATATATAAATATCCGAAGATAGCTAAACATAGGTAGGCAACTAAAGATGACAACAAATCTAACAAAATTTAAAGTCATGTACTTCCTTTACCACCACAAATATAACAGCTATCCGAGAACCTTTAACGTGACCATAAACACTCCCAAATACATCCCGTCGGTGAAAAACGGACCCGAGATACCTTCGTACGTGTAAAGACCGAAGAAAACAAAATCTGCCCTTCGCTCGCGGGCTGCGACAGACGAAGACAGATCATTCGCGGGGCGCGACAGCTCAAAACCAGGCAAACAACTAATGTCGCCACGTGTCGATAACTCAACAACCCTCAAACAGCCGACCATCCCTCGTGGGGCGCGAAGACCCCTTTGTAGTCTTACGCGGGGCGCGAGAAGGTCACGACCAGACCTATAAATAGAGGGCTTCGGCTCTCATTTCAAACCGTTAAAATTCAGAAATTCTCTCTCAATTCTCTAAAGCTAAAATTATACCCAGGCATTATACCCCCTAATAAGCGAAGCTCTGCCTCGTTGTAAGTATTATACCCCCGGTTACGTATTAGTTACGCTGCCCGATTGATCTAGTGCTCCGTAACGCCTGTCGAGGCTCTGCCTGACATAGTCGTTGGAGTTCTGTCTCAGGGAGGGTATAACTAATGTAAAATGGGTTATTATACTAAAGCGTGTGCATTGTTTAATTAATAGATTATAACCCAGAAATCACAAGGAAAATACCCAAAATAGCAATGTGAGTAATCCTCTTTTTGTACACTGTTTTTACAAAACCTTAATTATCTTAAAATATAATTAGCAGTGATTGAGTCTTTGTAACTCTTCAATTACTGCCGGTATTATGGGGTTTTGTATACATTACTTAATAATCTTCACAATTGGACAATGGGTTAGCCAATGTGTGATATGACCATAGCCACAGATCCGGTCGAGTGGCAAGTACTGAATGCGTAATTGTGTAGATGTAAACATTGTAATCGCTCTCAATAATGTGTGATGATAAAACCTGTTTTGATTAAACTGGGATTCACTCACCAGTATTTCTTGCTGATAAAATGTTTTAAACACGCGTTTCAGGTAACTTAGTATGAAACCAATAAAAGCCAGCCGGAGAGCACTGAAGGCTTAGAAAAGTGGCTATAAAAGTTACCTAATTGAAAAGGAGAATTGTTTTCAATAATTAAGGTTTATCCCTATAAATATACTATAAATGAAAAGTCGGATTTTGTCTCACTTGTTATTATAAAATATATTATCAGAAAAACTTGGGTTTTATCCCATTTATCTATTTTAAACAAAATGGTGTTTAACTCTGATAAAAATATTTCCTAACTACAGTCCTGATGAAATTTTCCGCTGCCAAAACTGATAAACACCGATACCACCGAATGTGCAAGGGGTCGGGGGCTGTGACAGAAGGTGGTATCAGAGCTATGCCACTGATTTAAGCCCTTTAGGTGTTCTTCCAATACCTAAACCTTAAACATTTGCGTTAGGAAATTAATATCTTATGTGTTATCCTGTGAACATAGAATCTTAATGTGTTTATTATGATTTTTATGCTATTTAACGAATTTTTAATTCCTAAACTGCATTGCCCATATCTGTATCTTACAATTATGCTATATTTAAATATATATATATATATATATATATATATATATATCAATAATATTATATCTTAGAAATATTTGTGATATATACTATATATATATGTATCATATCCATCTATATATGTAGGAACATAATGTGATATGAATTTTACAACATTATAACAATATTACGATATTAATATTTATATCTTAATATAAATGAAAAGTAATACAACTCAGTTATGATACTTCGAAAATATCATAATATAAATATTAGAATAATATGTATTATACCTAAATGATTTTATTTCATTTAAATTCTCAGGATATGTAACTCCTATTTGTAACTTACAGTATGTTATATAAAAGGGATATATTCATAAATATATTAAACTTTGTAATATATATAGCATGTCCATATATTTATGTGAATACAATTCAAAATAAATTATAATAATATTAGGATATGGATATTAAATCAAAGATATAAGATAACACCCGTAAGTATGGTATCACTAAAATACCATAATATAAAATATTATTCAATGAAAGCATAATATTTTATGATTTATGATATAATCCAAAAGTTTTACTCAATTTAAAAATATGTATTTGTCAAGGTTTTGATAAAACATATAATTATACTAATTTTGTTAAAATATAATATTTCAGTGTTATTTAGATACGATAATTAGGATACTTTGTAAATCACTATAATATTCTTTATTATTTCTTATCGTATTATTAAATATGTAAACTTTTCATCAAAATTTGATAAGTTATGTAATATTCAGAAATTATGGTAATTAACATGCTAAGAAAAGTTTTTAATATATACTGTTATTATTTATCATCATTATTATTAATATAATACACTAAATTAAATATTATTAAATTCCGTTTATAAATTGAAACTAATAATGATAATATTTTGGGAGAATAAAATATTTGACTCTTGAATAAAGTTATGTTAAAAGAGTTTTATAAAACATAATTTTTAATTTAACTTATACAAATAATGAACAAGAATTATTACAGTTCATAATTCATAGTTTGACGATTCTAAAATTTAAGCACATATACATATACAATGGAAGATATAAAATATTTTACAAAACTGTATCTATGAAATAGAAATACGTACAACAAATTGGCACTATGTAATTAAATAATTTTTAATACATAGCACCTATATATCAACAGGAAATAGCTTAAACTTATTCCTTAAATTATACGTAAGTCGGACGTATGTATACTATAATTTGTATCCATATTATAAATGATATTTCATCTATAAAATAAAAATATGTACAAAAACATTTAGTACGGTATAGCTATATGGTTTAAAATATATGTATATGTGTATATCTCAAGAAGGAACAATTTTTATCATTTGACAAGTTTTATTCATTTTTTAAACTATATTTAAGTCATATGTACATACATTCTAATATGAGAATGATACATCATTACTTAAAATATTAAGGATCAAATTTAGAAATGCTAGACTTTGTATCTTTAATAAATAGATATAGAATTTGAATTAAGTTCTAAGTATGTTATAACCAAAATTAGTCAAACTGTCATTTAAAGATTTAAATTGTTCTAAAAGAATTTAGAAAATTTTTATCTTTATTAAATTATTCCTTTTGCTGAATTTTCTTTTTATTCCAAAATATTCAATAAATTTAAGACAAATTTATTTTGTTAATATAAAGGAATAAACAAAGTTATGGGAATAAACAGAATAACTAATACAATTAGTTATGTAATTGGATTCTTATGAATTGGTATTATATATATATATATATATATACATATTTTAACACTATATATTTATATGTATCTATACGCAAGATACCATTTTCTTGATAGTATGCATAATATAACTTTCCTTATATTTTGATAAAATATATAGTAAAAGAAATTGTTAAAATATAATTTGTATGTATGTAGATATAGATATATATCTATCAACGTACGATACGGAAAAATATGACTATATTTGTGCTAAACGAAATATGAGCAATAAAGGATGCCTATATAATTGCTTGGATCGGTGATAATTATATTTGAACATGTTTATAATTCAGATGTCAAAGGAAATAGCATGCAATCAGGAAATTCAGGCTAGTATTGAAAACTCTTTGTATAAAAATATTATAGAAAATATAGTAACTCAAGGAATATCGAATGCTATACCTTCGATCATTGAGGCTATTAAAATTTATGTGCATATAAACAAGAATCCTACTATATGTTGTAAGCATACCCATCACTTCAAACCTAACCCTAGTATCAATGGAAGTCATGATATTCATATCAAAACTCCATCTTCCAAACGAAAGAAAACCACAACCTATAGTTATTCTTATAAGGAATTCCATTCTAACAAATCCTCCAAGGACAAAGGAATGAAACCAGAAACCGCACAGCCTACCTGCAACAGCAAAAAGCACGCAAGGAAACACCATTCCAAGAAGACACTCCGTTGTAACTACTGTAAAAAGGCTGGGCATACAGAGGAAGAATGTAGAAGGAAAAGGGAAACCAATGTATGTTATAAATGTGGAGATCCAGGCCACTTCCGTCTCTACTGCCCAAAATTATCTAAGGCACTCGACAACAAGGACAGAAACCCAGATGAAGCTAAGGAGAACGCATAAACACCAGAAACCACAGTAACTTTTAAAATAAGCACTCTTACGTTTTGTCCGTACCAAAATATTAAGCTGACTTTTGATTTCGATCAAAGTTTTATAATAAGAAGTCTTTATTTATCTATCATAAAGTCAACACTCATTTGTCTCATCTCTTGACAAATTCATATGTTGCCCGTGCATTGCTTGTTATGCATGTGATGTTACTTCCAAAAGATCATTTATTCATAAGTTTTAATAAATATTCCGTTATATTCACTCTGATAATCTAAATGATTACACAATGCTGACTATTGATATCAAGTCAACAGATTTCTTGGAAAACTCCTTTTCTTTTCAAGATTACTTACCAGATTTTCATTCGTAACCATTTCTTGTCAACACATATATATCCATTGTTGGAATATGTTCAAACCAAGCTCAATTATTTGAACATGCTCATAATATAGGTTCAATTCATAATCCCATATGATGAATCGAGATCATCATATTCGAAATAATCTCATTGTTTGAGTTATAGTAAACTTGTTTAAAGTCTTCAATTTTGATGTATCATTTGTTAAAATATGACACCTTGCGGTGGCAATTTCTTTGAAACTTAAACTTATTTCATTTTCACACCTAAGGTATGAATTTATCTATTTATTGGTTCATTATCCTAAACCACTCTTAATACAATTTTGTGCTAAGATAAAAGTACCTAAATTCTTATTCCAACGTACCTCCAACATTTTTGAATTTAATCCTGCAATATGTATTTATTCTTTCATTCGAACGTCTCATCCTTTGAATATCTAGATTCACTTCATTGAAACTTTCAGTCAATTTCGAGAACGGTGAATTCATTGAATTCCTTCAATCATTACAACACCATGCGGTGTCTATATAAATTGTAGCTTGTGCTAATAATAAACCCTGATCATATCAATCTATACGTCATTCGTTTGACTCATCATTTAAGTAGTCTTGATACAATTATGTATTGAGACAATGATACACTAAATTCCATCGTATTATCCAGTGTATCTCTGTCATTTGAATCAATGTCACTGGTTTCTGTTGTGATAGTTGACGAATCATTTTTCATACTTCTATTTTCAATGGAGATTATTGATTCGGAGTCTTCCTCAATTGACGATCAAAGTAAGCTCCCTTCTGGCATTAAATCCTATGATTTCTAAAAGCCGTTTACATTCGATACCTATGTCCCGAGTAATTTATGAAACTTAGTCACCTTGATAATGGTATCATTTCACCTCACATCAATTGAAACATTTAAGTTTCTCATTTTCTTATATGTCCTTAGAAGATATCACTAATGATTCGTCTGCTAAGTATTTTTTTTAGATTTCATACATTTCCTCTGGCAGTTGTAAACTAATAAGCTACGGATCCTATTCGTCTAAAGGTCCCACATACCTGGAACTTGAATTCCGTGTTTTCATGAATCTGACTACTCCTTTCCATAGAGAAACTTTTAACCTTATATCCCACTTGAAAGGTTTTCATCTGTTATCTACGTAACCCTTTTGATAATCTCGTATTGCTTTAACTTAAATTATCTTGTCTATGGTTCTTGCACTATCTCGAGTCCAGATAAGTTACTTTTCTCCAAATTTCTGCCCAACAGACAAGAGTTCGGAACTTTCATCCATTAAATGCTTCCAAAGACACTTTAACACTATTTTTACTAGCTACAAGACTTGATATAACTCCAGGAGAATATAGTAGCTAGAATCTCGAGGACGAGATTTAAAATAAGGTGGGGAGGATATAACAACTCTCCTAAAAATTCTTAAGTCACCCCTATAAATATATAAATATCCGAAGACAGCTAAACATAGGTAGGTAACTAGAGATGACAACAAATCTAACAAAATTTAAAGTCATGTACTTCCTTTACCATCACAAATATAACAGCTATCCGAGAACCTTTAACGTGACCATAAACACTCCCAAATACATCCCGTCGGTGAAAAACGGACCCGAGATACCTTCGTACGTGTAAAGACCGAAGAAAACAAAATCTGCCCTTCGCTCACGGACCGTGACAGACGAAGACAGATCATTCGCGGGGCGCGACAGCTCAAAACCAGGCAAACACCTGGTGCCGCCAAGTGTCGATGACTCAGCAACCCTTAAACTGCCTACCATCCCTCGCGGGGCGAGAAGACCCTTTTGTAGACTTACGCGGGGCGCAAGAAGGTCACGATCAGACCTATAAATAGAGGGCTTCGGCTCTCATTTCAAACCGTTCAAATTCATAATTTCTCTCTCAATTCTCTAAAGCTAAAATTATACCCAGGCATTATACCCCCCTAATAAGCGAAGCTCTGCCTTATTGTAAGTATTATAACCCTGGTTATGTATTAGTTACGCTGTCCGATTGATCTAGTGCTCCGTAACGCCTGTCGAGGCTCTGCCCGACATAGTCGTTAGAGTTCTGTGTCAGGGAGGGTATAACTAATGTAAAATGGGTTATTATACTAAAGCGTGTGCATTGTTTAATTAATAGATTATAACCCGGAAGTCACAAGGAAAATACCCAAAATAGCAATGTGAGTAATCCTCTTTTTGTACACTGTTTTTACAAAACCTTAATTATCTTAAAATGTAATTAGCAGTGATTGAGTCTTTGTAATTCTTCAATTACTGCCGGTATTATGGGGTTTTGTATACATTACTTGATAATCTTCACAATTGGACAATGGGTTAGCCAATGTGTGATATGACCATAGCCACAGATCCGGTCGAGTGGCAAGTATTGAATGAGTAATTGTGTAGATGTAAACATTGTAATCACTCTCACTACTGTGTAATGATAAAACTTGTTTTGATTAAACTGTGATTCACTCACCAGTATTTCTTGCTGATAAAATGTTTTAAACACGTGTTTCAGGTAACATAGTATGAAGCAAATAAAAGCCAGCCGGAGAGCACTGAAGGCTTTGAAAAATGGCTATAAAAGTTACCTAATTGAAAAGGAGAATTGTTTTCAATAATTAGGGTTTATCCCTATAAATATATTATAAATGAAAAGTCGGATTTTGTCCCACTTGTTATTATAAAATATATTATCAGAAAAACTTGGGTTTTATCCCATTTATCTATTTTAAACAAAATGGTGTTTAACTCTGATAAAAATATTTCCTAACTACGGTCCTGATGAAATTTTCAGCTGCCAAAACTGATAAACACCGATACCACCGAATGTGCGAAGTTCGCGGCCGCCCGCCTCCCGGGGCAAGGGGTCGGGGGCTGTGACAGTTTACTTCTTTGCTTTTTCCATCAGCCATTTTGTCTTTCACCCCTTTAACCAAATGGGCAAGTTCTCCAGATTTAACGGCTTCCTCAATTCTTTTCTTGAGTTGGAAACAGTCGTTGGTGTGATGGCCTTTTTCTTCATAAAACTCGCAAAACTGAGTAGAATTTTCATTCCTTTTGCTCTTGAGCAAAGGTCTGGGTGGTCGGAAGCTATGTTTTACCCCCTCAGTAGCAAGGATTTCCTACGGATTTTTGGTTAAAGCTGTGAAGTTCACAGCCTTCTCCCTGCTTGAAGGGTTCCTGCCTTCAGACCTTCGAGGGTCTGGGTTCCTGGAACGTTTATCATAAGAGCCATAGTTGCTTCTTTTTCTGTTGGGGCTGTTATTCCTCCAGCTAGGACCCCTCTTTCTTTGTTCCTTGATATCGACAGCTTCCTCCCCCCAGATGTGAGCTTCAGCCCTTTCAAGGGCTTTTTCAAGGGTTTTGGGCAGGCACTTGTTGAAGTCCCTGGTGAGATACTTGGAGGTGATTGCATTCATGAAGCTTGCAACCCTCATCTTTTCGTCGGCTCCCACATTGACGTGACCATGTCGTCCCAATCAGTCAAAATCCAATTAAACCTAGGTAGCTAGGGTAAGTCGGGTATCGAATCCACGAAGAGCATGTGGTCAGTATCGCATGACCTGTTCGACTAGTTAGACTATTTACAAATATGTACAATGTGATTATGAAGTTTGCTAATTTTTATAACTTTGTTTGGTTTTGAAAATAAATCGGAGTGAACCGACAATTTGATGTTATCTTGAAACAACTTATGATTAAATAAGATTGCAAAATAAACTAAATGATTGAAACAAGAAATTAGAAACAAGTTCCACACCCGGTTCGATAATTGTAATCCTAGGGTTCCTACATGTTTTAACTTGATTCAATTGCATATAGTGATTAACATATTACTATCACAAAGCTTAGGTGCCAATTGCTATCAACGTCATAGACAATGGATCGCAATGCACTTCATTACATCGGACATGTAAATCCTAACCTAAGATAAGGCATGATTGCACATAACCATTTCGCAAAGTCAAATTTTATCATCACTCAACAATTTACGAATTCGAAATAAATGCAAGACAATTATCAAAGGTTTCAAATACTAAACAATTTGTCACAAAATCAAATCAAAATACAAATGCACAAACCCTAGAAATCTTACAACAATCTACACCGGGGGAAACCGACGAGACTAGCCACTCATGGTCGAAGATGCACGATCACTGGAGGATGAGCACGAGCATCGAACCATGACCTTAAGTATTGGAGGGATGATGGAGGTTAGGAGTTAGGGTTTGGATGGTGGAGAATGGATGAAGATGATGGTGATGGTGGAATGATGGGGATTTGGTTAGGGTTAAAGGTTAGAGATGAAGAATGTGGTGTTAGAGGTGATTAGGTGATGGATTAGATGTTTTGGAATGGGTTAGATGATGTTTAGATTATCCCTCGTGGTGTTTTTACCATTCACAACTCGTAACCCCTGAAAACTTGGTAAAAAATGGTTTTAATTCGTCCCAACAACCAAGAAACTCAAATTTCGCGATAGCAGAAACTAGGGGGCGTCGCCGACGCCATTTAGGGCATCCCCGACGGCCCCTGGATGTTCCAAGTTTTTCTGACGCGCTAATCCACTGCCTACGAACATTTTTTGCCGACGGAGGGTTCTGGAGGACGTCGCCGACGCCCCCCCCCCTATGCGTCGCCGAAGCCTCCTGGTTTTGCTGGTTTCCTACGAAAACTGTTTTCTTCATAACTTCTTCGTTATAGCTCCGTTTTACTCACCGTTTTCGCCCACGTACTCGTAATTCAGCCCTCTATCATGCCATCTTCCAATATCTGCATTTTAAATCCATTAACATCCCCCCCAAACACATCCAATCTTCGTGGTTAACCCGGTTTTGTTCATTTCACATCCTCGGTTGATCTCGTTCGCTCCCGGTGCTTCATAAAGCTCCCGATTTGCTCCTTAAACTCCGTAAGACCTGAAAAACACAAATCATATTAAAAGTAGGCTATCCGAGATCAAAAGTGATGTAAAAACATCAACTTAAACATAATAAATCACCGGGTTTCGACCACGTATCACATCCCCACACTTGTCGCTTGCTTGCCTTCAAGCAAATCTGTTTTTCACTTTCACGTGGGTCAAACGAGAACACACTTCCCATCGTTGAGACGTAAGAGAAGGTCTAATGTCATACCCGGTTCAAGAGTTTTACAATTTTCAACATATTTAGCAATAAATGATTAATCAAATAAAAATGGTTATCCAAGATTAACCCGCCCTTGAAACTAATAAATCATGCACATCCCTCACAATGTTCTCTCCACTCGGTTTAAAATTGGCTAATAATTGATGCATTAGCGCTTTTGAAATAATAACTCAAACCGATTTGAACACGTACCCGCATAGGCTTGCAACTCAATCATTTTTCACCACCGAACACAAATACTAAGCACAAGTCAAAAGGGCTTTGAAGGGTTGTAACGAGGCTAGGTTGAGGGTAGGAAATAGGATATTTTTAGAGTGGCTAAGGTGATGAAAACTCAATTCTTATTACAAAATCACTATGCTAAACACAACTATCTACAAACATCGAGCTAGAAGGCAACACTTTTCGCCTTTTATTCAACAAACTAAAACACATATTTTTCTATTTTTCTCAACAATTTTTCTTGTTTTTTTATTTTTTTATAAATATAAAGCACAACTATATAAACAAATAGACCTACAATCAAATTTTCATCACACGGGTTTAAAAATAAAAGGTTTAACGGATGTGGGCTAAATGGGTTGGTCAAACGAAAGGTTTAGGCTCAAAGTGGGCGACTAGGGGATTTATTTGGGTAAGGATGGATAAATGGTTTTAAAGGAAAAGTTTACCTAATGCCTTAATCATTCTCGTGCTTGTATTCGGTCTATGGTCTCAAACGTATCAAAAGTTGCAAATTCTACAATACGCGACTAATGGTCCACTGAAACAAAGAAATATACAAATATTTATGATGTGTAAAAGTGGCTTAAAATCTCACGTATAAAGGGTATGGTATATGATATGCTTAATGTATTAGTTTCTTAGGCGGATTATTCCCAAATAACCACCTGCTAAATACCCGTCATGTTACTAACTTGAACTTGACCATGACAAAAGACCAAATGGGTTGTGTCATCCCTCGTTAAGTTAGTTACTTGTGCTTTTTGATCGCTTCAAACAAAGACATTTGTGAAAATTTTTTGAAATTTTCCCCCATCCCCACACTTGAGGTCAACATTGTCCTCAATGTTTAGTGTTTAAATGAATGGGTCAAAACCGAAAAACTTTTACTCCCCCCATCCCCACACTTGAGGTCAACATTGTCCTCAATGTGTAAGAATAGAGCTTTTAAAATGCATAAGGGATGTGACACGGCTAACTTCCCCCAAAATATCACCACGGAAAATAGAATACAATTTACAATCCACTTATTTGCTAACTAAAAATCAAAGATAAAAAGAAACGTATGCACCTGGTTTTTCGCTCGATCCTCGTGTGCTCTTCATCTTTAAACAAAATGACCGTCTCACGAACATGGTGTACCTACAAATCTCAACCCTTGTGTAGAATCATGCTTCTCACAACCATCAAAGTTTATTAGTTACCTAGTTCTACCACTTTTATGAAAACATTTCCAAACCATACGTTATTTCACTTTGATTTATGTCAAAAAATAATGTACAATAACAACAAGCCTAACTTACTTTCGTAGGAATCACGGTTGAATTTAGCTTATGCAACAAGCCCTTTTAAACCTCCCGATAGCTCGGGAGGACGAGTAGGTCTCGTGAGGGTTATATAGGGAACACACCCACAACATTCATTTAACTAAGAAAATAAAATAAAACGAATAATAGTACAAACTCTACAACAATCAAACGTGATTTGTCTCTCATGGTGGTCGAAGTGAGCATGCCTACCGAGTTTCCAACATATGCTCGGTATTTGGCATGCCGAATCCACTCTCTTTTTATTTTATTCGGCATGCGTATTGTACAACTTTGGGGTCGTTTCTTAACAAATTGGCCAATGTCTTGCAACGCCACCCTTCGAATCCTTATACCCGAACCTTCATCCCCAACATTATTGGTTGGAGTGATAAGTATGGGAGAAGGATAGATATGAATTTGGGCTTCATTTGGATCTGACCCGTCTTGCGGCGTTATGTCTTCCGCTCGGTTCAAACATTCAGTTTCTTGCTCCGGAAGATCTATAACCTCTTCCACCACATCACCATCCACCATTGTACCATTAGCCAAAACCTCCCGCTCGCGTTTAATTTGGGCTATTTCCTTCGCTAATTGACCCACTTGCATCACCAATACTTCATGGGCTTTATCTCTCACTTCATTCGCTTTCTTCATATCTTTGATATCCTCATGGTATCCTTTCACCATGTTTATGAGAGCATCAAGCTTGGTGTGCATCGAATCTTGAGGTTCTTCGGATGCCGGTTGAGGGTATTCATTATAATAATCATCATACTCCTCCCGGTAACTTGAGAAATGTGGCAATTCGGGCTCATAGTTGTTATAACCCCGCTCTTGCTCATAATGGTAATCCATCTCTGAATAGTAATATTCTTGATAATTTGGTGGTGGTGGTGGTCTATCGTATGGATAATGTGAGGATGGACCATTGAAATCTTCATAATTCACCCTCCCATATCCGTACAATCCTCTGAGATAGTCTTCCCGATCATTGTATGCTTGAACCCGCTCGTAGAAAACAGAGCAATCCTCTAATAGATGCTCTCCGCTTCCGCGACACTCACACGGATCATCGTCTACCCAATTCATATTAAAAGATGGGGCCTGCAAAACATGTACCTGCAAAAAACAAGCTCGACCACCCAAAGTAAAATAAAAAAAATACAAGAAAGAAAACTAAACTAAAATCAAACAAGCAATGAAATACTAAGCGCACTAGCTCCCCGGCAACGGTGCCATTTTAACGTGACCGTGTCGTCCTGATCAGTCAAAAATCCAATTAAACCTAGGTAGCTAGGGTAAGTCGGGTATCGAATCCACGAAGAGCATGTGGTCAGTATCGCATGACCTGTTCGATTAGTTAGTCTATTTACAAATATGTACAATGTGATTATGAAGTTTGCTAATTTTTATAAGTTTGTTTGGTTTTGAAAATAAATCGGAGTGAACCGACAATTTGATGTTATCTTGAAACAACTTGTGATTAAATAAGATTGCAAACTAAACTAAATGATTGAAACAAGAAATTAGAAACAAGTTCCACACCCGGTCCGATAATTGTAATCCTAGGGTTCCTACATGTTTTAACTTGATTCAATTGCATATAGTGATTAACATATTACTATCACAAAGCTTAGGTGCCAATTGCTATCAACGTCATAGACAATGGATCGCAATGCACTTCATTACATCGGACATGTAAATCCTAACCTAAGATAAGGCATGATTGCACATAACCATTTCGCAAAGTCAAATTTTATCATCACTCGACAATTTACGAATTCGAAATAAATGCAAGACAATTATCAAAGGTTTCAAATACTAAACAATTTGTCACAAAATCAAATCAAAATACAAATGCACAAACCCTAGAAATCTTACAACAATCTACACAGGGGTGAAACCGACGAGACTAGCCGCTCATGGTCGAAGAAGCACAATCATTGGAGGATGAGCACGAGCATCGAACCATGACCTTGAGTATTGGAGGGATGATGGAGGTTAGGAGTTAGGGTTTGGATGGTGGAGAATGGATGAAGATGATGGTGATGGTGGAATGATGGGGATTTGGTTAGGGTTAAAGGTTAGAGATGAAGAATGTGGTGTTAGAGGTGATTAGGTGATGAATTAGATGTTTTAGAATGGGTTAGATGATGTTTAGATGATCCCTCATGGTGTTTTTATCATTCACAACTCGTAACCCCCGAAAACTTGGTCAAAGATGGTTTTAATTCGTCCCAACAACCAAGAAACTCAAATTTCGCGATAGCAGAAACTAGGGGGTGTTGTCGACGCCATTTAGGGCGTCCCCGACGGCCCCTGGATGTTCCAAGTTCATCCGACGCGCTAATCCATTGCCTACGAACATTTTTGCTGACAGAGGGTTCTGGAGGGCGTCACCGACGCCCCCCCATGCGTCGTCGACGCCTCCTGGTTTTGCTGGTTACATGCGAAAACTGTTTTCTTCATAACTTCTTCGTTATAGCTCCGTTTCACTCACCGTTTTTGCCCACATACTCATAATTCAGCCCTCTATCATGCCATCTTCCAATATCTTCATTTTAAATCCATTAACATCCCCCCAAAACACATCCAATCTTTGTGGTTAACCCGGTTTTGTTCATTTCACATCCTCGGTTGATCCTGTTCATTCCCGGTGCTCTGTAAAGCTCCCGATTAGCTCCTTAAACTCCGTAAGACCTAAAAAACACAAATCCTATTAAAAGTAGGCTATCTGAGATTAAAAGTGATGTAAAAACATCAACTTAAACATAATAAATCACCGGGTTTCGACCACGTATCACACGTATGTCAACCCTTCTTTTTTGTATATCTCAATGAAATCCCTGAGGCTTTCATCATCCCTTTGCTTGATTTGGTAGATCACAGTTGCATCTTTGACATACCTCCTTTGTTGTGAAAAATTAGCTAAGAAGCCTTTGCTCAAATCATCGAAGGTTCGAATTCTTCTGTCCGGTAGGTCATTGAACTAGATTCGAGCAGATCCTACAAGGGTCTGCATAAACATAAGGCAACACTCAGCGTTAGACCACTTCTCGATTCTCACAGCCCCAGTGAGGATTTATAGGTGATCTTCTGGATCTCCCATGCCATCATACGTTCTTATGCGAGATGGCATTTTGATCCGGGTTTGGAAATTATAGTCAGCAATTTGTTGAGAATAATAGGACAAATTGCTTGGCTTGTATGGTTTAGCCAGATCTTCTTCTGCTCTTGTGCCCGGATTGTTGCTAGTGTTCCCATGGGTGGCTAGCACTTGGTTATTGAAATGTTTCCAAGGGAAGTTATCCATCATTTGGGCCATCATTTGTGGCATGAGGTTGAAGCCTTGAAGGCTTTCTGGTGCAGTTACATAGTTCATTCCCATAGGGGCACTCATGGCAGCACTTCGTGCCAAGGGAAGAACGGATAAGGCTTGCTCCCATGTGGTGGACACAGGAGGTGGAAGGCTTGCAACGGGAGACTATAGTAACAGATCCAAGGTTAGCTCGTGTCCCAATGGTGCACCGGTTGCCACTAGCTGAGAAGAAAATAAAGGAAATGATGTTGGATCTAGCCTTGCAAACATATACGGACTTGGATTTAGAGGAGGATGGCTAGGACCAGCTTCATTTCTTAACACAACAGGCTGTGAGCTTGTAAAAGGAAGTATAGGTGGTCTAGGTGACAATGAGGGCTCTGGCTCATCGTAATCCAGCCTGATTCTCACCCCATTGTCTCTTTCTCTGTTCACGTACTGGTTAAGGAGAGACCTTAACTGTAGAAAATTGTTTGCAACCCCCTCTGATGTTAGATCGATACGTGTGGGAGTGCCTGTTGCACCGACATGAGGGGATGGGACCCCAGAACGGGATAGGGTTGGCGTCTGAAAGGAAAGGAATTCGGGGTATGTGACTCCTGTTGGAGTGCTTCCCGGAGTTGAAAATGAGGTAGGCATAGCCGGTGGAGTTTGGCTAGTGCTGGGAGTAGAGGCACGTGGAACTTGATTTACCTCTCCCGGGGATTCCCCTTCAGACATGATGATTTTGTCAAAATCGGAGCTACACTACTGATATTCAAAGATGAATTTAGTGGCGTGGCCCCACGGTGGGCGCCAACTTGTTGCTACAATAAAAATGATACCAAGTATAGTGGAGAGACTGGTTAGGCAAAAGACTTCAAGAGTCACGTTTTTCCTAATGCAGGTTACGAGTCCCCCTACGTATACAATACGTAGGGTTGGATCACTTTTATTATCAATTGCTTCGAATTCAAGGCCGAGGATGTCTCAACCCAGATTCTATGCATGCAATATGATAGTTGCATTGAATGTGAAGAATAGAACATGCAAAGTGCATATCCTAGAGAGTGAGTCAGAGATTTCGGAATGTTTTATCAAATGACTAGGAGTGGTCATTTATAGAGAAGGATAATTCTCAAATGGGAAACCTTTGACTAAGTGATTCGGGTATTCAGAGAGGGGGTTGCCCGTTTTGGAGGGTTGAAGGCTTTAACCTGCGGATAAAAGAGTGCTTCTTTTCACGTGTATGCTTTTGCGGCTGAGCGAAGGACACATCACTATCCCATGCTTTTTGTTGTTCACCACAGCTGTCCGTTCTCCTGAACCTTTTAACCCTTCAACCCTTTAAGCTATATTTGCACCTATAGTTAATTTATTAAGCTTGACCTCCCACATCATCAGGTGCCAAAAGTATCAAAGGCAAAGGGATTGAATATATGTTGATTCTTAGGATAAACTTTTTCATGCTTAACAAATTTCCTTGATTATGCCTTCAACACAGCCTGATCAGCCAAGAACGGTTTTCTCTAATCCAAACAAGGGGGGATACTTCGGTAAGGTCCACACAAGTGTGTTTTCCATCTGCCCAACTGAACACAAAGACATCCGCTGGCCAAAGAGTGAACCTCCCTTCTAGTGGGTATGTCAGAAAATTCACATTGGCAACTTTTTTTACGGAGATTCTTATCCACTTAAGACTATGGGGTATGGGGCGGGGGTTGGGGCATGGGTTGGGTACAAATGCCCAAGTCACCACCCCGGGTGGGCGTGGGTTTTGACGTGGCCCGTTTGGCGTGTGATTCAGCCCGGGCGTTGGGCGGGGCTACCCACATGACATGGCAGAACCTCATTGGCCAAGAGCACTAGCCATGGCGGAACCTCATTATGCCACGCCCCACCATACCCCTTTAAAATTGACTTTTGGTCGTGGGTGCCCCATACTCCATGTGTCGCACCATGCCCCCAACCCACGCCCCACCATACCCCACAGTCTAAGCACATTATATAAGAAATCCCAAATCATGACCAAGTCATATCTGTATTTAAAGCCAAATGACTCCTTGCAATGGAAAAAGCATGTGTACTATTTGATAACGATCCATGTTCCCTATGTTGTATATTAGCTAATAGAACTCATGTGAAGTCATAAAAGATAATTGCAATAATAATCTAGATTACAAGGAAAAAAAGTTTCAAATAAATGAGAATGTTATCAAATCTTTATTTGATTTTGTTCTTGGATGGCGTCAACTCTATTAGTAAGAATCACATGTCTATTAGTAAGTGTTGATGCAACAAATACTAGACCGATGGTAGTAGCTAGGCCAGTTAGACAAAAGGCTTGGAAGGTTCAAGTTTTGCCTAACGCAGGTCGTGGGGTCCCCCCACGTTTGCAAGACGTGGAGAGAGGTTCACTAGTTGTGTTTTGTTGTTTGCTCAAGATCCTTAGCTGAAGTGTGTTTAGCTTCGGACGCATGAGCAGTGGAAATGTGTGTGTTGAATGTGAAGAAATGAGACTTGCATGGGACAAGTGCTCGAGGAAGAAGACCAGGGATTCTAAGAGAATCAGAGCTGATCGAAATGTCCCTGAAAGCATTAAATGAAGTGTCATTTATAGAAGAAGAGATCGCCCAAAGAGGAAACCTCAGACTGGTGAACCATGCTTGCAGTGGGAGACTTACCATTTTAGGGGTTGAAGCGTTTGGACCTGCGGATAAAAGCCTACACTCTGTGCACACGTTCTCTTTTACGGCTGTGAGAAGGCTGGGCAAGCAATCAGTGAAGTGATGGTTTACTGTTCACGTCCTTTTTGCTGCTTACCCGAGTTCGCGGGATTTGAACTCTTTAACCCTTTAACCTTTCAAGCGTTCATGTGCCTAAGTCATTTTATTTGGTCTTGGGCTACCCCCGTCATCAGCCCCCCAAGTCAGAGGTTTTTGGGGAATGGGCTCAAAGACTTCTGACTTTTACACATTTATTTGTATTGCTTGAAGGCTTCCAGGCTTGATTGTTGCGTTTTAGTTTTTGGCAATTTGAATTTTGACAAGACGGTTGATGTGACTGATGGCAGTTTTTGCAGAAGGCAGTTTAATTAACTGCCGTGTAATCATATCCCTTAATACTCTTTTATTTTTCATTTATTAACAAGATAACTATCCAAATTCCTCATTTTCTCTCAAGTTTCCTTCCGTATCTTTCCCTTTGTCCAGGTTAGTTCCGATTTCATTTTTTGTTTTTCAATCATATCTTATGGGTGCTCGTAAAGATTTGGCAGTGAGTTATTCCTGTTTAACCCAAGAGGAGGTCGAATTATTTTGTATGGAATGGGGGATTGGGAAGAAGTTTAAACCAGTTGCTCCGGGGATGAATGTTTCGATCCATCGGTGTCCGTCCGGTTCGATTGCTCTCTATTGTCGACACTTTGAATTTTCTAATCTTCGTCATCCGTTTTCTCTCTTTGTTTTGAATGTGTTAGAATATTATCGCGTGTCTTTTGGTCAAATACACCCGCAAGGTTTGGCTAGGGTTTTACATTTTCAGGTTTTGTGTCGAGCGTGTGGTTATGATCCTTCTTTGTTGTTGTTCCACCGTTTCTTTCAATTGGCGAAGAACGGTGATTGGTTTACGTTTGAGACGTCTAAAGTCGATTTCTGCTTGGTTTCGTCTATGGTCACCACACTTGGTACCTGGAAGGACTGGTTCTTTTGGGTCTCGGATGAGATCGTTCCGTTCAAAATGGTTTGGAGGCAACCTGATGCCATTCTCAATGAACCGGAACCTTCTGAGTCTGATTTGAATGAAGTTTTTCTTGGAGCCATTCAGGACTGCCCTTCAAGGGTTCGACCTTTTCCTGAGCATTTGCTAGTTCTATTGGGTGTTAGCAAATTGTGGGAAAAGGCTAATCGGGATCCGGTTCTGATGAGGAATGGCCAGGGTATGCATTTTCCTTGTTTTACCTTTTAATGGCCTCTTGATTTAGTAGCTTATGTGTTTTTGCTTTATAATTTCTTGCAGTCATGTCTGCCTTGGATCATCAAGAGTGACGATACATCAGATGTTGCATTTGGGGATGTCCCGGCTACGCCTGGTGAAAATGTTGTGGTTAGGAGTTCTGAATAGAGGTTCGAGGGTTCGGGTTACGTTGGTGTGCCTGATGTGAAGGTTTTTAAGAAGGCTGTTGTTCCCAAGGTTGTTCGTTGTTCGAATCGACGTTTGAACGTTTCTGGTCCACCATCTACTCCAGAACATGGGGACTTAAGTGATGACATTGGTGTTTCTGTGGATCAAGGTCCGAATGAGGGTGTTGATGAGGAGAAGGAGTTGGTTGTTGCTGGAAAGAAAACTGCTGGGAAAGGGATTGTTGTGGCAGGTTCATCTAGTAAAAACACTAGCGGTTCTGAAGGTCTTGACCCGCACCAAGTTTATGTACCTGATTGGGGTGTGAAGTTGGGTGATAGTTTCAAAGATGTTGTTGTTTGTGAGGATGTGTTGAGCCATATCGCTCGTCCTTTGGTTCATGATACTATTGCCGAGATGGATGACGATATGATGTTTTCACGTATGATATTAAGTACCTGTATTCTCGCTGCCATGTTACCTTAAGGGGTTGCCCGTTTCCGTAAGAAGATGCATGAGTATGATGAATTGTTGAAGAAGAAAGACAAGATGAAGGTTGCTATGAGCACTTTGAGGAAAGAGAATGAAGGTTTGGTGAAGAAGGAGGAAACGTTGACTAAGAGGGTTGAAGAGCTTACCCAGAAACATGAGGTGGAGGTTGGTGAGCTGAAAAAGCAGGTGGAAGCCTTGGAGGCTTCAAGGGTTCAGCTTACTGATGACAACAAATGGTTGATCGAGCATGGTTTCCATCAGGTTGTCACTTATCTCTTACATTCGGCTGAATTTAATGGTGTTTTGGGTGGTGTGTATGGCAAGCTTTTGGAGCATGGGAGGCATCAAGGTTATGTTGCCGGTTACAAAGCTTGTCAGTCTGGTGACCCTCAAGACAAGTCTTCCCTTTATCGGCCCGAAGCCCTCAAGGTTTTTCAAGATTCAGTCCATGAGATGGAGCGCTTGACTTATCCCTATGTTGGTGAGGTCTCGAAGTGTTTTGGCAAGCCTATATCTGTTTTGCAGGATTTGAAGCCACGCGGGCTTGATGAGGCTGTCTGTAAGGAAGTGCTTAAATCTTTGACAAAGAAGCGTTCTTGCTCAGGGGACAGTGAGGAGACCCTTTCTTGTGATGATGAAGGTTCAAAGGATCCAAGCCTTGAAGCCTCGGGGACGACAGCTGAGGAAGGTAAGAAGAAGAAGAAAAAAGCCAAGAAAGTGAAGGATGGTGAAGCCGGTGCATCAAAGCCTGCGGTTAGTGATGCAAAGTAAAAACTTTTAAGACTTATTCGTAGCTTTCTTAGCATCTTGTTGGACAATGTTATGTAATTTTATTAATCACTTTAGGTTTTGCAGAAACCCTTAAGGTTTCTATTTTGTGGCCGTGGTTTGGCCTTAATGGCCTTTTGAACAATTTGATGGGAACCCTTGTGGTTTTCTTATTAGCCTTGGTGGCTGTATGAACAATATGTAGGTTATGGCCCTTAAGGCCTTTTATGCATCGTTGGACTTGATGTTTTGTATCCTTGTCGTTTATGTGTTTGATGGTGATTTGTCTTGTTTGTTTGATGTGTCTATTTACCTAATTTTTCTTAAGAAGTTTTAGTGCTGCAGTCACTTTAGCTTCCAGATTTCATTAGGTAAAGGGCACACGTCGTCTATCCTTTATATCACTACTTAGTGTATTTTTATTTCGTAAGCTTTTTTCAAAGCTTAAGGAACGATTTGATGTGGGCTGTTCAGACCCGTCTATGAGGCATCTTTATTTTTGATAATTTTCTAAGCCTCATGGAGTTGTATTGATTTAGGAACTCACCCCTTATATAGGTTCATTCAACCCTTGAACCTATTGAGCGATATGGCCTGGGAGCTCATCCCCTTACATGGCCCTTGCCATGGAGTTTTTTGCTAGGTTTTCAACCTGATTTTAGGATAGAAAGACAAATTTGATAAAACATCATCATTCATTCAAGAGACATTGTTTTACAAAAAGGTGATCATAGGACAACTCTTGAAATACAACTTGTGAAATACAAACCAATCTTTCTTGATCAGACATGGAACCTTTTAAGGGTCTTTCCATTCCAATGCCTGGGAAGCTTTTTACCTTCCGTGTCGGCTAGTTTATAGGATCCGCCCTTATGTGCCTCAAGGATTTTATATGGCCCTTCCCATTTTGGGCCAAGTTTTCCTTGGTTCTCTTTTTTACTAGCCTCATTGTTTCTAACCACTAGGTCTCCTGGCTTGAAGCGTTCGTGCTTGACCCTTTTGTTGTAATAAGCTTCCATCATTTGTTTGTACTTGGCTTCTTGAATTGCAGCTTGGTCTCGTGTTTCCTCCAGGAGTTGTAAGTTCAACAAGGTCTCTTTGTTGTTTACTTAGGGATCCATGTTGACTGTTCTTTGCGTTACAACTCCTACTTCAGCTGGAATCACGGCTTCGGATCCAAACACCAAGCTGTAAGGTGTTCTTTTGTGGCTTGTTTTTTCGGTTGTTCTTATAGCCCATAGAACGCTTGGCAACTCTTCGAGCCAATTACTTTCATTCCTTCCCAATCGGGTTTTAATTCCTTCAACTATGCTTTGATTCATCCTTTCAAACTGGCCGTTTGATTGTGGGTATGCAACTGAGCTGAAAACCTGAGCTATTCTGAACTCTTTGCACCAAATGCTAAAAGGCTTCTCAGCGAATTGCCTTCCATTATCGGTGACCAGCACTCCCGGTAACCCATATCGACAAATGATGTTTTCCCAAACGAAGTCAATGACCTATTTGCCCGTGATTTTTGCAAGTGGTTTAACCTCAGGCCACTTGGTGAAGTCTATGGCCACCAATAGGAACTTCACTCCGCCTTTGGCTGGTGGGAATGGGCCGACAATGTCCATTCCCCACTTATAAAATGGCCAGGCTGAAGATATCGGGACAAGGTCGTGTTTGGGGCTCCTTGGGACCGGTGCATGAATTTGACAAGAATCACATTTTCTCAGTTGTTCAACGGTGTCTCGGTGCATGGAAGGCCAAAAATACCCAAGATTCATTAGCTTAGCAACCACCGTTCTTGCTCCAAAATGAGCTCCGCATATCCCTTCATGAACCTCTTTGACCAAATACTGGCTTTGTTCGGGACCGACACATCTCAGCAAGGGTGCAAGGTACCCCCTTTTGTAGAGGGTTTCACCTTTCAACACATACTGCCTAGATTTGATTTTAATCCTTTCAGCCTCTGTTTGATCAGCAGGTAACTCACCATTTTTAAGGAACTTTTTTATTGGAGTCATCCAATTGGGGTCTTCTTCGGTGATTACATCTTGAACTTCTAATTCTTCAATCGAAGGAGTTTTCAACACCTCTACTAATACCTTTTTGGTAAGGTGGGCAAAGGTGAGAGAGGCGAGTTTACTCAAGGCATCAGCTTTCTTGTTTTAAGACCTGGGAATTTGCTTGATGGTACATGTTTGGTATGTGTTCATCAGCTCTTTAGATTTTTCTTTGTACCACTTCATATTGGGCTCCTTTGCAACATAACTGCCATTCACTTGACTTGACACCAGCAACGAGTATATGAAGACCTGAAGCTTTTGGACCTTTATTTCCTTGGCTAGCCTCAAGCCGGCTATCAATGCTTCATATTCAGCTTCATTGTTGGTGGTCTGAAATTCAAATCGAAGAGCATATGTAAATTCTAACCCTTCAGGCTTGATCAGAATGAGCCCAGCTCCTGACCCTTCAACGCTTGAAGCCCCGTCGGTAAAAAGCTTCCAGGCTTCAAGGTCAGGGGTTCAGTGGTAGCTGTGTTAACCTCCGTGATGGTTTGCCTTCGGATTTCTACAATGAAATCGGCCAAGACTTGGGCTTTGATGGCTTTTCTAGGGACATAGGTGATTTTGTGTTCACCTAGTTCCACGGCCCATTTGGCTAATCGCCCTGAATTTTCTGGTTTTTCAAGCACACTCTTAATGGGTTGGTCGGTGACCACTTGTATAGGGTGTGCTTGGAAATACCTTCAAAGCCTTCTAGCCGTTTGGACTAGGGCTAGAGCAAGTTTTTCCAAAGGAGGATACTTGATCTCTGCCAATTTTAAAATTTTGCTGAAGAAATAGACGGGTACCTGAGCTTTTGTCTCGTTCGATGGTTAAAACCGTACTTATTGCTTCTTCAACAACCGAAAGGTATACAGAGATCAGTTCTCCTATTTCCGGGGCTGCAATGTTAGGAAGTGAAGCTAGGTGTTGCTTCATCTAGTTGAAGGCTTCCTCAGCTTCTTCAGTCCACTTGAAATATTTTTTGTCTGAGCATCCTTTAAGCGTTTTAAAGAAAGGCAAATATTTTTCAGCCAACTTTGAGGTAAAACGCTTCAGGGCAGCAAGCTTTCCGTTCAGGCTTTCCACCCCCTTTTTGCTTCGCGGTGGTTTGGTTTCAAGGACAGCTTTGACTTTGTTAGGATTGGCTTTTATACTTTTTTTTTCCCACAATGTGCCCCAGAAATTTACCTTCTTCAAACCCAAACGAACATTTTTCAGGGTTGAGTTTCATGTTGACCTTCCTTAGGTTCTTGAAGGTTTCTTGGATGTCATCGAGCATTTGGTATTCTGTTTTGCTTTTGATTACCAAATCATCGACATATGCTTCCATGTTTCTACCAATTTGACCAGCAAAAGCCTTGTCAACTAGGCATTGGTAGGTTGCACCCGCATTTTTAAGACCGAAAGGCATCTTTTGGTAGCAAAAGATTCCTTTATCCGTGTGAAAGGCAGTTTTCTCTTCATCTTCTTTTTTCATAAGAATTTGATGGTAACCCTTGTAAGCATCAAGAAAACACTTGAAAGGGTAACCAGTGAGCGAATCAACCTTAAGATCGATTTCTGGCAGCGGGTAACAATCTTTGGGACAAGCCTTGTTCAAGTCCTTGAAGTCAATGCACATTCACCAAGAATTGTCAGGCTTTCGAACCATGACAGGGTTTGCAACCCAAGACTGATACTTAACTTCTCGGAGAATCCCAGCTGATACAAGCTTTTCAACCTCTTGGCATGCAGCCAAGCTTCTTTCGGGTGCTAGACTTCACTTCTTTTGGATAACAGGCTTGACACCGTGTGGTATTTTCAGCTTGTGTTCAGCAATGCTTCGAGGGATACCCGTCATATCTTCCGAACACCAAGCAAAGACATCGCTATAATGTACCAGCAGCTTTTCAAGATATGAGAGGGTTTCTTGTGAAAGGCTTGGGTTGACCCTTATCCTTTGTTCAGGATACTTCCCTTGCTTGTCTTCTTCACCCTTGGAACTTTTCCCTTCAACCATGTAAGCCTCTTGTGGAGGTCGAAGGGTTGCAATCCCTCTCTCGGTAGGAAACTTGACTGTGCCATGACCAACAGAAACAGCCATGTAGAATGCACACTGCCCCGGCCTTCCTATGATAACATCTTAGTTCGAAGGTACATTGATAACCACAAAAGTGAGGGGTTGAACCCTTTCCATTCTGCCTTCACTGAAACGGACATCAAGGGTTAGTTGCCCTAAAGGCTTGAGGGGTATGTTAGCAATACCTTTGATGGAGGTTCTGGAGGGTTGAAGCTTCGAACGTTCTTCATTGCTCAAACGGTTGAAGAACTTCTCAAACATGATTTCAGTGGCTGCACCAGTGTCTATGTATGCTCTGCTTGTCTTTAGTGTACCCACAGTTGCTTCAACCACAAGAGGGTTTGAGAGTGGGTCCTTTTCTATTGGAGGGAAGCAGACACACTGAAGCTCCCAAGCTTCCAACCACTGCCGTTTGTGGGGAACCTTTCCCTCAAAATCCACCATGTTAACTTCCTTGCCCTTTGCTTCAGCCATCTTGTCTCTTACCCCCTTCACTAAGTGGGCAAGCTCCCCGGACTTGACGGCCTCTTCAATCCTCTTTTTGAGTTGAAAGCAATCATTAGTATGGTGGCCCTTCTCTTCATGAAATTCACAAAACTGGGTGGAATTTTTGTTCCTTTTGCTTTTAGGGAGAGGTCTGGGAGGTCAGAAGCTTTGTTTTAGTTCCTCTATAGCAAGGATCTCTTGAGGGGTCTTGGTAAGGGGTGTGAAGTTCATGGCCTTCTCCCTGCTTGAACGGTTCCGGCCTTTAGGCCTTCGTTGTTCTGAACCCCTTTGGCATATGTCGTAGGAATGGAAGTTCCCCTTCTTCCTAGCTGGGCTGTGGCCTCGCCAGCTAGACCCCCTTTTTCTTTGTTCTTTTATGTCTACAGCCTCCTCTCCTCTGATGTGGGCTTCAGCCCTTTCGAGAGCTTCTTCCAGGGTTTTGGGCAGGGATTTATTGAAATCCCTTGTAAGGTATTTGGAGGTAATGGCGTTCATAAAACCGGCTACTCTCATCTTCTCATCCGCCCCCACATATGTTAGACCTTCTTTTTTGTACCATTCTATGAACTCTCGAAGGCTTTCGTCATCCCTTTGTTTGATCTGAAAGATCACCGTAGCATCTTTGACGTACCGCCTTTGTTGTGAGAAATTGGCTAGAAACCCTGTGCTTGGATCATCGAAGCTTCGAATGCTTCTGGCTGGTAAATCGTTGAACCTTATTCTGGCCGATCCTATGAGGGTTTGCATAAACATGAGACAGTATTCAGCATTTGACCATTTCTCAATTCTGGCAGCACCCGTGAAGATCTGGAGATGATCCTCTAGGTCTTCAGTCCTATCGTATGTTTTGATCTGGGATGAAATTTTGATCTTTGCTTGAAAATCATAATCAGCAATTCGCTGGGAGAAACATGACAAATTACTTGGTTTATATGGCTTGGCCAAATCCTCTTCCATCCTTACACCTGTGTTGTTTTTGTTATTGTTGTTCCCTTGGGTGGCCAGCACTTGATTGATAAAGTGCTGCCACGGGAAGCTTGCCATCATCTGAGCCATCATCTGAGGCATAAGGTTGAAGCCTTGGAGGCTTCCAGGTGCAACTGGGTAGTTTACCCCTAAGGGAGTGCTCATAACGGCACTTCGTGCCAAGGGAAGCACAGACAAAGCTTGTTCCCATGTAGTAGTTACTGAGGGTGGAAGGCTTGCTACTCGAGATTGTAGGAGCTGGTCCAAAGTCAGCTCGTGTCCCAGTAGAGCACCGGTTGCAGCTGGTTGGGAGGAAAAGAGAGGAAATGTTGTCGGATCTGGCCTTGCATACAAGTATGGGTTAGGATTTGGAGGAGGATTGCTGGGACCAGCCTCATTCCTGGACACAGTAGGTTGTGAGCTTGCAAAAGGGAGAATGGGAGGTCCAGGAGATAGCGATGGTTCTGGCTCGTCATAATCCAGATGGATCCTTACTCCCTTGTCTCTTTCCCTACTCACGTACTGGTTAAGAAGAGATCTTAACTCGAGAAAGTTATTGGCGACCACTTCGGGAGTGAGGTCAACACATGAGGGGGTGTTAGAAACACCAACGTTGGGAGATGGTACTCCGGAATGAGACGGTGTGGGCGTTTGGAAAGTGAGAAACTCGGGATATGTTGCTCCCATTGGAGTGCTTCCTGATGTTGAAACGGATGTTGGTATAGCCACAGGAGTTTGGCTAGTATTTGGGGTAGAGGTACGTGGGATTTGGTTTACCTCCCCCGGAGACTCACCTTCCGACATGCTGACTATCGAGCAAAAATAGAGCTATACTACTAGGTCTTTTGAAGAAAATTAGTGGCGTAGCCCCACGGTGGGCGCCAACTTGTTGATGCAACAAATACTAGACCGATGGTAGTAGCTAGGCCGGTTAGACAAAAGGCTTGGAAGGTTCAAGTTTTGATTAACGCAGGTCGTGGGGTCCCCCCACGTTTGCAAGATGTGGAGAGAGGTTCACTAGTTGTGTTTTGTTGTTTTCTCAAGATCCTTAGCTGAAGTGTGTTTAGCTTCGGACGCAAGAGCAGTGGAAATGTGTGTGTTGAATGTGAAGAAATGAGACTTGCATGGGACAAGTGTAACAATCCTCAATAAACCGACACCCTCATAATAATTTCCGACACCCTAGTATATTTTAAAATATCCCATTATGTCCAAAAATACACCCCATACGCGAAAACGGGCCTCAAATACATTAAATAGTATTAAAAATAATTAAAAACTGAAAATTTAAGTTGAGGCGGGCCGCGTAACCCCACCCCAACCTTCACGCGGGCCGCGTGAACTTAAAAATATGGCAAAGCCCGGTGCGGCCACGTGGCCCAACACCCGACAGACCTACGCGATGACCCAGCCCAGCTAGTCCGTTGACCAGCTTTGACGCGGGCCGCGTAGACTCTTGTCTACTCTTACGCAGGCCGCATAGAACCCAAATTCAGGCCCTATATAAGAAAGCATCGGGTTTTCGTTTTCCGTCGTTCATTTCTTTCTTTCTTAAGCGAATTTCTGAGTAGTAGACATAATCTACGGGTATTATACCCCCTAAATAGCGAAGTTCTGCTCCGTTGTAAGTATTATAACCCCTGGATACGTATTAGATACGCTGCCCGATTGATCTAGGGTTCCGTAACGGCTGTCGTGGTTCTGCCCGACGTAGTCGTTGGAATGTCGTCTCGGGGAGGGTATTACTAATGTTAAAATGGGTTATTATACTAACACGTGTGCGTTTGTGTAAATTATAGATTGTCACTAGGAAACCCTTACGAAAAATCTAAGACAGCAATGTGAGTAATCTCCTTTTTGTTAACAGTTTTTACAAAACCTTAACTATTTTACAATGCAATTTAGCAGTGATTGAGTCTTTGTAATTCTTCAATTACTGCCGATATGTTGGGGTTTTGTATACAAAATTTACTACACTGTGAGTAGTAAGTCGGGATGACAATACGTTACCATTGGACAATGAGTTAGCCAATGTGTAATATGACCCACAAGTCAGGACTGACAGTACTAATGGAGTAATTGTGTAGATATAAACATTGTAATCACTCTCAATACTGTTTAAATTAAATTAATGTTTCTTGATTAAACTGAGATTCACTCACCAGTATTTCCCACTGACAAATGTGTTTAAAACGCGTTTCAGGTAACACAATGTGAAAGCCAATTAGAAGCCAGCTGGACAGCACTGAAGGCTTGGAAAAGTGGCTATAAAAGTTACCTAAATAAAGAATGCGTTTTAATTCAAATAAAATGGGATTTATCCCTATAAATTAGTTTGTAATAAAAACTTGGGTTTTAACCCATTTGTTCAATGTATGAAAATGTGGTATTTTACTCTGATAAATATTTCCTAACTACGGTCCTGATGAAAAATTCCGCTGCCAAATTAGACAATACGAGATACCACCGAAACTGGCTCGCGGCCGCCCGTTCCCGAGGATCAGGGATCGGGGGTTGCGACAGGAGGTGGTATCAGAGCTAAGCCACTGATTCAGCCACAGAGGTGTTATGCTGACATCAAAATGTAAAGTGTTAGGAAATAAATTACGAGAATACGTGCATAAATGTATTTAATTGTTATGTGTTATTTGACTATCTGTTAGTTTACAGTATGAGCGACCAAGGACCATCTGACGCGTACCGTCAATTATCTGGTTCTCCTAGAAGCGAAGGCACCTCCTCTTCTCAGCCTGCCCTCTCAGGGTACTCTGCTGATACGGAAGAAGGAATCTTTGTGTTTAAGGCTCAGTTAGAAGAGCCATTTCCTCAGAAAAAGAGGGGATGGTTCAGTCGAGGGGCGCACGAGCGTAGGAAACGTATGAAAAAGTTACAAGACCATAGAGTACTAGCAGCAGCCAAGAGAGAGACAGATGCCTATGCCCAGGATATGATAAATAGGGGTATAGCCAACATTCACATCCTAGCAACTACTGCAGCTGGCCCTAATCTGGAGCAAATAATAGCACCCTAACCACAACTGCCAATCCCTGACCAACCCATGGAGATAGAATACCCTGAAAACCAAGTAGAGATGCATGACTTCAATCCAGAAGAAATCCCTATGGTAGCAGCACCAAACCCCCTAGACCCAAATTACGATCCCTGGTGGGATGAAGTTAGGGACTATGTGCAACGTTACCCGATACATGAAGATACACCCATGCAGAACGTAGGAGCCTACCTAGGTTTGGACCCTTTAGATCTCTATTTCCACGACGAATACATTAGGGAGATTTTAGAAGATCCTTACCGATTCCAGGTACCTACACCCCCACACCAGGAAACCGCACCCCAGATTCCGAACCCAGTCCTCGAACCTGCACCCCGAATGAGTACAGAAAACGTACAAGAACTTAGGACATTTGGTGAGGAAATTTTAGAAAGCAGTGAGAGGATGAGACAGGTGGGAGAGCGACTCGTCTGGAAGTACGACGAGCGCAATATGGATTTTTGGATGAATCCATATCCGTGAATGTGATGGTAGAGACGGTAATAGTAATAATAATAATATAATAAAATAAAATATGTGTGTACGGATGCCTACTACTATTAGTGTAATTCTATTTCAGTTGGTATTGTAATTTTTATTTCAGTACTGGTGTGTAATAGATGCAATGTCATTTATTATTCAAACGGTTCAAGAAGCGAATAATAAAAGTAAACATAGCAGTAAGCGACCAATTGAACCAGAAAACAGCGTGAACAATGGACCCGTACTTCAAGTGCCCATTCCCAAAAGAAGAAGAACCATGCCTTATGGTTGTTCTTACAAGGAATTATGGTCCTGCAAACCAATAGAATTCTCGGGCAATGAAGGACCCATTACAGCCCTACACTGGATAGAGAAAACTGAGGCTGTTTTAAAAATAAGCAAGTGTGCTGAAGAAGACAAAATAATGTTTGCTTCTAATCTGTTTAAGAACTCAGCCTTAGAATGGTGGAACACTATCCTCCAGTCAAGAGGAAGTGATAGGGTTTACAACATGGAATGGGAAGAATTTAAGAATATGGTAGAAAGAAAATTCTGCCCTCCTAATGAAAAGGAACAGATAGCTAATAAGTTTCTGAACCTTAGGATGACAGGGGTAGATAGTAAGGGGTATAGTACTACATTCTTTGAATATGCTAGAATAGTGTCAACCCTTGCATCACCTGAACCAGTGTTAATCTCCCGTTACATTTGGGGATTAATTGGAGAGATTAGACATATAGTCAAGGCAGCTAGACCACAAACTATAGAAGAAGCTGTAGAACTAGCGAATACCTTGACAGATGAATTAATCCGTACTAGAGAAGAAGAACAGAGGAGAAACCTAACCCAAAGGCTTACTCAAGAATTCCGTTCTGGGAATTACAACCGTAGGAATATGGGTTCTACCTCTGCACCTTTCTACAAGGTCTGCAAGAAAAAACATTCGGGAAAATGCTCCACTCTTTGCAATTATTGCAAGATGCCAGGACACAAGGAAGAAGATTGCAGGAAGAAATCCAGTAATGGATTATGCTACAACTGTGGAGAAAAAGGTCATATCAGGCCAAACTATCCAAAACTAGCTCCAGCTGCAAACAACAAGAACACTAAAAATGCTAGAGCATTTGTTCTGACTGCAGATGAAGCCAAGATGATTCCAGACGTAATAGCTGGTACGTTTTTAGTTAATGATGTTTTTGCTAAAGTATTGTTTGACTCTGGTGCAGACCAAAGTTTTATTAATACTTCGTTTTGCAAACTTCTAAATCAGTCATTAACTAAACTACCACAAGAATGTCTAGTAGAAACAGCTAATGGAGAAACTGTTAGGATTTCTGAAATCTTGCAGGGAGCAAGAATAGAAATTTTAAATCAAAAGTTTATGGCAAACCTTTATCCAATGAATCTGGCAGGATTTGATGTCGTATTAGGAATGGATTGGTTAATAACCAATAGAGCCAGTATTTTATGTGATCAAAAGTCAATTCAAGTAGATTCACCAAAAAGTAAAACGATCACAATTAAAGGAGATAAACCATCTAGATCCACAAAATTCATCTCTGTGATGAAAACTGCAAGTTATATAAGAAAAGGATCTATAGTGTATTTGATTTCTATAATCACTAACACTAAAGGAAAAGAACTAAAAGACATTCTAGTAGTGTCTCAGTTTTCAGATGTATTTCCAGAAGAATTACCAGGACTACCGCCAGACAGAGAAGTTGAATTCAGAATCCATCTATTACCAGGAACAGCACCAATTGCCAAAGCACCCTACCGTTTGGCACCCGCAGATATGCAGGAACTGAAGAACCAATTAGATGAATTGATGGAAAAAGGATTCATACAACCCAGTTCATCACCTTGGGGAGCACCGATTTTATTCGTTAAAAAGAAGGACGGATCAATGCGTATGTGAATTGACTACCGTGAATTGAACAAAGTTACGATTAAGAATCGGTACCCATTACCGAGAATCGATGATCTGTTCGACCAACTGCAAGGAGCTCGATTTTTCTCTAAAATCGATTTAAGGTCAGGATATCATCAATTAAAGGTACAGGAAGAGGATATTCCTAAGACCGCATTTAGAAAAAGGTATGGACATTATGAATTTACTGTCATGCCATTTGGTTTAACCAATGCCCCAGCTGCATTTATGGACATGATGAACCGAATATGTAAGCCATATTTGGATAATTCATAATTGTTTTTATAGATGATATTATAATTTACTCTAAGAGTAAAGAGGAACATGCAAAGCATTTGCACGCACTTTTAAGTCTATTAAGAAAGGAAAAGCTTTATGCTAAATTTTCAAAGTGCGAGTTTTGGCTAGAACAGGTACAATTTCTTGGACACTTAGTCAATCATTAAGGAATTCATGTGGATCCAACAAAAATCGAGGCGATTACTAAATGGAAAACCCCTGAATCACCAACCGAGGTTAGAAGTTTCTTAGGATTGGCCGGTTATTATAGAAGATTTATTCGAGATTTTTCTAGAATAGCCATCCCTTTAACTAAGTTAACCTGTAAATCCACTAAGTTTGAATGGGGACCAAAACAAGAAGAAGCATTTAGAATTCTTAAGCAAAGATTAACTAATACACCCATACTAGCGTTACCAGAAGGAACTGAAGACTTTGTAGTCTATTGTGACGCTTCTAAATTAGGTTATGGATGTGTATTGATGCAACGCCAAAAGGTTATAGCCTATGCATCTAGACAACTTAAGAATCATGAAGAGAATTATTCAACCCATGATTTGGAATTAGGAGCTATAATTTTTGCTCTTAAGATTTGGAGACATTACCTTTATGGTAGTAAGTTTACCATATTTACCGATCATAAAAGTTTAAGGTATGTTTTCGGGAAGAAGGAGTTGAATATGAGACAAAGACGCTGGATGGAGATGCTTAGTGATTATGATTGTGATATCCAGTATCATGAAGTAAAGGGAAATGTAGTGGCAGATGCTTTAAGTCGAAAGTATCGTGAAAAGCCAAAAAGGGTACATTCTCTTAAATTAAATCTGCAAGTAGATTTAAATGATCAGATAACAGAAGCACAAGAATCAGTAATCAAGGAAGATACTGAAAAATTAAAAGGTATGATTAAGGAATTAGAACAAGGAACAGATGGAATTTGGAGATTCCATAAAAAGAGAATGTGGATACCTAAATTAGGAAACCTACGTCATCATATATTAGAAGAAGTCCATAAATCTAAGTATACGATGCATTCAGGAAGTGATAAAATGTACCAGGATTTAAGGAAAAAATTTTGGTGGATAGGAATGAAAAAGGACATAGCAACCTATGTTTATAAATGTTTAACTTGTTCAAAAGTTAAAGCTGAACACTAGAAAACCTCAGGTTTGTTACAACAACTAGAAATGCCAGTGTGGAAATGGGAATTAATAACAATGGATTTTGTTACTAAATTAGCCAAAACAAAGAAAGGAAATGATACAATCTGGGTTATTGTAGATAGGCTAACTAAGTCAGCTCATTTCCTACCAATGAAGGAAACTTTCAGTATGGAACAGCTAGCTAAATTGTATGTAAATGAAATTGTTTCATTACATGGAATTCCTTTATCAATTGTTTCTGATAGGGATAGCCGATTTACCTCTCATTTTTGGTCAAGTTTCCAAAAGGCAATGGGAACCAAGTTGAATTTGAGCACAACTTATCATCCTCAAACAGACGGACAAAGCGAAGGACAATTCAGACAATGGAAGACATGCTTAGAGCTTGTGTAATTGATTTCGGAGGTAATTGGGATGATCACTTACCTTTAATAGAATTTTCTTATAATAATAGTTATCACATAAGTATCAATGCTGCACCATTCGAAGCACTTTATGGACGAAAGTGTCGAACCCTAGTCTGTTGGGCAGAAATTGGGGAAAAGCAACTATCTGGACCTGAGGTAGTACAAGAAACAACTGACAAGATCATTCAAGTCAAGGAATGACTGAAAGCAGCACGAGATCGACAGAAGAGCTATGCCGATAACCGACGTAAACCATTGGAATTTCAAGTAGGAGACAAAGTGTTGTTGAAAGTCTCTCCTTGGAAAGGAGTAGTAAGATTCATCAAAAGAGGAAAGCTAAGGCCCAGGTATATTGGACCTTTTGAGATTATTAGAAGAATAAGACCTGTAGCCTATAAGCTACAACTGCCAGAGGAAATGGCAGGAATACATGATGTGTTTCATGTATCTAATCTCAAGAAATGCTTAGCTGATGAATCGCTAATAGTACCTCTTAAGGATATAGAGGGAAATGAACAACTTAAGTTTGTAGAAAGGCCTCTACAAATTGAAGATAGGAAAGTCAAGAATCTCAAACATAAGAGATTAGTTCTGGTCAAAGTGAAGTGGAACTCCAAAAGAGGACCTGAGTACACATGGGAGCTTGAATCTGAAATACAAAGGAAATATCCACACTTGTTCCAGTAGATCTCGAGGACGAGCTCTAAAACAAGGTGGGGAGGATGTAACAATCCTCAATAAACCGACACCCTCATAATAATTTCCGACACCCTAGTATATTTTAAAATATCCCATTATGTCCAAAAATACACCCCATACGCGAAAACGGGCCTCAAATACATTAAATAGTATTAAAAATAATTAAAAACTGAAAATTTAAGTTGAGGCGGGCCGCGTAACCCCACCCCAACCTTCACGCGGGCCGCGTGAACTTAAAAATCTGGCAAAGCCCAGTGCGGCCACGTGGCCCAACACCCGGCAGACCTACGCGATGACCTAGCCCAGCTAGTCCGTTGACCAGCTTTGACGCGGGCCGCGTAGACTCTTGTCTACTCTTACGCGGGCCGCGTAGAACCCAAATTCAGGCCCTATATAAGAAAGCATCGGGTTTTCGTTTCCAAGAAGCCTTTGGCTCACAGTTGAATCTGAGCACTGCTTTCCATCCACAAACTGACGGCCAGAGCGAGCGAACGATACAGACTTTGGAAGACATGCTGAGAGCGTGTGTTATGGATTTGGGCGGTAGCTGGGATAAACATTTACCTTTGGTCGAATTTTCATACAACAACAGCTACCACACCAGTATTGGTGTTGCGCCATTTGAGGCCCTTTACAGACGCAAGTGTCGATCACCACTATGTTGGGCTGACGCAGGTGATAGACAGCTTGCTGGTCCCGAGATCGTCCAAGAGACGACAGACAAGATTGCGCAAATACTTAAACGCATCGAAGCAGCTCGCCACAGACAAAAGGCCTATGCGGATCCAGACCGGAAACATGTGGATTTCCAAGTTGGAGAAATGGTGTTATTGAAAGTTTCACCCTGGAAAGGGGTGGCACGCTTTGGAAAGCGTGGGAAGTTAAATCCGCGCTACATTGGTCCCTTCAGAACTCTGGAAAGAATTGGAACAGTAGCATACAAGTTGGACCTACCTGCTGAACTAAATGGCGTTCACGATACATTCCATGTATCCAATCTAAAGAAAAGTCCAACTCAAATGGACGTTGCCATTCCCATCGACGAGATTCATATTGACGACACGCTCCACTTCGTTGAAGAACCTGTCGAGGTCACAGATTGGAAAGTTAACAAGACCCGCCGGAGCAGTGTCAAACTCGTCAAAGTTCGTTGGAATGCCAGACATGGTCCTGAATACACCTGGGAACGTGAGGACCGGATGAAAGAAAAATACCCCCACTTATTTCCTAAGAACTCTGCATCTACAAGCAGAACTTAAATTTCGGGACGAAATTTATTTAACGGGGGGAGAATGTGACAACCCACACTAAACCAGGTATCCGTACGACTTAATTACTGATTAATTACTGCTTAATTACTGTGCTTGTTTGAACTAGCTGATGAACTGCTACTTGAATACTGATACATGAACTTACTTGCATCATACTTGCTTGCTGTCACTACAATAATTACATGCTGAACCCTAGTGACAAACACGATGCACAAAAAGCACAGTAGCACTAAACGGATACACAGTGAACATGCTGATATAACCAGCATCAGGCAAACACTGCCTCTAAGGCCTGTTGAGAGCCTCAAATATTTGGCTACACTGGTAGTGAGTGTAGGGTTATAAGGGTTGTGGAACTGCGTCTCTAGGAATAAGATACACTGATTGGATGTGCCTAAAACGTACTTTAAGTACAAAACACAGCACTTTATTAAATAATCCAGCTTCTAGCTGACTAGTAAAGTGCCAAAATATGGGGAAAATACTACTAGACACTTTCTAAAGTGTGGAAACAAAATGTGTCACTAAAAGTAACAATAACGACACTTTAAAGCTTTTGTAACGCTTTAACGGATCACTATCCAACCGAACAACCGGACTCTACCCGGAACATGAAAATATTATTATTTTCACTATTTATATTTTTCTGAGCCAGTTAGGGTCCCTAATTACCCTAACACCCGTCATAACACGCTATATATTACTAACGGAGTTTAACACTTAACTAACCTATTTAACATAACTAAACCTCCTAACCATCTAGTTGTGATCGAACTAACCCCCCCCCCCCTCCTTAAAACCGTCCCCATGCAAGGGGGACATACTTGTACCTTGCAAGATATGTAAATCTTGGATGTTTGATATCTTCACAACATAAAAACCCTTGGTTAATACCCTCTTAAATTGCCTATAAGATAACCACTAAACATAAGATCATTATCACTTCACAACTCAAGACCAAAACTCTCTCTTTCTTGCTCTCTAGCTCACGGCCAAACATCCCTCTTCCAACCATCCATTTTCGGTTTTAGATCTTGCCACTTCAAGGTTATTCAAACATCAAGGGTCACGTATTAGGAGTCTTGGAGCAAGCGGAACGCGAAGGACCTCGTTACTTTGCTTTTATCCACGCGTTTTTCATCAAGGATCTTCCCTAGCCTTGAGCTAGAGGTATAACACTTAAAACTTGATTTTGAACTTATCTAAAGTGGTTAAAAGGGTTCGTGTCGGTTAAATATCTATAACATACGTTTTGAAGCGTTAAAGTCTAGTAAAAACTATAAAGATGGTGGTTAATAGCTTATAACTTGTGTAAAAGTTGTAGTACTTGAAAGATGTGATTATCTAGACCCGATCTATGATGTGGTAGCTCGGATCATCGTTTAACCCGACTTTGTAAGATCATGGATCTTCACATAAGCTCGTTTTTAGTTAACACAAGGGCTAAAAGGTGAAACTCTACCACACAAGAGACATGAACTTGTGTAAAAATGTTTATTTGTGTAAAAGTGATTTAACTTGTACAATAGTGTTTAAAACTAGCGGATCTACGTATCTGCAAGTGGTATTTTCAAAGAACCACACGTTAAAGAAATCATGTATTACAAAGATGGATCTTACACTAACAAACATGATTTTATAAACCACAAGTGTGTAAACACTTGTGAAATGAAAAGACCCGACAAAGAACTAGATTTGTCACTTGTTACTAGAAGTTGTAAAGACGGATTTCTCTAAACACGAGGTTTTTACAAGATTAAAGTTACTTTATATAAAGATCTACAAAATATAATGGGATTTACATTATAGATACGGAAAAGCTACAAGTTCATGCGATTATGCAATTTACATACTTAATCGACTAGTTTGATGTGTCGGAAATTGTTTGTTTGGATAAAGAAGTTGTTGAGTTGATTTGTTAAAAGAAAATGATACGCCTGAAAGCGTGGCCACCTCCAGTTACAGAGGAAACTCTGGCGAAATTTTCTAAAAACCTAACACTTAGAATTATTTACACAACAAGTGTTAGAACTATTTTTGACATATTTTCGAAACATAAATTTCGCCAGAACTATATTTTACTAAATATTCGGAGGTGGGATTTTCACTAAGTCAATGTGATAAATATATTTTGTCACAACACTGTTTATGATTATCTTGTGAAAATACATAAATATTATTTTAGAGTAAAAATAATATTTACAAGCGTTAATGATCCCAAAACTTTGCGAACGCTCTCACCATGAATATATAAGTTACACCGGTAATTACATTACCACACGGTTGATAAAACGTAACTCACGCACATGTATTGTATCCCCCATCCTTGGGAAGGAAATTAACTACCAAGTATTTACAGAACAAACACACGAAATAGTTGTCTAACTATTTCCCAAAAACCTAAACTATAAAGCTAAGGCACGGCCGTCCGTCTAATAGAATTAGCACTTGTAGGTCGTCGCACAGCTTTCAGATTTGGAGACACTTGGTAGAGACGCACCGACTGTGAGTTCATGTCCCCCTTTTCTCTAACTGTTTTCAGTTTTCTTAACTGCGGGGGTGAAATACATGTTACTTTGTTTACAAGTACTTTATACATGGTATGATTAACGTAAGGAGGTTTTAGATCATGTGAATGGGTAGTTAGAACACCGAGGGACTTAAGCGGTAGATCTATCTGGGTGTAGCGAGCCCAGCTCTAGGCCCAACAGAACGGACCTCTCTGAGGACCAACAGAACGGACCTGGAGTGACTTGGTTGCCCAACGCAAAAATCGGCTAGGGTTGTGTCTTCCTACTTGCATTTCACAACATGCTAATGGCCTTGCAAACCATTGGTGATCACAAGTCCTCTTACACTGCTACATACCACGACAACTTTTATACTTACAAGTGTTTTACTTACTCACTTGCACATGAACTCGCTCAACATTATTGTTGATTTTTCAACTTACATGTATTTCAGGAAATTAACGAGATCTGGCACGGTATGGCATGTTTTCCGCTGCACTTGTTTCCAAGGTCATCCGGGGTTTAGGGGATGTGTCTCTTTCCTGGACAAGACACAATCCCTAAACCATGTCTATGTTATGTTTCAGTTGTAAAGTTTGTTGAACAAGATTATGTTTGTCAGGGTATGTTAAAACAATGGTATTGTGTTTGATTTTCAAAACTTAATGGATGATCTTGCATGTTTTTAACTCATATAGCTTTGGTATGATTAAGCTATGGTATTAAGAAGTCACACCAAAATTAACCACGCTTCCGCAAAGCCAGGGTGTGACAGCTTGGTATCAGAGCTCTGATCATAGCGAACTAGGATTCTTTCTCGAGTCTAGACTATGATCACTAGGGCTCTCACGAAAACATTTTACTGCATACCACTTAAGTCCAGATCCAAAACTTTTACAAACAAATGTTGAGCACATTTTGTCAATTATAGGCTCAGCCTGGAGGGCTGAGGATCGGTCTGGAGGATCGAGGTGACCGAAGTAGTTGAGCACGTTGGTTTATTATAGGCGCGATCTAAGAGGTCAAGGTGGAGGATATAGCAGTCTTTGAGACTGGGAGAGATTGGCTAGTAAGACTAGGAGAATGATTTAAATGCTTGGCGACTATGTGATTAACTGATTATATGACTGATTATTATACGTATATGTGTTTGTGTTACAAACGTTATGCTTTCATCAAGTACTAGAAAGATGGACACTACGAATCCCATGGCCATAGTATCAGACGACATAGTTTCATCGAAGCACGAGGTGTACATTTTCGATACTACCGGCACAGACAATGACGACTTTCAGCCCTTTTGCGCCGCCTGAAGTCGTAGCAGAGTCTACTGATGGCCATCTTGTTGGGGAATTTGCCCCCTTGCCGCTTATTCTGTTGATGATATGCCCTCCCGACGTGGCCTCTGACGACGATAACGATCTACTGGAGGAGGACCCATTCGGGGGCAGGGCCCTATTGCTGCTGGTATTAGACTACTGCATGCGGACGCTTCTGCAGGGGAAACTCATACCCATTCCCCTATCCCAGACTCATTTGAGTTTCTGATATCCGCATCTTCGCACATACAGGGAATGCAGCACCACTCACACGACGCCGACCCTGATATGGCATCATCAGCTGCACCGGATCCTGCACACAGATTTGAGTTTGATCGCGATAATGAGGACAACTCTGTTCTTCCGCCTGGTGTTGATCCAGACCATGACATTGAGTTCATGCACTTAGACCAGCCCTTGGGGGATCCTGTAACCCTGTCGACCCCTGTGTTTGTTGATCCAGCCGATTTTGAGATGGAGTTTTTGATTTGGATCTAGCCGTGGCTCTGAGCCAGGCATTGCTCCTGACCCCGCATTGGAGCATGACCCTGTTCATGCCGATGCACCTGCGGTTGCTCCTTGATTGATCATCTGCTTGGATGAGGGAAAATTTGGGGTAACTGTGCAAGACAATTTATTATTACGGGGGCCCACGTAATAACGATTTGTAGTGCACAGGAATCCTGGTGGACTCTGCAGGTCAATCTAATGATAACCAATGCAGCAGGAAATAACTTAAACCCGGATAACCAAGGCGATGTAGCCTTGAGTACATTCTATTACAAGCAACAAGCCAAATTGGCAAGCCTATGTGAAGACTCAGGAATTTACTTCCCCACTCATACAGTGAGTATATGTGCGTGTGAAATTGGGTGATTACATGATGGCTTATGTTGCTATATATACCCCATAGACAATCGAAACGTTGTCTAACCCGCTTCACACCACTTCGACAAAAGGGAATGTCACCCAGACGTGACACAAACACCAGTACGTTGCCAAGGACAGAAGCCGAGCTGCAAGAACGCATCTCACAGGAAAATGCACGACATTAAGCCCTCCGCTCTAAGTACAACGATGGCATTACTGGAAATAACCCTCCAACTGGCTGCACCTATAAACAGTTCCTGAACTGCAAGCCTTTGAACTTTGATAAAATAGGAGGCACCGTTGCATTTGTCCGTTGGTCCGAAAAGACCGACTCCATTCTAAGAATGAGTAACAGATCGCCCCAACAGAGTGTTACCTACATCTCGGGGATATTTCTAGATGGCACACTCTCTTAATGGAACCTCCAGGTTCAGACCCTTGGCACAGACGCTGCTTATACACTGAGCTGGGACGAGCTCAAGGAAACGATTGAGAGGAAATGTTGTTTTAGGACTGAAGTTCAGAAGCTTGACGTGGAGTCCTGGAATTTGAGAATGGACGAACCAGAGACTCTTGAGCATGTCCAGCGATCGCACGACTTGTCTAGGGTCGTCCCCTACTAAGTCATTGATGTCGTATGATATAGTGGTGTACTTGTAAGCTTTGCATTGTGATCTTGAATTGTGGCAATACAATCGCAGTATTCTCATCACTTGTGATGATTCAATCTATTGTTTATGTCCTATAACATAAGATGTTATGTGATTGATTTGTTGATAGCATGAGATGTTATGTGTTGGTATTGTTGAATGCATACGTACGCTTCACTTGCTATGACCTAACCTATATCTTTTAGAAGATGCCGCCAAGACGCGAAATGCGCATGCCCACCTCTGAGGCAGAACTTAAAGAAATAGTTGCTGCAGCTATAGCACAGCACGAGGCCCTACGCTCCGAACCCAACAAAGGCACCTCAGAAAATAACGGTTGTTCCTACTGGCACTTCCTCAACTACAAGCCTCCGAAGTTCGACGGCACTGGGGGTGCCATAACTTTTGTAAAATGGATGGAAAGTATGGAATCCATCTTTCGAATGAGTGGCTGTACGTCAGAACAACAAGTCCCATACGTTTCTGAGTTGTTTCAAGATGGAGCTCGATTATGGTGGAATCTTCAGGTTCGAATAATAGGCCTAACTACAGCATACGCGTTAACTTGGGATGAGTTGAAAGGAATGATGCATAAGAAGTATTGCCCCCACACGGAAACCCAGAAGTGGGAAGATGAATTTCGGAGCCTAATGATGGAAGGTCCGAAGGTGTTGGAGTACGTACAACGACTTCATGATCTGTCACGAATTGTTCCGTACCTGGTAAAACCAGAACTGAAGAAATTGGAACAATTCATTTGGGAACTGGCGCCTCAAGTCTTGAGCTTGATGACAGCATCTACGCCACCAACAACCATTGTTGCAAGCAAGATGGGTTTGGCACTCGATACGGAAGCGATTAGACTAGAAAAACTTGCAAACCCTGACAAGGAAACTCAGGTAGAGTCGTCTGGAAAGAACAAAAGGAAGCTTACCGAAGATACCCAAACGAATAATGATGAACAAAGATCTATTCGAGGTTGCTTTGACTGCGGGAACAAAGGGCATTTCAAGAAAGATTGCCCTAACAACAAACAGGCCAATGATAAGATTTACTTAGAAACCAAACCAAGATGTGCTGAGTGCAAGTATCACCGTGATTGTGGATGTCAAAAGCCTTGGTACGGGAGGAAAGGACACAACAAGGAAGGTTGTGGGATGAAGAGTCCCATACAAGGAGAAAACAGTAACAACGCTCTAGGTGGAAATGGGAAAGGAAACGGCCGAATGCTAGGATGCTTCCATTGTAGGGAAGTTGGACATTTTAAGAGGGAATGCCTGAAGTTGAAACAAGACCGTGAGAGAAGATCCAACATCAGAGCTTGTGAGGCATGCCAGGATCCAGGTGTGATTTCTGGTACGTTCTCTAACAACCAAAACTGTTGCGTCTAATTTATTTGATGCTGGTGCCGGTTCTAGCTTCGTGTCGTTAGAATTTAAGAATATGCTTGCGTTAGCCGCTAATAAGTTAGATATTCCCTACTCGATCGAGTTAGCTAATGGAAAGTTAGTTGAAACCAACGAAGTAATCAGAGGCTGTGTGATAAAATTGGGAGAACGTGAGTTTACTTTGGATCTACTACCAGTCCAATTGGGAAGCTTCGACGTGGTGGTAGGAATGGATTGGTTATCAGGCAACAAGGCTGAGATACTATGTCACGAGAAAGTTGTTCGTATCCCAACCGATGATGGTGAGACAATTGTGGTTCACGGAGAGAAGCGTGACACACCGCTAAGGATTATCAGCTGCTTGAAAGCAAGGAAGTATTTACAGAAGGGATGTGTTGCCTTCCTGGCACACATTGTGGATAAGAAGGCTGCTGAGCCAAGAATCGAAGACATCCCTGTCGTGAGGGAATATCCAGAAGTCTTCCCGGAAGACTTACCCGGACTGCCACCTCAGAGGCAAGTAGAGTTCCACATCGACTTAGTTCCAGGCGCCGCGCCTGTAGCTAAGGCACCTTATAGACTTGCTCCATCTGAGATGCAAGAACTGTCAACACAACTTCAAGAGTTGTTAGACAAGGGTTTTATCCGACCAAGCTTCTCGCCTTGGGGAGCTCCGGTCCTGTTTGTCAAGAAGAAGGACGGTAGTTTCCGTATGCGTATCGACTACCGAGAATTGAACAAGCTAACGATCAAGAATAGGTACCCTCTGCCAAGAATCGACGATCTGTTTGATCAACTGCAAGGCTCTAGCTTTTACTCTAAGATCGGTCTTCGATCTGGATACCATCAACTTAGGATACAGGAGGAAAGTATCCCGAAAACAGCCTTCCGAACTCGTTACGGCCACTACGAGTTCCTTGTTATGCCGTTTGGTCTGACAAACGCACCTGCAGTCTTTATGGACTTGATGAATAGGGTTTGCAAGCCATACTTGGACAAATTCGTGATTGTATTCATCGACGACATCTTGATTTACTCAAAGACGAAGGCTGAACACGAGCAGCATCTTAGAACCATTTTGGAGCTGCTAAAGAAGGAACAGCTGTACGCCAAATTCTCCAAGTGCGAGTTTTGGCTACGCGAAGTCCAATTCCTTGGGCACGTGGTGAATGGAGATGGAATCCACGTGGATCCATCAAAGATCGAAGCAATCAAGGATTGGGAAACGCCAAAGACGCCAACCGAGATTCGACAATTCTTGGGTTTGGCTGGCTATTACCGAAGGTTCATTGAGGATTTTTCAAAAATCGCTCAACCTTTGACGCTCCTCACCCAGAAGGATAAGACGTTTGATTGGGGAATCAAACAGGATGAAGCATTCCAGATACTGAAGGATAAGCTCTGCAATGCGCCTATCTTAGCTCTACCAGAAGGTACTGATGATTTTGTGGTATACTGCGACGCATCGCGCCAAGGATTGGGATGCGTGTTGATGCAACGCCAAAGGGTTATTGCTTACGCATCACGTCAACTGAAGGTACATGAAAAGAACTATACCACCCACGACTTGGAGCTTGGCGCAGTGGTTTTTGCACTAAAGATCTGGAGACACTACCTTTATGGTACGAAGTGCACAATCTTTACAGATCACAAGAGCCTACAGCATATATTCAACCAGAAGGAGTTGAATATGAGGCAAAGACGATGGGTTGAGTTGCTAAACGACTACGACTGCGAGATAAAGTATCATCCAGGGAAGGCGAATGTAGTCGCCGATGCCCTAAGTCGTAAAGAGAGAATCAAGCCCATAAGGGTCAGGGCTTTGGAAATGATCATACGAACCGACCTTTCCTTGCGCATTCGTGCCGCACAAAAGGAAGCTCTCAAGGAGGGAAACCTTGAGGAAGAATATCTCCGTGGAATGGAGAGGCTTTTGGTACCAAACGAGGAAGGAACGTTATGCTTTGAGAAAAGGATTTGGGTTCCCCTGTTTGGTGGATTAAGGAAAGTTATTTTCGACGAAGCGCACAAGTCACGGTACTCTATCCACCCTGGATCGGATAAGATGTACCAGGATCTCAAAGAATATTATTGGTGGCCTAGGATGAAAGGCGATGTTGCTATCTATGTGAGCAAATGTTTAACATGCGCTAAAGTTAAAGCGGAATACCAGAAGCCTTCAGGGCTGTTGCAACAACCTGAGATTCCCAAATGGAAATGGAACCAAATCTCAATGGATTTTGTTACGAAGTTTCCAAGAACGCCAAGAGGCCATGATATGATTTGGGTAATAGTTGACCGCCTAACAAAATCCGCACACTTTCTGCCGATCAAAGAGAAAGACAGCACTAGTAAACTCGCGGAAATTTACATGAGAGAGATTGTCGCGCGCCATGGAGTACCTCTCTCGATCATCTCTGATAGAGATGGAAGGTTCGTGTCAAGGATATGGCAATCCTTCCAAGAAGCCTTTGGCTCACAGTTGAATCTGAGCACTGCTTTCCATCCACAAACTGACGGCCAGAGCGAGCGAACGATACAGACTTTGGAAGACATGCTGAGAGCGTGTGTTATGGATTTGGGCGGTAGCTGGGATAAACATTTACCTTTGGTCGAATTTTCATACAACAACAGCTACCACACCAGTATTGGTGTTGCGCCATTTGAGGCCCTTTACAGACGCAAGTGTCGATCACCACTATGTTGGGCTGACGCAGGTGATAGACAGCTTGCTGGTCCCGAGATCGTCCAAGAGACGACAGACAAGATTGCGCAAATACTTAAACGCATCGAAGCAGCTCGCCACAGACAAAAGGCCTATGCGGATCCAGACCGGAAACATGTGGATTTCCAAGTTGGAGAAATGGTGTTATTGAAAGTTTCACCCTGGAAAGGGGTGGCACGCTTTGGAAAGCGTGGGAAGTTAAATCCGCGCTACATTGGTCCCTTCAGAACTCTGGAAAGAATTGGAACAGTAGCATACAAGTTGGACCTACCTGCTGAACTAAATGGCGTTCACGATACATTCCATGTATCCAATCTAAAGAAAAGTCCAACTCAAATGGACGTTGCCATTCCCATCGACGAGATTCATATTGACGACACGCTCCACTTCGTTGAAGAACCTGTCGAGGTCACAGATTGGAAAGTTAACAAGACCCGCCGGAGCAGTGTCAAACTCGTCAAAGTTCGTTGGAATGCCAGACATGGTCCTGAATACACCTGGGAACGTGAGGACCGGATGAAAGAAAAATACCCCCACTTATTTCCTAAGAACTCTGCATCTACAAGCAGAACTTAAATTTCGGGACGAAATTTATTTAACGGGGGGAGAATGTGACAACCCACACTAAACCAGGTATCCGTACGACTTAATTACTGATTAATTACTGCTTAATTACTGTGCTTGTTTGAACTAGCTGATGAACTGCTACTTGAATACTGATACATGAACTTACTTGCATCATACTTGCTTGCTGTCACTACAATAATTACATGCTGAACCCTAGTGACAAACACGATGCACAAAAAGCACAGTAGCACTAAACGGATACACAGTGAACATGCTGATATAACCAGCATCAGGCAAACACTGCCTCTAAGGCCTGTTGAGAGCCTCAAATATTTGGCTACACTGGTAGTGAGTGTAGGGTTATAAGGGTTGTGGAACTGCGTCTCTAGGAATAAGATACACTGATTGGATGTGCCTAAAACGTACTTTAAGTACAAAACACAGCACTTTATTAAATAATCCAGCTTCTAGCTGACTAGTAAAGTGCCAAAATATGGGGAAAATACTACTAGACACTTTCTAAAGTGTGGAAACAAAATGTGTCACTAAAAGTAACAATAACGACACTTTAAAGCTTTTGTAACGCTTTAACGGATCACTATCCAACCGAACAACCGGACTCTACCCGGAACATGAAAATATTATTATTTTCACTATTTATATTTTTCTGAGCCAGTTAGGGTCCCTAATTACCCTAACACCCGTCATAACACGCTATATATTACTAACGGAGTTTAACACTTAACTAACCTATTTAACATAACTAAACCTCCTAACCATCTAGTTGTGATCGAACTAACCCCCCCCCTCCTTAAAACCGTCCCCATGCAAGGGGGACATACTTGTACCTTGCAAGATATGTAAATCTTGGATGTTTGATATCTTCACAACATAAAAACCCTTGGTTAATACCCTCTTAAATTGCCTATAAGATAACCACTAAACATAAGATCATTATCACTTCACAACTCAAGACCAAAACTCTCTCTTTCTTGCTCTCTAGCTCACGGCCAAACATCCCTCTTCCAACCATCCATTTTCGGTTTTAGATCTTGCCACTTCAAGGTTATTCAAACATCAAGGGTCACGTATTAGGAGTCTTGGAGCAAGCGGAACGCGAAGGACCTCGTTACTTTGCTTTTATCCACGCGTTTTTCATCAAGGATCTTCCCTAGCCTTGAGCTAGAGGTATAACACTTAAAACTTGATTTTGAACTTATCTAAAGTGGTTAAAAGGGTTCGTGTCGGTTAAATATCTATAACATACGTTTTGAAGCGTTAAAGTCTAGTAAAAACTATAAAGATGGTGGTTAATAGCTTATAACTTGTGTAAAAGTTGTAGTACTTGAAAGATGTGATTATCTAGACCCGATCTATGATGTGGTAGCTCGGATCATCGTTTAACCCGACTTTGTAAGATCATGGATCTTCACATAAGCTCGTTTTTAGTTAACACAAGGGCTAAAAGGTGAAACTCTACCACACAAGAGACATGAACTTGTGTAAAAATGTTTATTTGTGTAAAAGTGATTTAACTTGTACAATAGTGTTTAAAACTAGCGGATCTACGTATCTGCAAGTGGTATTTTCAAAGAACCACACGTTAAAGAAATCATGTATTACAAAGATGGATCTTACACTAACAAACATGATTTTATAAACCACAAGTGTGTAAACACTTGTGAAATGAAAAGACCCGACAAAGAACTAGATTTGTCACTTGTTACTAGAAGTTGTAAAGACGGATTTCTCTAAACACGAGGTTTTTACAAGATTAAAGTTACTTTATATAAAGATCTACAAAATATAATGGGATTTACATTATAGATACGGAAAAGCTACAAGTTCATGCGATTATGCAATTTACATACTTAATCGACTAGTTTGATGTGTCGGAAATTGTTTGTTTGGATAAAGAAGTTGTTGAGTTGATTTGTTAAAAGAAAATGATACGCCTGAAAGCGTGGCCACCTCCAGTTACAGAGGAAACTCTGGCGAAATTTTCTAAAAACCTAACACTTAGAATTATTTACACAACAAGTGTTAGAACTATTTTTGACATATTTTCGAAACATAAATTTCGCCAGAACTATATTTTACTAAATATTCGGAGGTGGGATTTTCACTAAGTCAACGTGATAAATATATTTTGTCACAACACTGTTTATGATTATCTTGTGAAAATACATAAATATTATTTTAGAGTAAAAATAATATTTACAAGCGTTAATGATCCCAAAACTTTGCGAACGCTCTCACCATGAATATATAAGTTACACCGGTAATTACATTACCACACGGTTGATAAAACGTAACTCACGCACATGTATTGTATCCCCCATCCTTGGGAAGGAAATTAACTACCAAGTATTTACAGAACAAACACACGAAATAGTTGTCTAACTATTTCCCAAAAACCTAAACTATAAAGCTAAGGCACGGCCGTCCGTCTAATAGAATTAGCACTTGTAGGTCGTCGCACAGCTTTCAGATTTGGAGACACTTGGTAGAGACGCACCGACTGTGAGTTCATGTCCCCCTTTTCTCTAACTGTTTTCAGTTTTCTTAACTGCAGGGGTGAAATACATGTTACTTTGTTTACAAGTACTTTATACATGGTATGATTAACGTAAGGAGGTTTTAGATCATGTGAATGGGTAGTTAGAACACCGAGGGACTTAAGCGGTAGATCTATCTGGGTGTAGCGAGCCCAGCTCTAGGCCCAACAGAACGGACCTCTCTGAGGACCAACAGAACGGACCTGGAGTGACTTGGTTGCCCAACGCAAAAATCGGCTAGGGTTGTGTCTTCCTACTTGCATTTCACAACATGCTAATGGCCTTGCAAACCATTGGTGATCACAAGTCCTCTTACACTGCTACATACCACGACAACTTTTATACTTACAAGTGTTTTACTTACTCACTTGCACATGAACTCGCTCAACATTATTGTTGATTTTTCAACTTACATGTATTTCAGGAAATTAACGAGATCTGGCACGGTATGGCATGTTTTCCGCTGCACTTGTTTCCAAGGTCATCCGGGGTTTAGGGGATGTGTCTCTTTCCTGGACAAGACACAATCCCTAAACCATGTCTATGTTATGTTTCAGTTGTAAAGTTTGTTGAACAAGATTATGTTTGTCAGGGTATGTTAAAACAATGGTATTGTGTTTGATTTTCAAAACTTAATGGATGATCTTGCATGTTTTTAACTCATATAGCTTTGGTATGATTAAGCTATGGTATTAAGAAGTCACACCAAAATTAACCACGCTTCCGCAAAGCCAGGGTGTGACAGCTTGGTATCAGAGCTCTGATCATAGCGAACTAGGATTCTTTCTCGAGTCTAGACTATGATCACTAGGGCTCTCACGAAAACATTTTACTGCATACCACTTAAGTCCAGATCCAAAACTTTTACAAACAAATGTTGAGCACATTTTGTCAATTATAGGCTCAGCCTGGAGGGCTGAGGATCGGTCTGGAGGATCGAGGTGACCGAAGTAGTTGAGCACGTTGGTTTATTATAGGCGCGATCTAAGAGGTCAAGGTGGAGGATATAGCAGTCTTTGCGACTGGGAGAGATTGGCTAGTAAGACTAGGAGAATGATTTAAATGCTTGGCGACTATGTGATTAACTGATTATATGACTGATTATTATACGTATATGTGTTTGTGTTACAAACGTTATGCTTTCATCAAGTACTAGAAAGATGGACACTACGAATCCCATGGCCATAGTATCAGACGACATAGTTTCATCGAAGCACGAGGTGTACATTTTCGATACTACCGGCACAGACAATGACGACTTTCAGCCCTTTTGCGCCGCCTGAAGTCGTAGCAGAGTCTACTGATGGCCATCTTGTTGGGGAATTTGCCCCCTTGCCGCTTATTCTGTTGATGATATGCCCTCCCGACGTGGCCTCTGACGACGATAACGATCTACTGGAGGAGGACCCATTCGGGGGCAGGGCCCTATTGCTGCTGGTATTAGACTACTGCATGCGGACGCTTCTGCAGGGGAAACTCATGCCCATTCCCCTATCCCAGACTCATTTGAGTTTCTGATATCCGCAACTTCGCACATACAGGGAATGCAGCACCACTCACACGACGCCGACCCTGATATGGCATCATCAGCTGCACCGGATCCTGCACACAGATTTGAGTTTGATCGCGATAATGAGGACAACTCTGTTCTTCCGCCTGGTGTTGATCCAGACCATGACATTGAGTTCATGCACTTAGACCAGCCCTTGGGGGATCCTGTAACCCTGTCGACCCCTGTGTTTGTTGATCCAGCCGATTTTGAGATGGAGTTTTTGATTTGGATCTAGCCGTGGCTCTGAGCCAGGCATTGCTCCTGACCCCGCATTGGAGCATGACCCTGTTCATGCCGATGCACCTGCGGTTGCTCCTTGATTGATCATCTGCTTGGATGAGGGAAAATTTGGGGTAACTGTGCAAGACAATTTATTATTACGGGGGCCCACGTAATAACGATTTGTAGTGCACAGGAATCCTGGTGGACTCTGCAGGTCAAGCTAATGATAACCAATGCAGCAGGAAATAACTTAAACCCGGATAACCAAGGCGATGTAGCCTTGAGTACATTCTATTACAAGCAACAAGCCAAATTGGCAAGCCTATGTGAAGACTCAGGAATTTACTTCCCCACTCATACAGTGAGTATATGTGCGTGTGAAATTGGGTGATTACATGATGGCTTATGTTGCTATATATACCCCATAGACAATCGAAACGTTGTCTAACCCGCTTCACACCACTTCGACAAAAGGGAATGTCACCCAGACGTGACACAAACACCAGTACGTTGCCAAGGACAGAAGCCGAGCTGCAAGAACGCATCTCACAGGAAAATGCACGACATTAAGCCCTCCGCTCTAAGTACAACGATGGCATTACTGGAAATAACCCTCCAACTGGCTGCACCTATAAACAGTTCCTGAACTGCAAGCCTTTGAACTTTGATAAAACAGGAGGCACCGTTGCATTTGTCCGTTGGTCCGAAAAGACCGACTCCATTCTAAGAATGAGTAACAGATCGCCCCAACAGAGTGTTACCTACATCTCGGGGATATTTCTAGATGGCACACTCTCTTAATGGAACCTCCAGGTTCAGACCCTTGGCACAGACGCTGCTTATACACTGAGCTGGGACGAGCTCAAGGAAACGATTGAGAGGAAATGTTGTTTTAGGACTGAAGTTCAGAAGCTTGACGTGGAGTCCTGGAATTTGAGAATGGACGAACCAGAGACTCTTGAGCATGTCCAGCGATCGCACGACTTGTCTAGGGTCGTCCCCTACTAAGTCATTGATGTCGTATGATATAGTGGTGTACTTGTAAGCTTTGCATTGTGATCTCGAATTGTGGCAATACAATCGCAGTATTCTCATCACTTGTGATGATTCAATCTATTGTTTATGTCCTATAACATAAGATGTTATGTGATTGATTTGTTGATAGCATGAGATGTTATGTGTTGGTATTGTTGAATGCATACGTACGCTTCACTTGCTATGACCTAACCTATGTGAAACATCTTTTAGAAGATGCCGCCAAGACGTGAAATGCGCATGCCCACCTCTGAGGCAGAACTTAAAGAAATAGTTGCTGCAGCTATAGCACAGCACGAGGCCCTACGCTCCGAACCCAACAAAGGCACCTCAGAAAATAACGGTTGTTCCTACTGGCACTTCCTCAACTACAAGCCTCCGAAGTTCGACGGCACTGGGGGTGCCATAACTTTTGTAAAATGGATGGAAAGTATGGAATCCATCTTTAGGGGATGTGTCTCTTTCCTGGACAAGACACAATCCCTAAACCATGTCTATGTTATGTTTCAGTTGTAAAGTTTGTTGAACAAGATTATGTTTGTCAGGGTATGTTAAAACAATGGTATTGTGTTTGATTTTCAAAACTTAATGGATGATCTTGCATGTTTTTAACTCATATAGCTTTGGTATGATTAAGCTATGGTATTAAGAAGTCACACCAAAATTAACCACGCTTCCGCAAAGCCAGGGTGTGACATTAGCCAATGTGTAATATGACCCACAAGTCAGGACTTACAGTACTAATGGAGTAATTGTGTAGATATAAACATTGTAATCACTCTCAATACTGTTTAAATTAAATTAATGTTTCTTGATTAAACTGAGATTCACTCACCAGTATTTCCCACTGACAAATGTTTTTAAAACGCGTTTCAGGTAACACAATGTGAAAGCCAATTAGAAGCCAGCTGGACAGCACTGAAGGCTTGGAAAAGTGGCTATAAAAGTTACCTAAATAAAGAAGGCGTTTTAATTCAAATAAAATGGGATTTATCCCTATAAATTAGTTTGTAATAAAAAAAACTTGGGTTTTAACCCATTTGTTCAATGTATGAAAATGTGGTATTTTACTCTGATAAATATTTCCTAACTACGGTCCTGATGAAAAATTCCGCTGCCAAATTAGACAATACGAGATACCACCGAAACTGGCTCGCGGCCGCCCGTTCCCGGGGATCAGGGATCGGGGGTTGCGACAACAAGTGCTCGAGGAAGAAGACCAGGGATTCTAAGAGAATAAGAGCTGATCGGAATGTCCCTGAAAGCACTAAATGAAGTGTCATTTATAGAAGAAGAGATCGCCCAAAGAAGAAACCTCGGACTGGTGAACCATGCTTGTAGTGGGAGACTTACCCTTTTAGGGGTTGAAGCGTTTGGACCTGCGGATAAAAGCCTACACTCTGTGCACACGTTCTCTTTTACGGCTGTGAGAAGGCTGGGCAAGCAATCAGTGAAGTGATGGTTTACTGTTCACGTCCTTTTTGCGGCTTACCCGAGTTTGCGGGATTTGAACCCTTTAACCCTTTAACCTTTCAAGCGTTCATGTGCCTAAGTCATTTTATTTGGTCTTGGGCTACCCCCGTCATCAGTAAGAATCACATCTTGGTAGCAAGTCTTAATAGGTGACAAGTGATCATGGTTAAGAATTTGACTTAAGTGCGGTAGTGGTGGAATGGTTGGGGAAAGATTTGGTGTTCCTTGTGACCCAGGTTTGACTCTCACTATCCCCATTATTTTCTGCAGCATCCAGGTGAAGGCAAATACGGGTGGCGTCGGTTCGTCTTGGATGAAAGGCGAGGTTTTACCGATTATTCCACTGTCGTGCCTTCAGACGGGTGGAGGTCGGGTTTCCATGCATCTGGGAGAGCCAATGGGCTGGCGGTGGTCGAGTAGTCGACCTTGGCCACAACACTCGGTGTCACGATGATTGACACGTCATTCCTTGCCGTTAAAAAAAGAATTTGACTTAAGTAGTTTTGTGACATCAATCCCTTATATTATTTCCCAACAATTTCTCCCGGAAATAATGATACCAAAACTATTTCTTCATCAATGATTTGGCATAAGATTTAAGCATGGATTTCATCCTCTTTCCCAACTCATGCTCGACAGGTTTATCAATAGGTAACTCTGGTAATTCTTCTCTATCCAGATCACTTAACTTACAAAGAATTTTCTACTCCTATGAATATAATCTTCATTCTCTTTACTTTTTTTACTAGGAAGGCTTTGAGACTCTCATAAGCCCAATCAATAATAGGTGTTTTGTTTATACAAAGACACTAGGACTATCAAGGACGTCCTTGAGAATTCCCGAATATTTGAAGGCCCGGAAGGAGTAGAAAAATGGGCACTTAAATAATTCTTTTAAAAGTATTTAAAAAAATCTACTTCAAAAAATTATTAAGATAGATAATGAGAAAACCAGTTTAAATAAAAAATCTAAATAACTATCAAAAAAGCCTAAAAGCACACTAATTTTATTAAGAATCACTATTTTTAATGTATAAAAACTTTTTTTTCAAAAAAAAAAAATTAGTACAACACGTGTGCATTAATACGAAAAAACTTAATCCCTCTAACCAACCTCTACACCGTCACCCCACAAAAACCTAACCCCTCCCCCCTACACACACACACACACACCTAAAACTAAACCCTAAACGTAAACCCCCAAAAACCTAACCCCCACCCCACCCACACACTTAAAAAGTAAACCCTAAACATAAACCTAAACCCTCCAAAAAAAACTAACTCTAAAAGCTAAACTAAACCCTAAAGTCTAAGGCTAAATTGCATGTGTAACATATACATATAATGCACATGTGCAGTGCTAATTTTTTTCTTTAAAAAAAGTTTTTTATACATTAAAAACAGCGATTTTTTATTAAAAATAAATTGGTGTATTTTTTAAGTTTTTTTAGTAATTTTTTTAGTTTTCTGATTTATATCTAGTTTTCTCATGATCCTCTGTATATATTATATTGTTAAAAGAAATAAGGCCCTGGGCAAGAGCGACGTTCGCTCACCTTACCCTCCTCCAGACCATCCCTGAGAATTCCTAAAAATATTTCTTTTTTCTTTTAATTTTAACATCAAGAAGCAATGTCTAAGTCTCAATTTTGGTCTCCACACCATCTTGTATTCTAATTTGACTTGAAGAACCTTGACCTTATCATGATGATTCTTGATCTTGTTTCCCATACCTAGCATCTTCCTTTATTTTCATCTTTACAACATCAAGCAATACCCTCTCTCAATTATGATCACTTGGTTTAAAAATATTTTTCATACACAATCAAGGTCTCTCACAACCCTTTTTTGTTTTTTCTAGTTAAGGGCTTTTTTTCTCACTTTTATTCTCTATTTTCTCTCTTATTCAACAAATACTGAACTTTACTAAGTTCGTTGGTTTAAACAAGTCTATTATTTATATATGATTTCATTTAATATAGTAAGAAATGTATATATAATCTATTATATATAAAATTATAATAAAAATAATTTAATAATTTATTTTATGTTATATCCATATGTCATATATGCGGGTGTTGATGCAACAAATACAAGACCAACGGTGGTAGCTGGACTGGCTAGGCAGAATGGTTGAAGGGTTCAACCTTGCCTAACGCAGGTCGTGGGGTCCCCCCACGTTTGCGAGACGTGGAAGGAGGTTTGCTAGTTTATTGTTGTTCTTTGCTATGGATCCTCCTCTGAATCGTACCCAGATTTGGAAGTTGTAGCAAAGGGAATGTGTGTGTTGGATGTGAAAGGGAATGACTTGTGCGAGACAAGCATTCGATGTGAATGACCAGAGATTGGAGAATCAGAGCTGGTCCGGATGTCCTCCCTGAAGTAAATGAAGTGTCATTTTATAAGAGAAGGCATCTCCCGAAGTGGAATGGATTAGACTAGTAACCTCGCTTGCAGTGGAGGGTTTCCCCTTTCGGGGGTTGAAGGCTTTTGACCCCCGGATAATAGTGTGCATTGGCAGACCTGCTTTGCTTTTGCGGCTGTGGGTTGGTGAAGCGATCTTCAGATGTGACCGGCTACTGTTTCTGCATTGCTTTTCCCAACTCACAGCTTTTCAACCGTTGAACCGTTTAACCTTTTGAGCGCTTACATATTTAATCATTTTATTTAGTCTTGAGCTACCCCCGTCATCAGCCCCCCAAGTCAGAGGCTTTTGGGTGATAAGCTTAAAGACTTCTGACTTTTATGTACGTATTTTATTGCTTGAAGGTTTCGAGGGTTCGTTGCTTGAAGGCTTGAAAGGTTGAAGGCAGTTAATGTTTTGAATTTGAATTTCAAATAACTGACAATTGATTTGATTGATGTATGGCAGTTGATAGGGTGGCGGTTTTCGCAGTAGTTACTGTTTTGCCATTATTACCCCTATTGTAGACTTATATTTATTTTATATTTCCAAACTTATCCATTTGTTTCATAATTTATTCCAAGTTCCTGCCATTTTCTCTCCTTCTCTAAGGTTAGTTCCGGTTTCCTTTTCATCTTGCATTCTGCATTTTCCGTTTTCAAAAAATGGGTGCTCGTAAGGACTTAGCAAAATCTTTTTCCCGGTTAACACAAGAGGAGGTAGATTTATTTTGTATGGAATATGGTATTGATAGGAAGTTTGACCCCACTGCCCCTGCTTGTGATGTTCCCGTTGATAAACCACCTTCTGGTTCGATTGCCCTTTATTGTAGTCATTTTGAGTTCTCAAACCTTCGATATCCCTTTTCGTTTTTTGTTTTGAACTTGTTGGAGTATTATCGGGTTTCTTTTGGGCAAGTTCATCCAAAGGGGATGGCTAGGGTTTTGCATTTTGAGGTTTTATGTCGTGCTCTTGGGTATGATCCTTCCCTTTTACTCTTTCGCCGGTTTTTTCGTTTGGCTAAGAATGGCGATTGGTTTACTTTTGAAACGACCAAAGTTGATACCTGCCTTATTTCGTCGATGGTTACTACGCTTGGGGCTTGGAAAGACCGCTTTTTCTGGGTTTCCGATACTATTCTCCCATTTAAAATGGTGTGGAGGAATCCGGATGCTGTTCTCAATGATCCGGAACCTTCCGAGTCTGAATTGAATGCTGTTTTTCTCAATGCCATCCGGGGGTGCCCTTCGAGGGTTCGTCCCTTTCCTGAACACTTACTTGTTCTATTAGGGGTTAGTAAAATTTGGGGGAATGTTGATCGGGATCCGGTTCTTATGAGGAGTGGCATGGGTATGCATTTTCCTTTTTTGTCCTTTTTATGTTTTTCTTAATCTATGACTCATGTGTTGTTGTTTTTTGCAGTCATGTCTGCTTTGGATTTTATTAAGAGCGACGATACTTCTGATGTTGTTTTTGAGGATGCTCCGTCTGTTCCTGGTGAGAATGTTGTGGTTAGGACTGCTGATCAAAGGTTTGAGGGCTCAGGCTATGTTAGTGCTGCTACTGCCAAGGGTTTTTCTAAGTCTAATGCTCCTAAATCTTCAACCCGTCGATCTTCTCGTCGGTTGTTGAAAGCTGGTCCTCTATCCACTTCTACTGAACCAGTGGACTTGAGTGACGATATTGAAGTTTTGGAAGATCAAGATGTTGAAGCAGGTGCTGAGAAGGCTAAGGAATTGGTTGTTCATGGCAAAAAGGTTTCAAGCAAGAAGGTTGTTGCCACTCCTGTTCAGGAGTCTTCGAGCAGGGACGTTGAAGGGTTGGACCCGGAAGGGATTTATGTGCCTACTTGGTCGGTGAAGAATGATGACAGTTTCAAAGATGCTGCTGTTTGTGAGGATGCTCTGAGTCACATTGCTCCTCCCTCAGTGCACGAGACTATTGCTGGGATGGATGATGACCTGATGCTGTCCCGTATGATTTTGAGTACTTGCAACCTTGCTGCCATGCTTCCTCAAGGCATTGCCCGTTTTCGTCAGAGAATGCGGGAATATGAAGAATTCTCCAAGAAGAAGGATAAAATGAAATCCTCCATGGCTGGGATGAAAAAGGAGATAGCTGGTTTTGCCGAGAAGGAAGCAGCATGGGAGAAGAAGGTTAGTGATCTGAAAAAGACGCATGAGATTGAGATGGGTGATTTGAAAAAGAGCTTCGAGGCTGATAGGTTGAAACTTAGGGCTGACCGGGAAGCTTTGTTTGTTCAGCAACAGGCTTTTGGTAAGGAGAAAGAAGGGTTGAAGGCTTCAGTTGCTCAGGCTACTGGGGATAACCAATGGCTCATTGAGCAGGGTTTCCATCAAGTGGTTACCTATCTGCTGCACTCCAAAGAGTTTAATTCTGCCCTCGGCGATGTTTATACTAAGCTGCTCAATTTAGGAAAACACCAAGGTCTTATTGCAGGTTATAAGCTTCATGAGTCCGGTCATCCTTTGGAGAAGTCACCTATGTTTCGGCCCGAGGCGTCTGATGTTTTTAAAGGCTCCGTTGAACAAATGGAGAAGCTGACTTATCCTTTCATCCATCAAGTTTCTGGTTGCTTTGGTAAGCCTCTTGCTGTGTTGCAGGGTTTAAAGCCAGAGGGCTTAAATGAGAAGGTCTGTGCTGAAATCCTGGGATCTCTTTCAAGGAAGAGGTCTTATTCAGGTGATAGTGACGATACCCTTTCAGGTCAACCGGATGTCCCTAAGGATGCAAGCTTGGAGGCTTCAGCGGTTGGTGGTGATGGAGGTGTGAAGACTAAAAAGTTGAAGAAAACAAAGAAGGCCAAGGGCGAAGGTTCTGGAGTTTCCAAATCTGTTGATGCTTGATTCGTAGCTTTCTTAGCAAACAATTTATGTTTTGTAATATTAACTTGAACAATATTAGGTTTAGTAGGAACCCTTAAGGTTCCTGTTGTTTGTGTTTTAAGGCCTTTGTGGCCGCTGGAACAGTAGTTTAAGCTTGCAAGTTACTGGGACTTGCTTCTAACTTATTTTTGAAAGTCTTTTGGGCTTTCTTTTATATGATGTTATGTTTTAACTATTTTCTTTTATTATGGTTTTATGCTTGTGCCTCTTTGGTCAAGGCAGTCCTTTTGGCTGTCTGTCAATAGATTGAAGCCTTTAAGGTTTCGGGGTATTGCCCGGGTGGCTTGAAGCCTTGAAGGCTTTTTGGTTTTGCGTCCTGGCTTGGTTTGTACCTTTGTGATTTTTTCCAATTGACTTTGTTCTTTTTGGATTTGCTTTGTTCTTTTTGTAACTTTGTCTTTTCGGGTTTGTGCTGCCCTTATGTTTTCTATACCTAAAAGGGTTCAGTGCTGCAGACACTTAGCCTTGGCATTTTTAACAAGAAGGGATGGCACCTATCCTTTTAATCATTTCTTTTGGTTTTTTAGCCTTTTTGTAGACTATATTTCTAAGACTTAGGGAACATTTGGTGTAGGCTGCTTATACCCGTCTATGAGACAATTTTATTTTTTCTTAACAAGTCTCATGGAGTTGTATTGATTTAGGAACTCACCCCTTATATAGGCTCATTCAACCCTTGAACCTATTGAGCGATGTGGCCTGGGAGCTCATCCCCTTACATGGCCCTTGCCATGGAGTTTTTTGCTAGGTTCTCAACCTGATTTTGGGATAGAAAGACAAGTTTGATAAAAACAACTTCATTCATTAAAGCAATACTTGCTTTTTACAAAAGGTATTCATAATCCTGCTTGAAATACATTTTGATACAAACCAAACTTTCTGTTTAAACATGGAACCTTTTCAGTGTTTTGCCGTTCCAATGCCTTGGAAGCCTTTTGCCTTCTGAATCAGCCAGCTTGTAGGATCCACCTTTGTGTGCTTCAAGGATGGTGTATGGGCCCTCCCATTTTGGGCCAAGCTTTCCTTGATTTTCTTTCTTGCTGGCTTCGTTGTTTCTGAGGACCAGATCCCCTGGCTTGAAACGTTCGTTTTTGACTTTTTTGTTGTAGTAAGCTTCCATCTGTTGCTTGTATTTGGCTTCTTGAATTGCGGCTTGATCTCTTCCTTCCTCTAGGAGTTGTAAATTCAACATGGTCTCTTTTTGGTTTGTTTCGGGATCCATGTTGACAATTCTTTGGGTTACAACTCCTATTTCGGCAGGGATCACAGCTTCAGATCCAAATACCAAGCTGTAAGGTGTTTTCTTATGGCTTGTTTTTTCTGTTGTTCTAATTGCCCACAGGACACTAGGCAATTCTTCAAGCCAGTTGCTTTCGTACCTTCCCAATCTTGTCTTTATGCCTTCCACTATGCTTCTATTTGTTCTCTCAACCTGCCCGTTTGATTGCGGATAAGCCACTGAGCTGAAAACCTGATCGATTTTGTATTCTTTGCACCAGACGCTGAAAGGTTTCTCAGCAAATTGCCTTCCGTTATCAGTGACAAGTACTCCTGGCAATCCATAACGGCAAATGATGTTTTCCCAGACAAAGTCAATGACTTGCTTTCCTGTGATCTTGGCAAGTGGCTTGACCTCGGGCCACTTGGTGAAATAGTCTACCGCCACCAATAGGAATTTCACTCCCCCTTTGCTTGGGGGAAATGGACCAACAATGTCCATTCCCCACTTATGGAATGGCCAAGCGGAGGTTATTGGGACTAAATCATGCTTGGGACTTTTTGGGATTGGTGCATGGATCTGGCAGGCATCACATTTCTTCAATTCTTCAGCTGTGTCGCGGTGCATTGAAGGCCAGAAATATCCGAGGTTCATGAGCTTTGCAACTACCGACCTAGCTTCAAAGTGAGCTCCGCACACTCCTTCATGAATTTCCTTGATCAAATACCTACTTTGCTCGGGACCGACACATCTTAGCAAGGGAGCAAGGTAACCCTTTTTGTAAAGGGTTTCTCCTTGCAGTATGTATTGCTTTGCCTTGATTTCAACCCTTTTAGCTTCCACTTGATCATTGGGTAATTCACCATTTTTTAGGAACTTTCTTATGGGAGTCATCCAGTTTGGTTCTTCTTCGGTAACCACATCTTGAACCTCCAATTCATTAATGGATGGGGCCTTCAACACTTCCACCAGTACCTTCTTGGTGAGGTGGGCAAAGGTGAGAGATGCAAGCTTACTTAGGGCATCGGCCTTTTTATTTTGAGATCTGGGGATCTGTTTGATGTTGCATGCTTGGAAGGTACTCATCAGTTCCTTGGATTTTTCTCTGTATTTTTTCATGTTGGGCTCTTTAGCTATGTAGCTGTCATTCACTTGGCTTGAGACCAGCAACGAATCCGTGAACACTTCAAGCTTTTCAACCTTCATTTCTTTGGCCAGCCTTAAGCCAGCTATTAGTGCTTCGTATTCAGCCTCGTTATTGGTGGTCTGAAAATCAAAACGAAGAGCATATGTGAATTCCAAACCTTTTGGGTTGATCAAAATTAATCCAGCCCCTGACCCTTCAACGCTTGAAGCCCCGTCGGTAAAAAGCTTCCAGGCTTCAGGGTTGGGAGGTTCAGTGGTGGCAGTGTTTACTTCAGTTACTGTTTGGTTTGGGACTTCCACAATGAAATCGGCCAAGACTTGAGCCTTGATAGCTTTCCTTGGGACATAGGTGATGTTGTGTTCACCTAGTTCTATGGCCCATTTGGCCAATCGCCCCGAGTTTTCGGGTTTTTCAAGCACACTCTTAATAGGTTGGTCGGTGACCACTTGTATGGGGTGTGCTTGGAAATACCTTCGAAGCCTTCTAGCTGTTTGAACTAAGGCTAAGGCAAGTTTTTCAAGGGGAGGGTATTTTGTTTCAGCTAATTTTAAGGTTTTGCTGAAAAAATAAACGGGTACCTGGGCCTTGTCTCGCTCAATGGTGAGGACTGCACTGATGGCCTCGTCCGTGATGGAGAGGTACACCGATATTAACTCCCCGGTTTTTGGTGCCGCAATGTCTGGTAGGGAAGCTAGATGTTGCTTCATCTGGTTGAAAGCTTCTTCAGCTTCTTCAGTCCATTTGAAATCCTTTTTATCTGAGCAGTTCTTGAGCGTTTTGTAGAAGGGCAGAGATCTTTCGGCTAACTTTGAGGTAAAACGCTTCAAGGCTGCAAGCTTCCCGTTCAAGCTTTCAACTTCCTTCTTGGTCTTTGGTGGCTTGGTTTCAAGGACGGCTTTTACTTTGTTAGGGTTGGCTTTGATGCTTTGTTTTCCAACAATGTGGCCCAAGAATTTTCCTTCTTCAAATCCAAATGAACACTTTTCCGGATTAAGCTTCATGTTAACCTTTCTGAGGTTCTTGAAAGTTTCTTGAATATCATCGAGCATTTGGTATTCCGTCTTGCTTTTAATAACCAAGTCATCGACATATGCCTCCATGTTCTTGCCGATTTGGCTTTCGAAGGCTTTGTCAACGAGCCGTTGATAGGTTGCTCCTGCATTTTTGAGACCAAAAGGCATCTTTTGATAGCAAAAGATTCCTTTGTCCGTGTGAAAGGCTGTCTTTTCCTCATCCTCTTTTTTCATGAGGATTTGGTGATAGCCTTTGTATGCATCCAGAAAGCATTTGAACGAGTAGCCTGTGAGGGAGTCAACTTTGAGATTGATTTCTGGTAGTGGATAGCAATCCTTAGGACAAGCTTTGTTAAGATCCTTAAAGTCTATGCACATCCTACAAGAGTTGTCTGATTTCTTGACCATGACCGGGTTTGCAACCCATGACTGGTATTTGACTTCTCGGAGAATACCGGCTGACACAAGCTTTTCGACCTCTTGGCAGGCTGCCAGACTTCTCTCTGGGGCCAGGCTTCTTTTTTTCTGGACCACAGGCTTGACCTCTGGTGGTATTCTCAACTCATGCTCGGCAATTTCCCGGGGGATCCCGGTCATATCTTCAGGACACCAAGCGAATACATCGCTGTAGTGTGTTAGCAATTTTTCAAGGTATGAAAGGGTCTCTTGAGAAAGGTCAGGGTTGACCCTTATCCTTTGTTCAGGGTATTTGGGGTTTATGACCAGCCTTTGCCTGTCTTCTTCATTGTTTGATCTCTCACCTTCAACCATGTAGGCTTCCTGAGATGGTTGAAGGGTTGCTATGCCCCTTTCGGTGGGAAATTTGACTGTGCCATGGCCAACAGACACCGCCATGTAAAATGCACACTGTCCTAGTCTTCCGATGATCACATCATAGCTTGAGGGGATGTTGATAACCACAAAGGTGAGTGGTTGGGTTCTTTCTTTTAAACCTTCACTGAAACGAACATCAAGTGTCAGTTGCCCTAAAGGCTTGAGGGGTATGTCAGCGATACCTTTTATGGAGGTCCCAGAGGGTTGAAGCCTTGAACGTTCTTCATTGCTCAATTGGTTGAAGAATTTTTCGAACATGATTTCAGTGGCTGCCCCCGTGTCTATGTATGCCTTGCATGTTTGCAACGTTCCCACGGTAGCTTCTACCACGAGAGGGCTGGGGAGAGGGTCATTCTCCGTAGGGGGGAAACAGACACACTGAAGCTCCCAAGCTTCCAACCTCTGCCTCTTGTGAGGGACCTTTCCATCGAAATCTACCATATTGACTTCCTTACCCTTTCCTTCAGCCATTTTGTCCCGGACTCCCTTTACCAAATGAGCGAGTTCTCCGGACTTAACAGCTTCTTCTATTCTTTTCTTGAGTTGGAAGCAATCATTGGTGTGGTGACCTTTTTCTTCATGAAACTCGCAGTATTGGGTGGAGTTCTCGTTTTTCCTGCTTTTGGGGAGAGGTCTAGGAGGCCGAAAGTTTTGTTTAACTTCTTCTGTTGCTAGGATTTCTTGAGGGGTCTTTGTGAGGGGTGTGAAACTTATGCCTTTTTCCCTGCTTGAAAGGTTCCGACCTTCAGACCTTCGATGTTCTGAACCCTTTGACCGTCTGTCATAGGAGTTGAAGTTCCCTCTTTTTTCTGGCCGGACTGTTGCTTCTCCAGCCGGACCCTCTTTTTCTTTGCTCCTTAATGTCTACTGCCTCCTCTCCCCGGATGTGGGCTTCAGCCCTTTCAAGAGCTTCTTCTAAGGTCTTGGGTAGAGATTTGTTGAAATCCCTTGTAAGGTACTTAGAGGTGATGGCATTCATGAAGCCAGCCACTCTCATTTTCTCATCGGCCCCTACATAAGTCAGACCTTCCTTTTTGTATCGTTCAATGAAAGCACGGAGACTTTCATCATCACGTTGTTTTATCTGAAAGATCACTGTTGCATCTTTGACATATCGTCTTTGTTGGGAGAAATTGGCCAGGAAACCTTTGCTGAGATCATCAAAGCTTCGAACACTTTGAGCGGGCAAATCGTTGAACCAGATCCTGGCGGATCCAACAAGAGTTTGCATGAACATTAGGCAACACTCAGCGTTGGACCATTTCTCTATCCGAGCTGCACCGGTGAAGATCTGAAGGTGGTCCTCAGGATCTTCAGTCCCATCATACGTTCTGATGTGGGCTGGCATTTTGATCTTTGACTGGAAATCATAATCGGCTATCTGTCTTGAAAAGCATGAAAGGTTACTTGGCTTGTATGGTTTGGCCAAGTCTTCTTCAGTCCTTGCATCCACATTACTGCTATTTCCGTTGTTTCCCTGAGTGGCAAGCACTTGATTGATGAAGTGTTGCCATGGGAAGTTGGCCATCATCTGGGTCATCATGTTGGGCGTAGGGTTGAAGCCTTGAAGGCTTCCTGGGCCAGCGGAGCAGTTTATCCCGAGGGGAGCACTCATAACAGCACTACGTGCTAAGGGGAGCACGGACAGGGCTTGCTCCCATGTAGTTGTGGTAGATGCTGGATAGCTTGTCACCGGGGATTGTAGGAGCTGGTCAAGAGTTAGCTCGTGTCCCAGAGGAACACCACTAGTAATTGGTTGGGAAGAGAAGATAGGATGCACCATAGGATTTGTCATAGTGGACAGATAAGGGTGAGGGTTTGAAAGGTTACTGGGACCAGCCTCACTTCTTGTTGCGAAAATAGGAGGAGGTGGTCCAGGAGACAATGTTGGCTCAGGTTCGTCATAGTCTAAACGAATCCTCACTCCCTTTTCTCTTTCTTTACTCACATGCTGGTTGAGAAGAGTCCTTAGCACAAGGAAATTGTTAGCAACCCCTTCAGGGGTGAGTTCAACACAGGATGGGGCATCAGAGACACCGATATTGGGAGATGGAACTCCGGATCTGGACGGAGTTGGTGTGTTGAAGTTGAGGAACTCGGGTGTGCTCCCCGGAGTCGAGAAAGAAGTTGGTATAGCCACGTGAGCTTGGCTACTACCCGGAGTAGAAGCGTTTGGGATCTGGTTTACTTCTTCCGAGGATCCTCTTTCAGACATGGTGATTTTAAGTGAATAGAGCTACACTACTAGGTCTTTTTGAGAAGAAATAGCGGCGTAGCCCCACGGTGGGCGCCAACTTGTTGATGCAACAAATACAAGACCAACGGTGGTAGCTGGACTGGCTAGGCAGAATGGTTGAAGGGTTCAACCTTGCCTAACGCAGGTCGTGGGGTCCCCCCACGTTTGCGAGACGTGGAAGGAGGTTTGCTAGTTTATTGTTGTTCTTTGCTATGGATCCTCCTCTGAATCGTACCCAGATTTGGAAGTTGTAGCAAAGGGAATGTGTGTGTTGGATGTGAAAGGGAATGACTTGTGCGAGACAAGCATTCGATGTGAATGACCAGAGATTGGAGAATCAGAGCTGGTCCGGATGTCCTCCCTGAAGTAAATGAAGTGTCATTTTATAAGAGAAGGCATCTCCCGAAGTGGAATGGATTAGACTAGTAACCTCGCTTGCAGTGGAGGGTTTCCCCTTTCGGGGGTTGAAGGCTTTTGACCCCCGGATAATAGTGTGCATTGGCAGACCTGCTTTGCTTTTGCGCCTGTGGGTTGGTGAAGCGATCTTCAGATGTGACCGGCTACTGTTTCTGCATTGCTTTTCCCAACTCACAGCTTTTCAACCGTTGAACCGTTTAACCTTTTGAGCGCTTACATATTTAATCATTTTATTTAGTCTTGAGCTACCCCCGTCATCAGCGGGTGTCTAGATAACATATATTTTATATGGATTCAGTTAGTTCTTTTTACAAAATAAAAATAATTTAATAATTTATTTTATGTGATAAACAGTTAACCTTATAATTATATACATTTAAAAATAGGTAGATATAGAGTAATTAAATAACAAATAAGTTAAGCCCGATTCGAGCTCAATCTTGAAAGTTTATCACCAGGCACAGGGAATGTACGTCCAAGTTTTAAAAATATAACTCTAAACATGTTAAGCCCTCTTAGGGTGTAAGGGGTGTATGCCTAACGAGATGAGGCAAACTTTCTACCCACCCAATCATATTGTGCCATATCATTTCGCCTCCTATTCTCCTATTTTGCCCAAAAAACATAAGGGGTGCATGCCTAATAAGATGGGGCAAACTAATTTTTTAAATACTTAATTAATAAAAGTACAATAAACTAAATAAAACCATTACTTTAAATTAAGAGTTAATTGCCCGGAGGTCCCTGTGGTTTCACGATTTTTTACGTTTAGTCCCCACCTTTTGGAAATAGCAGGTATGCTCCCTATGGTTTGTCATTTTATTACTCAAATAGTCCCCTGACATTTACTCAGGGGACAATCTGAGTAACAAAATGACAAACCATAGGAAGTATACCTGCTATTTCCAAACTAACTGACATCTACTCAGGGGAATATCCGAGTAACAAAATAACAAACCATAGGGAGCGTATAAAAAGTGGTTGCGTTGTGTGATCGTTGTGATTTGATATAAGTAACGTATGTAACACCCAAAAGTGCTTAAAGCAAAAAGGGATCGAGTATACTCACTGTCACACCCTGACTTTTGCAGAAGCGTGATTATGTGTGACTTGCTTAATATCATTTCATTTAACCATAACAAACAACTATATGATAAAACCAAGATGTTCATCCTTGAATTAAGTTTCAAACATGACAACAACATTGTTCAAATCCCAACACAGACTTCAAATCCATATTACAAACCATTCAAATTGTTTAGAGTTCCATAAGGACTCGACAAAAGACATTACTAAAAGCTAGGCTTTGAACTATGTATCTTATCCAGGATATGATACACCACTCAAACCCTTTGGCACTGGATGACATCTTTTATTAGTGACACGACTTGAACTTCAGCGCCCGCCAAATCCACATTTAGTTTCCTGAAAAACATGTAGTTTGAAAACATCAACAAAAGTTGAGTGAGTTAATGTGTTTTGTATGTGTGCACGAATAAACCTTGTAATCATTGTATGTAATCATTGTAAGTATGTATGTATTTGTGAAACCCCGGTATGAAAGCAACAAGGAAAACAGATCGATTAATGGTTTGCAAGGCCATTAATATGTGTGACGTGATGCAGGAAGGCTCAATCCTAGCGGATTTTGTACCGGGCTTCCGGCTGGGAGACATAGTCACCTCATGGGCCAAATCCCGGTCCTCATGAGTGGGGCTCGCAACACCCAAATAGATCTATCACTCATGTCCCTCGGTCCTACTACGAGGATTAATGGTCTTAGGCGTTGTACCCACCACTCACATGATCTAGCAGTACCTTCCTTAGCTAACCAAACCATGTATAAATGTTTGTAAACAATTTGTAACATGCACTTCACCCCCGAAGTTATAAAACTGAAAACAGTTAAAAGAAAAGGGGGACATGAACTCACAATCTTGCGTTCTTCGAATCCAATGTAACCCAAAGCTGCTACTTGTGTGCACGACTACTTACAAGGTACTACGGTTTATTAGACGGGTGGGTCGTGCCTTGACTTAGTCTTAATTAGTGTCTTTGAGTTACGTTTCATTGTGTCATCAATATTATTCCAAGTTATATAATTATTTGTTAAAATAATAAGTATTTTAACTTAAATTATATGTATTAAATTTTGGAATATTAGTTAAAATAATATATTTTAACTTGACATATTTATGTACTTGTACATGTATAATTTCCCAAGGATGGGGGTATGTATACTTGTATTGTTAACCTTGTGTATTTTTGCCAAGTATCGGTGGCGTATTCCGGTGTATTTATACGTATAAAAATACGTATTTCCTTATAGTTATTAAGTATTCTTATACTTAATTTTTGTATTAATTTTTCCGGAATAATATTTCTAATAAAAATTCCCCAATATATATTCTCAAAATATATATTTTAAGAAATTATTTATAGAAATCTATTTATATTTCTTCTTGGCAAAAATGTTTGTATTTTCATATAACTCTCAAAAATAATATATTTTCAAGTTTAACTTAGAAAATATATATGAATCTATTTTTCACCCAAAAATAATGTACTCCATGTTTATTTAAGAAAATATATATTTTCTCTCAAAAATAATATATCTTCTAATAGTTTCAAGAAAAATATATATGTTTTCTTTTCCAAAAAAAAAAAAATTTTCTCCTTGTCAAAAATATGATATAATCTTGTAGTAATTGTAAAAATCATATTTTTTTCTCTTGGTGTCCAAAATACCATTTACCAAAATATATTCTCAAAATTAAATTCCGGAATATTTATGTAAGTTATATTCCTTGTTCGGTTTCTCCAATATTTTGGGTATAAATTACATACTTAATTCTTGGAATTTTGATGATATTTTGTATTGTAATTTCTTGGTATTTTGATGAGTTATATTATTTCAAGCACTAAAATAATATAACTAATACACATAATATACAAATATTCACACACATGGTGACATCTAAATATATATTCTCCTAAATACATATTTAGTCACTTTTGTTATGAAAAACCAACCTCCAATATTTATAATTTTTGTAACAAAATTTATGGCAAAATTTATATGAAAATTCATGGTTTAAAATATACTTGTAAATATTTGTTTAAAAATATTTTTCTAAGTGTTTAATTTCTAGAAAAATTTTGCGATAGTTTCCCTTTAAAAGTGGAGGTTTCCATGCTTTCAAAGCATATCATTTTCTTTTATAAATCATCACAATCAACCAATACTTACCAATTTGCCAAAATCAAGCTATGATCACTACATCATGAACTTGAAATTTTATAAAAAGTTGTAGTAACTTACTAGTGTGTTTAGTAAGCTTAGTTACCCTTTAAAGTGTGGTTGTTTATTTTAAATCATCATCCTTGAAGGATTTAGATGTTTACAACTTATAAATCATTTTTTCTAAAAATATTTCTTCTTGAGTTTTTTTTGTTAAATATATGATTCTACACTTGATTAACCACTAAAAATGTGATTAATTTCTTTAAGAACCAAGTTTATGTAGATCTTGTACTTTAGCTTGGTTTCTTGAAAAATTATTCTTTAAAATCATCCATTTATATGATCTACATTACACTTAGATCATTATTTTTCAAGAAAACATGTTTACACTTCAAGTTCATGACTTAACATAAAGATGATTACTTTGATCTACAACATAATCATCCTCTCATCTTGCTATATTATGTCTTTAATCACTATCTAGCAAGATCATATGATGTTTAACATCATTATCTTTAACAATCAACAATCAAGTAGCATAACAACACATAAACATGTATTCTTATGATTTTAAGCTTATGTTCAAGTTTCATTTTCTTGATTCATAGTGTTCATCATGATTATCAACTTATACCATCTTTTAACCAACTTAATAAGATGTAAAATGGAGTGTAGATGATCTTACTACTAGCTCAAGGCTAGGGATGATCACAAGATGAAGATGAGGTGGTTAAAAGCTTGTATGAGAGGTCCTTCAACTTCCAAGAGTTCCTAGCTTCCTTGTAGTGCTTCTTACACCTTTGTATATGTTTAGATTGGATGAAGAATAAATGATGATGATGGTGGTGCATGGGGTGGTTCAAGGCAAAGAGTGGGAGAGGGAGGAGTGTGTGTGTGTGTGTGTGTGTGTGTGTGTGTGTGTGTGTGTGTGTGTGTGTGTGTGTGTGTGTGAGTTTGAGTGAAAGTGATGAGGTTATGAACTATAGGTTTAACTTATAATACTTCAACACAAATCTATCTAATGGTTTATATGTTATAAAAGTTGAGACATGATCCTATAAATTATTCAAATAAAATCCACATGTGGGCCATGTATGTTGGCCGTGTATAGGTGGGGGGTATAGATTAGGGCTTGAAGCTTAGTTAGATTTCTTAGTTACAATCCAAGTGTTATAGTTAGGTTATTAGTTATTATGTGATTATATAGTGTGTTATGATGTTCGGGGACCATAACTAGCTCGGTAATGATAAAACAATGCTTCTAGTGAAAATTTGGTGTTTCGGGTAGTGTCCGGTTGTTCGGTTGGTTACTGGTTCGTTAAGGTGCTAAACTATGCAGTTTAGTGTGCTTTATGTTACCTTTTGTGACAGTTTTGATTCCCGACACTTAGGAAAGCATTCTGGACCAATTAACCATATTTATGCATGATATTAAGTTGTTTAAATGCTGAATTTTGCTTAATTCTGCAGTTTGTGTGAGTTTTAGGCACTTTCCGGCACTTAAACTAACACTAGGAAGGAAGTTTTATGATCCTTACTTTCCTACACACTATACTAGTGTAACTCATGGTTTCTGGCACATATTGTGTCTCAATACCATGTCTGTCTATGTACTGAACTCCGTCAGCATTTTCCTGATTTGTCTGATAAGTGTGCTATCTCTGCTTCGTGCATCATTTGAATCAATAAGTGTTGTGTGCAATAATGATATGACATTTGCAATGTATGATGCACATGTATGTATAATACAATAATCAGGAAACAGTTCATGTCATTAATTGTAAATCAGCACAGCCATTAAGCACTAATTACTGTTTAATAATTGTACGGATACCTGGAATTTTGACAATTGTCACATTCTCCCCCTGTTAAGAAAATTTCGTCCCGAAATTTTAAGCTTCACTATTGGCTGCAGGGGAGTTAGGGAACAAATGTGGATATTTTGCTTTCATACGGTCTTCACACTCCCAAGTAAACTCTGGGCCGTTACGTGTGTTCCATCGAACCTTAACAAGCTTAACACTACTCCTCTGAGTCTTGTTAATCTTCCAATCCGTAACCTCAATGGGTTCTTCGGTAAAGTGGAGGGTGTCGTCAATGTGTACTTCATTCGCGGGGATGACGATTGTCTCTTGTGTTGGACTTTTCTTTAGATTAGATACATGAAATGTATCATGAACACCATTAAGTTCTGTTGGTAGCTCCAACTTGTACGCTACAGTACTGACGTGATGTCGTGGTCACAATCAAATTTAATCCAAATACTACTAATAGATAGCGGTAAGTGGGTATCGAACACAGGGAGTTTGTGGAATATGTGTTATTTGAAGTTTAACTATGCTAACTAAAATTAAACTAAATGCAAGTAAAGTAAATTCAAGAGTTGGATTGATTGATATGATTTGATTTGAAAAACTAAGATTACTATTCTAATTGCAAAAATAAAAATGTTGGTTGTAAACAAATTAGAGACAAATGACCATCTTTAGTTTCCGGTTTGCTTCGACGTTTATGCTATCATTCCACTAGAAAGAACTACATAGACATAGTTCATGTGTGATTACTTGTTGTGATAAAAGGGAACTAAGTACTCAGATTCCTAGAACGTGAGGTTGTTACCCGATGACCAATTAACCCTTACCCAATCCTAATTCTACCCATGATATCTCGATTGCCAACGGCACCAAGAACGTATGGTTTCAAATTAGATTAACATAAGAATCAACAATTTACAAACAATCAATCACACACCATAACAAACAATCATAAAGACAAAGTTTGTTATTCTAGAAATTAGGAAATCAAGCATAAAGTCTAATACAAACCTTCAACCAAAGATAGTCATCAAGAGTTTAGCCACTCATGGCTTGAATCATCATCCTCACACAAGTTTCAATGTTCATAACAATCAAAAACATAAAAACAATGATTCAAGATGTCTTCAAGCTCCCAAGAACAAGCAAAATCGTCTCCCCCAATCGTTCCAAGACAAGTGGTAACCGAAAACATATGATGAGACACCATTAAACCCCATGAAAATGACAATTAAATGCATAAGTTACAATTTTGGATCAGTCGGCGCCGTAAGCTACGCCAGATGGCCGTAGCTTACGGCAAGCAGTGGGTCAACAGGTCAGATCAGTGCCGTAAGTTACGCCAGATGGCCGTAGCTTACGGCGGCCAGCATTTCTTTACGGTAGCTCTCTTCTGATCTACGGCAGGGGTTTCTTGAAAGAGATGGGACCGTAACCTACGGCCAGATGCCGTAGGTTAAGGCCCTGAGCTTTGTTTCTTTTCTATTTCTTCACCAAATCTTCACTTCTTTCACTCTTTGACTCCACCAACTTCTAGCAACCAATCATGCCTTCTCTAAACCCGCATTTTGAGCACTTTAGCACCTGCATCATCAAACATAGAGTGGTTACCAAGTTCAAGCAATTAACCGAATAAAGCACGGAATGTGCATTGTATTAAACCTTTTAAGGGTTGTCCTACGGACCACCCGTCACATCCTCACACTTACCCGTTGCTTGTCCCAAGCAACCTATTCAAAAACTATTTTCAAAAATACGCGATCAACATAAACCAAGCAAAAACATGTTGTCCTTTTACCAACCCTTCTTAACACCCAAACAACACACCCCTCGCTATATCTCTCCTCTCGGCAACAAGTAAGGACTAGCATTTGTAAGCTAGACACACAAAGGCAAACGGGTGATTGCACAACTATAGGCTTGTACCTAAATCGGTCCTCCTCCTACAAGTGCCAAACATGAATGCAAATCAAAGGGGCTTTTAAGGTTGTAACGAGGCTAGGCGCATGGATAGGAAATGGAATATATATGAAGTAGCGAAAACTTAACCCGGTCTTTTATTACACAATGAAACAAACTAACAAATACCAAACTTAAACTACTATGCACAAGACAACTAAACATCATTTTTTTTTTCTTTTTCATTGTTTTTTTTCTTTTCTTTTTTTTTCTGATTTTTTTTAGACTAGTAAACATACCACATAACATCAAACAAGATTACATACTACTAAACAACCACTAACACTATAAGACCGGGTCAAGTCGGGTAAATTTTTAAGTAACTAGCTAAGGGGTAACAAACGATAGGCTTTTAGGCACAAAATTGGGCAACTAAATGTCCAAACCCCCGCCCCTCTCGCAACCATGCTCATATATATAATTAATGAGGTCCAACCCCCCAAATCCCACACTCGCACTCAACAAGACGAGGCTACCTAGTTACCCTTATCCTTTTTACATTCACATTCAACTTAGGACTCAAACCGTATTAAGGCACAAGTTCTAATGCACCCCCACCCGTTGCCACTCTTATCAAAGACAAGTATTATTTATTTACATGTGTGGCTTTAACTCTCACCAAGAACAAAAAGGTATTAAGGGTTTCCGGTGCATCATTTGGGGTTAGTCCAAGGTGTTCAAATTCTCACAATGTTTTGCTTGATTTAAATTTTTTCAAAAACTTCAAAATTTCTCCCATCCCCACACTTGGGATACATTGACCCCAATGTATGGTTTTAAGAGGATTTGATCGCTTAAACTCTTAAACACCAACTAAAAGCTTATACACTCAAACCACAATTTTCTTTTTGGTATTTTTCATTTTATATATATATATTTTTTTAATATTTTTCTTATATTCTTAAAAACATCAACACCACCAACTAGCACAACCCAACACAAAACATCAAACTAATACACCCCCAAACCTCCCAACGATAAACAAAAGCAAACAACTAACTACCAATATTTCAAAGCTAAAGAACACAACAAGACTAAGGAAAGAGTACATTGACCTGGTGAAGTTTGCCACAACAGATGTTGTAGATAATCCGACTTCCTATCACCACCTTCACCCAAATATCCGTACATCTTCCCCACACTTAAATGTCGCCATGGCCCTGAAACATAGAAAGATAAAAACAGCAAGATCAATATAAAACCCCGGGTTGCCTCCCGAACAGCGCTAAGTTTCAAGTCTTCAGCCAGACCAAGCCACCCCGATTTATGGTGGCTCAAAGAATCGGTTCCTGCCACTTCCATCACTACATCGTGCCATTGCGTAGAATGCATCCATCTCGTTTCGACTCGGTGGGTAAATACACTCTTGCTTGAACCCATATGCTTTTCTTCACGGTTCGGTGGGTGATATCTTCTCATTCTTTGAAACACATTTTTCATACAATCACTAGACTCACCACCCTTCCCCTCAATGGACTCATAACTAATCACTCTAGTTTGAACATCAAAGGAAAACTTACGCTTCTTTTCGGTCATGGTAATAATCCCGTCTCTACAATTAATTTGAGCATTTGCTGTGTATAGAAACGGTCTACCTAAAATTACCCTTTGTTGTGCTGCCATTTTGGTAAAAGCATAGTCTAGAACTAGAAAATCCACCAAGTATTCAAACTCTCCCAACTGAATCTTAACATTCCTAACCATTCCCCGTGGACGCCTCCAACTTTCATCCGCCAAGCTCACCATGGTGTCTATATCTTCAAGCGGACCAAAGTCGTACATATCATATAGATCGCCTGGTAGCACACTCATACTCGCCCCATAATCCAATAATGCATAGGGAATTTTTAATTTTCCCACTCGGATCGGCACAAGTGGTGCTCCATGCTCTTTGTCCGTTTCAAACTTGGCATCCCTTCCTATACCTGCACTCACTTGACAAGAAGATGTTAAAAATGTTTCATTGAATTCACTGTTAGGAATGGTGCTTACCACATTGATATTAACACTTTTAATGTTTTTGGGATTTATCACCGTGTCACTTGGTAGCTGGCCTTTTGCTTTCTTCAATATCGTCACTTCACTTGCAAGTTGACTCATTTGAGTAGTCAACGACTGAATTGCTTTATCACGGATTTCGTCTTTTTGAATGCGAGCATCATCAAGCTGATTCCTTCGTTGCATCTCAATTTGCATCGCTTTCAACATCTTCATGACCTCATTTCCACTCGAAGAGCCTTGACCCAAAAACCCACCATGCACTTGACCTGTTTGATATTGCCTTTGAAATCCTAGGTTTCCTTGGAAGTTCGGGTTGACTTGATTTGACGGATTCCCGTATCTAAAGTTCGGGTGATTTCGTAAACCGGGGTGGTAAGTATTGGAATTCATGTTGTAATTTCTACCACCCCCTCATTGCCCTTGCAAAGCATTCACCTCCTTATATTGCCCTTCCATTCCTTGGTAATTTTCAGCCGCATGTCCTAACTCATTACAAAGCGCACACACATCATAAATTTGATTAGAAGTTTGAACATTTCCATCGTCTACCGCGTGCACTTGAGTTCGGGTAATGGCCGGTCGTGCTCTCCTTGATGCTTGAGCTTTTCTTTTCGATGTGACCGCCATTTGCTCCAAAAATTCCCAATCGTCTTGCTCATAATTTGTGCCAAAAGTGCCATTCGTGATAGACATTAAGTCACGTGCATCTTCGGAACATAACCCCTCATGAAATGCATTCATCAATTCCCATAACTCTATCCCATGATGAGGGCAATTCTTTATCATCATGTTAAACCGCTCAAATGCTTCATGAAACATTTCACCCGTTTGTTGTTGAAAACTTCTCAAACTTTTTCTAGCATCATTCGTCTTTTTAGCGGTAAAGAATTCATCCAAGAAAATTTGTTGCATTTCTCCCCATGTATAAATAGATGCCGAAGGTAATGTGTAGAACCACTTTTTTGCTTTATCTTCTAATGAAAATTGGAACAATACCAAATTCACTTCATCGGCCGAGAATCCTTGACCCCCAATAGTATTACAAATCGAATCGTAAGCCTCCAAATGAAAATAAGGCTCCTCCGTTGCTAAACCTTTATACTTTGGCAAACTTTGTAACGAATTCGTTCGCACTTCAAACGTTCTCCCTTGGGCATTTTGAGGGATGACTACTGGTGATGGATTATGAGTGATCACCGGTCTAAAATGTGCTTCTATGCCTCTTGCATGTTCTCGAAGATGTCTTCTTGGTACACCCAACCGAGCTCATGGACGTATAGGACCCATTGGTCTTTGCACTTGCATTCGTGGAAGCCCAAATTGTTGTGGAGGTGGTGGTTGTAATCTAGGCCCCACATGAGGTTGTTGAACTTGCCTTTGCACCGGTGGACCTTGTGGTGGCAATTGTTGAGTTATGATTTGTTGTTGAGGAATCCTACCAACACTTGGCATACTTTGGTTTTGACCTTGAACATAGGTATACTCCCCTTGATCTCCATCACCCCTATACATGTATCCTTCTTCATCATATTCCCCAAAGTCGTCGTCATTTCCATCACCAAACTCGTCTTGCCTTACACCCGAAGCTTGTAAAAACTGTGGATGTACTCCCGGTCGAAATGGAGCGGAGTGAATTATAGATGGACCGGTTTGGAATAAATTGGGTGGTGGTATTTGTTGTGATGAGGATGGCTGCCCGGAGTTTGGAAAAAATGATGAGAGCAGTGGAACACCTGATGATGTAGGTGTATAGCTAAAGGAGTATTCAGTTTGAGTGTGTTCGGGTAATGTGGTGTTAGTAGTGGTCGGTTTAATTTTGGATGTGGATATAGGAATGGTAGTATTTGGTGATGGTTGTGTTGAGGATGGTGTAAAGGATTGTGTAGGTGGACCCGTAGTGGGTGGTAACTGTGATTGATCCATGTATCTAAGTGGTGTAATTGGTGTAGTAGGTGTTGTTGATGAACCACTGATTTTGTTTTCTCGTAGCAAAATTCTGTTGCTTCTTAAAGTCCGTTCAATTTCCGGATCAAACGCCAATGGTGATAGCTTGTGAGAACTCCTAGTATGCATGCACCTGTAAATACCTTCACACTAGCACACCCAGCGTAAACCCGAAAAATAACAAACTTAAAAAATCAAAAATAACACACGTTGCGCACTACTCCCCGGCAGCGGCGCCAAAATTTGACGTGATGTCGTGGTCACAATCAAATTTAATCCAAATACTACTAATAGATAGCGGTAAGTGGGTATCGAACACAGGGAGTTTGTGGAATATGTGTTATTTGAAGTTTAACTATGCTAACTAAAATTAAACTAAATGCAAGTAAAAGTAAATTCAAGAGTTGGATTGATTGATTTGATTTGAAAAACTAAGATTACTATTCTAATTGCAAAAATAAAAATGTTGGTTGTAAACAAATTAGAGACAAATGACCATCTTTAGTTTCCGGTTTGCTTCGACGTTTATGCTATCATTCCACTAGAAAGAACTACATAGACATAGTTCATGTGTGATTACTTGTTGTGATAAAAGGGAACTAAGTACTCAGATTCCTAGAACGTGAGGTTGTTACCCGATGAACAATTAACCCTTACCCAATCCTAATTCTACCCATGATATCTCGATTGCCAACGGCACCAAGAACGTATGGTTTCAAATTAGATTAACATAAGAATCAACAATTTACAAACAATCAATCACACACCATAACAAACAATCATAAAGACAAAGTTTGTTATTCTAGAAATTAGGAAATCAAGCATAAAGTCTAATACAAACCTTCAACCAAAGATAGTCATCAAGAGTTTAGCCACTCATGGCTTGAATCATCATCCTCACACAAGTTTCAATGTTCATAACAATCAAAAACATAAAAACAATGATTCAAGATGTCTTCAAGCTCCCAAAAACAAGCAAAATCGTCACCCCCAATCGTTCTAAGACAAGTGGTAACCGAAAACATATGATGAGACACCATTAAACCCCATGAAAATGACAATTAAATGCATAAGTTACAATTTTGGATCAGTCGGCGCCGTAAGCTACGCCAGATGGCCGTAGCTTACGGCAAGCAGTGGGTCAACAGGTCAGATTAGTGTTGTAAGTTACGCCAGATGGCCGTAGCTTACGGCGGCCAGCATTTCTTTACGGTAGCTCTCTTCTGATCTACGGCAGGGGTTTCTTGAAAGAGATGGGACCGTAACCTATGGCCAGATGCCGTAGGTTACGGCGCTGAGCTTTGTTTCTTTTCTATTTCTTCACCAAATCTTCACTTCTTTCACTCTTTGACTCCACCAACTTCTAGCAACCAATCATGCCTTCTCAAAACCCGTATTTTGAGCACTTTAGCACCTGCATCATCAAACATAGAGTGGTTACCAAGTTCAAGCAATTAACCGAATAAAGCACGAAATGTGCATTGTATTAAACCTTTTAAGGGTTGTCCTACGGACCACCCGTCAAGTACCAACCCTTTTCCAGAATTCTGAACGGCCTAATATATCGTGGGTTTAACTTACCACGCTTCCCAAAGCGTGCCACACCTTTCCAAGGTGAGACTTTTAACAAAACCATATCGCCCACTTCGAATCCCTTGGGTTTTCATCTCTGATCCGTGTAACTCTTCTGTCGATCACGAGCCGCCTTGATGCGCTCTCGGATCTGAACGATCTTATCAGTAGTCTCTTGGACCAGTTCGGGACCAACCATCTGCCTATCACCTGCATCAGCCCACCATAACGGTGATCGGCACTTGCGTCCGTAGAGTGCCTCGAACGAAGCAGCTTGGATGCTTGTATGGTAGCTGTTGTTATAGGAAAACTCAACCAAAGGCAGATGAGTATCCCAACTGCCACCCAAGTCCATTACTCAAGCACGTAGCATATCTTCTAGTGTCTGAATAGTTCTCTCGCTCTGTCCGTCCGTTTGCGGGTGGAAAGTTGTACTCAGATTCAACTGAGAACCAAAAGCTTCCTGAAAAGATTGCCAAATCCTTGACACAAACCGTCCATCTCTGTCGGATATGATCGAGATTGGCACTCCATGACGTGCAACTATCTCCCTTAGGTAAAGCTCAGCTAGCTTACCAGTGTTATCCTTCTCTCTAATCGGCAAGAAGTGCGCAGACTTCGTCAATCGGTCCACGATTACCCAAATCATATCATGACCTCTGGGAGTTTTGGGTAGCTTTGTGATAAAGTCCATAGAAATCTGTTCCCACTTCCACATGGGGATTTCTGGCTGTTGCAGGAGGCCTGAAGGCTTCTGATACTCGGCCTTCACCTTGGCACAAGTCAAGCATTTCCCAACATACATAGCAACATCACCTTTAAATCTTGGCCATTATTAGTAATCCTTTAAATCTTGGTAAATCTTGTCCGATCCTGGGTGGATCGAGTACCTCGATTTGTGAGCTTCATAAAAAATGACCTCTCTAAGACCACCAAAATGCGAAACCCAAATACGTCTCATGAAATAAAAGGTTCCTTCCTCGTTGGGTACCAACTTTTTCTCCATTCCTCGGAGATATTCATCCTTAATGTTCTCTTTCTTAAGAGCTTCTTTCTGTGCAGCACGAATACGCAACGAGAGATCTGTCTGAATAATCATTTCCAAAGCCCTAACCCTTATGGGCTTGATTCTTTCTTTTCAACTTAAGGCGTCTGCCACCACATTTTCCTTTCCTGGATGATATTTGATTTCGCAATCATAGTCGTTTAACAACTCAACCCATCGTCGCTATCTCATATTAAGCTCTTTCTGATCGAATATGTGCTGAAGGCTCTTGTGATCCATAAAAATAGTACAGCGAGTACCATACAGATAATGTCTCCAAATCTTTAAAGCAAACACCACTGTGCCTAATTCTAAATCATGCGTGGTGTAGTTCTTCTCATGGACCTTTAATTGGCGCGAAGCATAAGCGATAGCCTCCTGTCGCTGCATTAGCACACAGCCCAATCCCTGACGCGAGGCGTCACAATATACCACGAAGTTGTCGGTGCCTTCGGGTAGGGATAATATAGGTGTATCGCAAAGCTTATTCTTAAGCAGCTGAAAGGCTTCTTGTTATTTATCTCCCCATTCATACTTCTTATCCTTTTGAGTAAGGGAGGTCAACGGTTGAGCTGTCTTGGAGAAATCCTCAATGAATCTACGATAGTAGCCTGCTAAACTCAGAAACTGTCGGATCTCGGTTGGCGTCTTCAGAGTTTCCCAATTCTTAATTACCTCGATCTTGGTGTGATCCACATGAATACCATTTTCATTTACCACGTGACCAAGGAACTGCACTTCGCGTAACCAAAACTCACACTTAGAGAACTTAGCGTAAAGCTTCTCCTTCTTTAGCAACTCTAGGATGGCTCTGAGGTGTTGCTCATGATCTTCCTTTGTCCGCGAATAGATCAAAATATCATCGATAAATACTATCACAAATTTATCGAGATATGGCTTGCAAACTCGATTCATCAGGTCCATAAACATTGTCGGCGCATTTGTCAAACCAAATGGCATCACTAGAAACTCGTAATGCCCATAATGAGTTCTAAAGGCAGTCTTTGGTATACTCTCTTCTTGAATCCGCAGCTGGTGATAACCTGATCGAAGATCGATCTTGGAGTAGTAACTTGATCCCTGAAGTTTGTCGAACAAATCATCAATCCTCGGTAAGGGATACCGATTCTTGATGGTTAGCTTGTTCAGTTCCCGGTAGTCGATGCACATTCGAAAACTACCGTCCTTCTTCTTGACGAACAGTACTGGAGCTCCCCAAGGCGAGAAGCTTGGCCTTATGAATCCCTTATCCAGTAGCTCCTGAAGCTGCGTTGATAACTCTTGCATCTCTGAAGGCGCAAGTCGATAGGGAGCCTTGGCTACAGGCGCGGCGCCTGGAACCAAGTCAATGTGGAACTCGACTTGTCGTTGGGGAGTTAGACCTGGCAAGTCTTCGGGAAAGACTTCAGGATATTCCCTTACCACAGGGATATCTTCGAGCTTCGGTTCTTCGGCCTCTTTATCAATGACATGAGTTAAGAAGGCAACACATCCTTTACGCAAAAACTTCCGGGCCTTCAAACAACTTATAATCCGGAGAGGCGTATCATGCTTCTCTCCGTGTATCACAATCGTCTCTTCATTTGCCGACAGGATGCGGATAATCTTCTCATGGCATACAATCTCAGCTTGATTACTCGACAACCAATCCATCCCAACTACTACGTCGAAGCTTCCCAACTCAACTGGCAGAAGATCTATCGAGAACTCATGCTCTCCAAGCTCTATAACACCGCCTCTAATCACTTCATTAGCTTCTACTAGCTTTCCATTAGCTAGCTCTATTGAGTACGGGATTTCTAACTTACTTGATACTAAGCCAAGTATATTCTTAAACTCTAGGGATACGAAGCTATAATCGGCACCGGTATGAAACAGTACAAATGCAAAATGTTGGTTGATAGGGAACGTACCAGTGACTATGTTCGGATCCTGGCGAGCTTCCCTAGCTCTAATGTTAAACACTCTTCCACGAGCTTGGTTATTCTTTGGGAAATCCCGCTTGAAATGCCCTACTTCACCGCAACCAAAGCAACCTTGACCGCGTTCATTTCCGTTTCCACCTTGATTGTTGTTATTATTTCCCCCGCGGTTTCCATTTCTCGCCTGGTTTCCATTTCCATTCCGGTTTCCATTTCCTCCCTGATTGTTGTTTCCTCCCTGATTTCTATTCCCATAACCGTATCCACCACGGTTACCATTACCATTACTTCCTTGCCCACCATTACCACGACCAGCTCCAACCCACCTTCCGCAGTTACCACACTTCCTAAACCTGCACTGACCGGCATGATGAAACCGGCATACATCACACTTGGGCAGAGTGCCCATGTATCCTTTCCCTTTGTTTTTAGCATTTGTAGCACCAGTCCTGACCTCAGCTGGAGGGTTAGTATCTCTCCGCTTGTTAGCACTGTTGTTGTTCCCTTGGGTACCCTTCTTGAAATTCAAAAACTTCCTTTTCTTTTCTCCAGACGACTCCACATGAGTCTCTTTCTTCTTGGTCTCAGAAATTGAGAACCTTCCCAAATGGATTGCTTCTTTAGTCAATGACACGCTCAAGTCAATTGCCTCAGTGATAGTTGGAGGCTTGGATGTTGTCACCATGCTCAGTATCTGAGGGGCCAGTCCCCAGATGAAACGTTCGATCCTCTTGAACTCTGGTTCTACCAAGTAGGGGACCACGCGAGACAAGTCATGGAATCTCTGCACATACTCAGCTATCTTAGGACCATCCATCTTCAAATTCCAGAATTCAGTCTCCAACTTCTGAATTTCTGCCCTCGAACAATACTTCTTTCGCATCAGCTCTTTCAATTCATCCCATGTCAATGCATACGCTGCGGCCTCACCCAAAGTTTGAACATGAAGGTTCCACCATGACAGAGCCCCATCAAGAAACAGTCCAAAGATGTACGTGACTTGATGCTCTGGCGCACATTTACTCATCCGCAACACAAAATCTGTCTTCTCAACCCATCTCACAAAAGCTACAGCACCTCCAGTGCCGTCGAAGTTCAGAGGCTTGCAGTCTAAAAACTGCTTGTAAGTACAGCCTGTACACAAGCAACATCATTTACAGAAAGCATTAGCAAAGCAGACAAGGAAATGTCCAAACGTATTGTAATGTGTCTTAGGTGACTTAAACATTACCGTTAGGTGGGTTATTCCCTGAGGTACCGCCGCTGTGTTCGGAGCGAAGGGCCTCATGTTGTGCGATGGCCTATGAGATGTGCTCTTGTAATTCTGCCTCGGTTGTGGGCAGTTGATTGTTCCTTCGAGGAGGCATTCTCCTTCTAATAGGAAGATTTGATAAGTCAGGTCTTATTCGTTATATAATTAAGTAATTGTCTAAAGATCGTACGTACGTATATATATATAAACAGTCATCATATCAAGTAATCTTGCAATCAACACAATCATAACATAAACATGTAAATCAACAATGTGTTTAGTGAGAACATGACGATTGAGCTTTCATTAACTACCGACCATAGTTACATTGTTCACAAGTGTATCACACCAAAAGGGAGATAGGGTCACACTACCCTTGCCCAATAAGTCTGTCAACGTAAAAAAATCACATAGTCAAATATGGTCTTCAAAAGTCTTCACAAATCTCCGCTCAATAGTAGTGTTCTCACCAAAAGTATGTAATCTGCACAAAACCAAAAACCACTATGCTGATGGTGGTGGAGGAGGAGGAAAGAAAAGCAAGCTGCGAACATGCGCAAGCTCCTCCTCAAGCTCGTATACACGACGGAGTAAGTAACTGATCTGCTGCTCGACAGTAAGGAATCGAGCATCAAAACCTGGAAAAGGAGTAAGAGGATCAGTTGGATGTGCAAAAGGAGACGGTGATGAATGTGGAGGAACATAGGTAGACTGACAGGGACACGGTGGGGGACGTGGAGTCAGCTCAAGCTCCAAAACTCTACGACTCATAATCTCAAACTGGAGCTGAAGTGATAAAAGTAACTCATCCTGTGTGTAGCTGTCACAACCCCTGACCCCACCCTGGGAACAAGAGCCGCGAGCCAGTCAGATGGTACCGGTGTTTATTAATTACGCAGCGGAAATCTCTTTTGACCATTTGTCCCAATATTCATAGAAAATCTCTTTTTAATGATTAATATTTCATTATGAATACGTAATATGTATGCAATACCAATCAAAATTATTAGTACATATGTTTTTGAAAATATAAAATTGTGCGTGCATCTTTGAAACAACTATACTATTCATCTCATAACTATATACTCGTAGAATGGAAATTTTAAGTTATAAAACATTCTAACAATTTGTGATAAAAGATTTAACTGGGATTCATATAGTCAGATTTAACTGTTTCTTCAATAGCCTGTGGTTTGGCGGCCTTGACCATGTCTCGGATTTCACTCACTAATCCCCAAATATAATGAGAAATTAGTACGGGTTCTGGCGAAGCCATAGTTGGTACCATTCTTGCGTATTCGAAGAACGTCGTCGTATACTCCCGACAATTTACATCTATCATTTTAGGATTTAGGAACTCGTTAGCCATTTGTTCCTTTTCATAAGGGGGACAAAATTTCCTTTATGTCATTTCCTTGAATTTTTCCCAGTTCATGGCATAAGCCATGTCACTTCCTTTTGCCTGAAGACTTGTATTCCACCATTCTAAGGCTTCTTCCTTAAAGAGGTTGGACGCATACATCACCTTATCTTCTTCAGCACAATTGCTGATTTTAAGAACAGCTTCCGTCTTTTCCAACCATCGCAAAGCAGTCGTGGCTCCTTCACTGCCTGCTAACTCAGTTGGTTTACAAGCTAGAAATTCTTTGTAGGTACACCCGAGAGTCATCGCCTTCTTTTTCTTGGGAAATGGGGTTTTGATAATATTATCATTGCCTCCATTGACACTATGGCTAAAACTGTCGTCACGAGTATGCTTATTACTCGCAGCTTTGGAGTGTTCTACGGGGTTTTTAACAGCTTTAATTATTAAAGGTATAGCATTAGCTATTCCTTGGGCTATCATATTTTCTATACCATTTTTATCCAAAGGATTTTCATTATTAGTATGAACTTCTGGATTATGTGATACTTCATTCGACATCTGAATTATAAACATTTTCAATTATTAATATCACAGAATAAAACAAGACAATACTTTCAAAAATCATATGTGCAAATATATATATATACATATATACATATATATATAAATCTACAAGAATAGCACATATGTCACTTTTTATTAATTTCCTAACTTTATTGTTTAAGTTTAGGTATTAAAAGAACACCTAAATAGCTTAAACAAGTGGCTCTGATACCACCTTCTGTCACAGCCCCTGACCCTACCCTAGGAACAAGAGCCGCGAGCCAGTCAGATGGTACCGGTGTTTATTAATTACGCAGCGGAATTTTTTTTTCATCAGAATCGTAGTTAGGAAATAATTTCAGTGTTTATAAAACACCAACTTTTAATATTAAATAAATGGGCTAAAACCCATATTCAATTCAATTGTTTTTATAGTGATAAACCCAAATAAATAAAACATGAATTTCTTCTTTTATTCAGGTATGTATAGCCACTTTATTTAAGTCATCAGTGCTCCATAGCTGGCTTCTATTATCTTTACAACAAATTACCTTCAACACGTTTTGAAAACATTTTATCAGTAACAAATGCTGGCGAGTTCATTCCATTTATAAAAATATATTGTTATACTTTACAGCATCAAGATTTTTATATTTGTTTACATTTACCCAAAAATTCAATCAGTATTTGTCACATGGTGGCAGTTCCGATGTGATGGTGGTCATATCACTCATTGCCTAACTTTCGTCCAATGGTGAAGTTTATCAAGTAATAAATATAAAATATATCTTATTATGATTCAATGGTATCGGTCACTAGGCGATTCCCGTGACGGTGGTTAAATCACTGTTGATCATTCTTTCAACTAGTGACTCTGGTCATATCACTGTTGATCATTCTCTCAACTAGTGCCTCTGGTCATGTCACTGTTGATCATTCTCTCAACTAGTGACTCTAGACTTAATAGTGTCCCATGACATTACTTTGTCAAATATATTTTCTATGGCATAAAACCAATTAGCCCAGAAAATGAAATGTATCATTTTCTATCAAATTAATAACTATAACTTTATCAAATATAATATATTAATTAAATAATTGTAATATTATTATTTAATATATTAACGTGACTAAGATTAAAAATATAATTTTCGTATAGTAGAATATATTATATTTGACCATTTGTCCCAATATTCATAGAAAATCTCTTTTTAATGATTAATATTTCATTATGAATACGTAATATGTATGCAATACCAATCAAAATTATTAGTACATATGTTTTTGAAAATATAAAATTGTGTGTGCATCTTTGAAAGAACTATACTATTCATCTCATAACTATATACTCATAGAATGGAAATTTTAAGTTATAAAACATTCTAACAACTTGTGATAAAAGATTTAACTGGGATCCATATAGTCAAAATTTTGTTTTTATAAAAGACATGCAACTTTTAATTTATTATGTATTGTATATTATGGTATATATTTATGGACTAAATATTATTTTATAATGTGAATAGTAATTTAGGTTCATTAAATATATTTTCTTTAATATATATTTAAATAATGATTAATAAATCTCTATTTAATATATATAAAGCATTTAGATTTATTTCAATCATACATTAAATTTATTAATAATTTAATGTAAAATAAAATGATATTAGTTATAGGCTATGGCTACTGGGGCACAATTTCCCCCGTGATTGTGGTCATCCTACTATTGGCTAACTTTTTGGCCAATAGTAACGAGGGTCAAGTACTGTATAAAACCTCCCATACCGACAGTTATTGCAGAATACAAAATTTTAATCACTGTAAGTATAACTGATAAATATTTAGGATTTTGGAAAGCATTTTTAAATATAACTGTATCACAAAAATGTGATAGAACTGTGAGAAAAGAGAATGGACTCACCTTGTAACTTTAGGATTCAACTAGAAAACCTCTTGGTATAAATCTTGGTTATAACTCCCGAGCTATTTTAAAAAAATTATATATATATAGATGCACTCGTGTTAAGTATAGTAACCCTAATTCAACCTTATCCCTACGTCACGAGACAGAACCCCAACGAACTTAGTCGGGCAGAGCCTTAGCATGCGTTTTGGGGCTCCAGATCAATCGGAAAGGGTATCAGTGATCGGGAGTTAAAACACTTAAAACGGGGCAGGGCTTTATTATTATTATGGGGTGAAATATAAAAAAAAAAAAAAAAATCGTTTAGAAGAAACACAGGGGGCGATAGAAAAAAAAAGATGGGAGCAATTTGGTTTTCCTTTCTGAATGTGTCTATATAGTTGAAGGACACGAAAATTTAAGATTCCTTATGTTACTCAAATTTGAACACGTACACATTATGCATACACGTCCTCTAAACATTCATATGTAGAGTTTTAAATTTTAATATTATTTTATTATTATAATTAATTCAGCTGCTTCATTTATTTGGCGCTTATAACTTTTAAGATATGACGTTTTATAAAACAATGAATATGTCATTAGAATGAGAATAATCTTATCTTTATTTTGAACCAAGTTTCATTAAAAACGGAGTAGGTTCAAATATAATATATTTTTATAATTTAATTATTAAACGGTTCCTACGCCCGTCTAGGTACTTTATATTTCTAACAGTCAACTTACCCGTAGTCTACCCGTTTAATAATATAAGTTTTTATATACTTTTATTTTAATAGAAAGGTCACCCATATACAGGCCAATTAATTAGTATAACATTCCAACCAACTATATATAAAATAGTTTTTAAAACTATTTGGGTCGAATAATTATATTAAAAATAAAACTAGTTACTATAAATTTAAACAATCTATAATTCTTGTATGATAAAAGAACTGAAATGTTACATCCTCCCCACTGTTAGTGCATGCGTCTGTCGACTTCGTCTTGTATCGAGTCTTACATTACAATTGTTAGATCAGGGCACGTTATACGAGAGATATGTCAAAAATAGGGATGTGACAAGTTCAAACGAAATTAGAGGTTATGATTTCGTTTGAAATTGTCAATGGCACTTTCAAACGAAATTGATGATTTCGTTTGAACAGTAATTTCGTTTGAGACATCCTCAAACGAAATCACCTTCTCTATAAATAGCTTGTGTCTTGATTTCATTTGTAACTTTCCGGTCAGTGTAACGAAGTGCTGCCGAAGTGTTGTCAGATTGTAAATTGTTATCAAATCAATCATACAACAGTTTAAAGTGTAATTCTAGCTGAATTGACCTCCACACGTCTGTTTCCGCCTTTCGTGCTGAGATAAACTCTTCTGATCGACTCGTTTAGGTCTGTAAACGATCCTACAAGTGGTATCAGAGCTCAGGAGGAAGAGTTCATACCAATTCAGCTTCATTTTTCTGATTTCTACACCTTCTTTCAAAATTAAACAAGTTTTCACAGATAAAATTGGCTAAATCTTTCACAATGTGTACGTAATTATGTTTTAACAAACCCTTGAAAGTTTCAGAACTAAATTCGACCATTTGCTTGACCAATTGGACCAAAATCAGACCGAAATGATGATGTCATGCTGATTCCGTTTGAGATTGTTTGCTGATTTCGTTTGAAGGAACTTATTGATTTCGTTTGAGAGAGCACTTTCATTGTGATTTCGTTTGAAGATGCATACTGATTTTGTTTGAGAGAATTAGGTGATCTCGTTTGAAACAAGTTATCTCGTTTGAGGACTGTATTCCGTTTGAGAAGTCTGTTTGAGATTTGCTATTCCGTTTCAAGTCAGATATCTCGTTTGAAAGGTGTTGTTTCGATTTGAAGAGTTATTTCGTTTGAGGAAAGCTATTTCGTTTGAAGAGGTATCTAGTTTGAAAGTGGGTATTCCGTTTGAAGGTTATAATTTCGTTTGAAAGGGGATTTTTTTTGTACTTGGTATTTCGTTTGAACAGAACAGTTTTGTGAACATTGAAAAACCGAAATATGGACGAGGAATTCTATAATGCATTCGCTACCCCGATTACTCTTGCACAGAACACGATGTTGGAAAATGAAACTGGAACGATGCAGAAACCTCCAAAACTCATGAATATTGAAGAATATAAAAGTTGGGAGGAAAAGTTCGAAAACTGGGTACAAGCCAATTACTTAGATGCTTGGGAGAATGTTGAGACGAAATACGTTAGACCAATGAATGATGACGAAGAGCTTATTGCAATTAAAGATCTAAGTGCTGAAAATCAAAAAAATACAAAGATGAGAAAATGATGTTAAGTCTACTACAACAAGCCGTTAAAGAAGATATCTTGGTTCTATTGCAACACAATGGAACTTCTTATTTGATTTGGAAAGCGTTAAAATCAAAGTTTCAAGGAAGTGAGGAAATGGTTAAAAACAAAAAAGTCACTATTGAAGAAAGAGTTTAATCTGTTTCGTAGTTTGAAAAATGAAAGCACAAAGCAAATTATTGAAAGATACTGCAATTTGCTAGCTAACATGAAGAGGTTGAAAATCACCAAAGATAATGAGGAGTTGATTGAAAAACTATCTGATGCTTTACCATATGAAACTTGGGGTACATATCTTATGATGTTGAGGAACAAGAAAGGGTTTAAAAATTTAACTTTGAGCAAGTTCATTGAGAAATTAGAAGCTCAGGAGATGGAACAAAGGAAAGTCTCGAGAATGAAAGATTTCGATGGTGAACAAGACATCGGACTTTATTACAAAGGTGGGGTCAGTGATAAATCCACCAACCTGTCACCGAAGGTTGAGACAGCATACAATGCAAAGAGTTCATCTGGAAGTTCTTCAAAAGGATCAAACAGCAACACAATTTCTTCATCATTTTCATCATTTGATCCGAACATTTCAACAAACAAGATTGGCAAAAAGCTACAATGCAACATTGTTTTGAATCTGGAGAATGATGAGGATTATTCAGTAGAAATTGCCAAAAGTCACATGTCTTTATTGGGAACTGTGCTGGAATCCTATGGTAGTTTTGTGGCAGGTCGGATCGGGAATCCTATGTTGACAAAAGAGGATTACGATCAAATAGATGCTGAAGAGATGGAATTGATGGACATAAAGTGGTGTTTGGCAAGTGTGTTGAGACGAGCTGAGAAATTTAAGCAGATCACATGAAGAGATGATTTACGTGAAGCTAATATTTCTACTTTAGGTTTTGATAAATCTAAAGTCACTTGTTTTCGTTGCAGGGAAAAAGGACACTTCAAGAGGGAGTGCAAAAACCGCAAAGCAAGTGGAGCTCAAAATCCGTTTAACAACAACAATGATTACTACCGGAAGGCCATCTATCATCAAGTTGCACAACAACAACAAGAACCACAAGTGGCACAAGGTAGTAAAGTAATTGAAGAATCTTCAAAGAGAGCTTGTATGGTGAATCAGGATGATAAAGAGACAACACATGGATTCAGTTGGGACAAATATATCTCTGCTGACAACAAAGCATGCCTAATCAATCAAGATGATGAAAAATTGCCTGAAGGTTTTAGCTGGGCAAATTTCAATTGGGATGATTATGATCCAAACAAAGATTTAAATCACAAAGCATATGTTGCTCGAGTTGAAGAAGATAGTGATGATGATAGAGAGTATTATGCAAGAAGATTGGCAGCTGATTTGAAATTGATAGCAGAAAGCGATAGTGAAGATGAAAAAGTCAAAAAGAAAAAGATCAAAACACCAGTTAGCAGTGATGATGAGGAAGCTCCAGTGATAAAGAAAAAGATAAAGGAGGTTCCAAAGTTCAAAGTTGATGCAGAAGTTAACGCTAAAAATGTTCCGGTGATTTGTGAGAATTGTGAAATTATCAAGAAGAAAAACAGTGAACTGATTAACAACATAAACCAGTTGAAGGAATCTTATGATGTTTTGAACAAGGCCATGAATCAGTACAATCAATCAAGTGAAGAACAAGCAACAGCAATGAAAACACTTCAGGGAGCTTTCATGATAAAGCAGAAAAGTGTGAACAGTTACATTGAAAAGTGTGATGTGCTTGAGCAAAAATTGGAAACCCAAAGAATTGAAACTAAAAGAGTTAATCGTTTGTTGAAAAGTTACTCATGTACTTCTTATGTCATTGACAGGATTTATCCGACTGCTGAAGGCTTGAAGGCATTTGAGGATGATGAAGTAATTGAAGAACAAAAAGTATCTGAAGAAAAGACTTCTGAAAAGAAGAAAGAAAAGAAGAAGGATACTAAAGAAAAGACATTTGGTAAGAAACAAGGTTTCAGTTACAACAAGTGTCCACCCCCGCTTGAAAATGGATATTCTCCAAGAAATCCAAATTCAGAAAGAGTCGAAAAGGCAACAAATTTACAGTGGGAGTCGGAGTCTTCAGTTAACTTGCCAGAAAATATTGATGTCACATTTACGTCATCTGACACTGATCATGAGTCCGAGTTAATAAAGAAAGTGGTCGATCAGGTGTTGGATAAAGATGAATCCGAGGAGTCAAAGTGGAAGTCTATGTCAGAGTCAAAGTCTGAGTCCAGCATTCCGAGTCAATCCGACAAACAGGGCAAAAGAGTTTACAATAAAGAATTCTTGTTATCAAAGTCTAATTCGAATGACGAAACATTTAAAGTAGCATATACTTTGAATGATTCTGACAAATTATATTTTGATGAGGAATTTCCAATAAGAGGTGTTAAACCTGACATGATCAAAAAGGTTTTCAAACTAACAGAAATTAATATTTCTGAAATAAAAGATTTAAATCTTAATGATAAACCTAATCCTTACACCTCAAGAGTTCAACAACGTTTAAACAAGAAAAAGGGTTACAGTTCTGGTTCTGGTTTTCACAAGAAACCAAACCATAACGGTAATTACAAAAAGAAAGGACTTGGATTTATTTCACCGAAAAATTATAAAAATGAGAAAACTTATAAACCAAAAACTGTGTTTGTTTCAGGTACATCTGCCGAGGAGGAACAAAAGAGTCCATTCTGGAAGCAATCTAACAAAGAGTTCCTTGCAAAGAAACAAGAAGAGATGAAGACTGCTGATCAGATGAAAGAAACGAGAACCTGTTTCCAATGCAACACTGTTGGACATATTGCCAAGAATTGTTTCAAGGCGGTACAATCAAAACAGGGAGTTTCTAAACTGAAAGAGAAAATGATTGAGTTTGAACCGCCAATTGATAGAACCAAACTTTTCAAAGATTCAAAATTTGAAATTGGTGAATGTTCAAACAGATTTTATAAGAAAAGAGCAAAACTTGACAACCAAAAATGGGTTGTTAAGAAGTCTGTTGATAGTTCTAGCAATGATTCTGATTCGTCAAAATCAGAGGAGCTATCTTCTGGCGATGAATCTGACTCCACAAAGTCAGAAGAGCCACAGGTTGAGGTTAAATGTGAAAAATCAGTACCGACTGTGGATGATGTGAATTTTCCACCACTTTGGGCTGAAAATTTAAAAAAAAAAGTTGGAAAAGTAGAGATTTCAAATCGATTCTTCTCTGAAAAGAAAGAATTTGATATTGAAAGAGCTTTTAATTCCAATGTCCATAACATTTTTGGAAAAATGGTTGACAGGAAGGTCAAAGGAGTGAAGGAGTTTTACGAGAAGAATACGAAGAAAGATAAAGTTGAACCATCCCTGGTTTGTGACTGGGATGGTACATATTACGAACAGTAAGTCTCTGGACTTGCCGGAGCTCCCAAGTTGGTAATCACGGAGCATGAATCGGCATCTTTCTTATATTGTTTTGAAATATTGAAAATTGGTCACTAGTATGACTTGCCGAAACTCCCAGGTTGGTAAGTGAGGAGTAGGAATCGGCATCCTGAGAATTCAACCTACATATGGTAACTTACATGTGGTATTGGTTGGTAAGCCATGTGGTTGAAAAAGGTTTTTATCTACAAGTGGTAAATCAAGGACATTAAGTTGTACTTGTTTTTCCTACAAGTGGTTTATCAAGGTCATTAGGTTGAACTTGATTGGACCATACTTACAAGTGGTATTTGAAAGACAGTGTGATGAACCAAACCCCTAACCTATAAATGGTAAAATCAATCAACAAAACTTATTTTCCGAAAAAACCATTTGATTAAAACAAACTTTAGTGTTTTGAAATCAATGGGAAAATAGTTTGTTGTGAGGGGGAGTTCTGATTGTTTATGCCAAGTGGATGGCGAATTGAAGTGATTCGATATCAGTTGTCATGTTTATTGTATAGTTTGTGTTCAAATTTCCTAAAATGTGTTTGCATTTTAGGGGGAGTAAGAATTTTCAGAAAATCCAAAAACATTTGAAAATTTGAAAAAGGAAAAAACATGATAAAATTCAAATATGAGTTTTGGTGTCTAAAAGAGGAAATGATAGTACATCAGTAGACAGTTACAGTATGCTAAAGAAATGTAATGATTAAATAGCGTTAAACAGTCTCACTGATGATATGCCGATAGATTTTTACACATTTAGTAAGCTTTTTCGGGATATAAACATAAATTCAAACTTGCTTATTTCGTGGGGAACACTACTTGGATATATAGGTAACCCCTGAAATCTCGTTTGAAAGGTCCCTCTTTCTGAGATACTAAGTCTTTATGCTCAGTGATATCTGGGGTATTATCCCGGGACTTCTGATTTTGCGGAAGCAATGGCCTAGTCCCCGGAGAATACTTTACTGCTTGCTTGAAATATAGTGCCACCCTCAGCAAAAATGATGAAACAATAAAATTGATAATCATTGCTGTTGTAAAAAAAGATCCTCTAAAGGGGACACACCAAAAGTCGAGCCGTCATCTCTTTGCTGAACGGAAGTTCTGACCTGAGCTCTCACGGTTTCGCAATTTAACCCCTTACAGATATCATCTGTGGTATATTCACCTGTAAGACTGAATATTGGGATCTGGATACGGGAGTATATTCAAGAGGTGGGACACATGAATAAGTTTAAGTCCTTAATACACCTAATTCATATCCTGAATCAGTTGAAATTTGTGTGAGAATTTAAGTGGATCAGTATATCGACAATCTAAGTGAATTGTTTAATTCTTAATGTGTAACTAAGCTCAACGGTACTTATGACTTGTCAAAAACTGATATGATCCTCTTACACAAACTCACAAAAATATTGTATGTAAATATTTCTTTACTGCATTTCATTACATTCAAAATTTAAAAAAAAAATTGGTGTGTTTTAGCATATATTTTGAAAAATACAAAAAGATTTTCGACAACTGGTGTTGGAGAGCTGATTTTCAAAATTCCAAGTGCTAAACATGATGAACAAATGGTTTGGGTAAAAATTGTTTGAGATGTTTTGAAATGAAATGAGAAAAGTTTTTTTAAATAAAAATGTTATTCCTACAAGTGATTCATTAGAGACTAACATTGTAAAATCATTGTCTGTATATCTTATCCACAAGTGTTCATTAGATGGTGAGATTGTTTTTACAAGTGGTCATCAGAAAATTTACTTTTGGGTAGAGAATGTGCAGGATATCTGAGTGATAGAGAGCCAGGTTCCGATACCTGAGGACTCGGTGATTTTAACAAGCCAGGCTGCGATCCCAGCATATCGAAAGGGGGAGTCTGAAGATACCTACAGGAAGGAGTCTGTTGGTGATGAAAAGAAAATAGAGAAGATTTGAGGATGCTTTACAGTGTCAAGATACTTCAAAGAGTTCGAGAGGACTGATAAAGACTGAAGATGCGAAGACTCGACACTTTAAGACACGTCAACATTCGAGGGGGAGTCTGTTAGTGCATGCGTCTGTCGACTTCGTCTTGTATCGAGTCTTACATTACAATTGTTAGATCAGGGCACGTTATACGAGAGATATGTCAAAAATAGGGATGTGACAAGTTCAAACAAAATTAGAGGTTATGATTTCGTTTGAAATTGTCAATGGCACTTTCAAACGAAATTGATGATTTCGTTTGAACCGTAATTTCGTTTGAGACATCCTCAAACGAAATCACCTTCTCTATAAATAACTAGTGTCTTGATTTCATTTGTAACTTTCCGGTCAGTGTAACGAAGTGCTACCGAAGTGTTGTCAGATTGTAAATTGTTATCAAATCAATCATACAACAGTTTAAAGTGTAATTCTAGCTGAATTGACCTCTACACGTCTGTTTCCACCTTTCGTGCTGAGATAAACTCTTCTGATCGACTCCTTTGGGTCTGTAAACGATCCTACACCCACCTTGTTTTAAATCCCGTCCTCGAGAATTGGGCTACGATATCTCTTTTAGAGTTATGTCACGTCTTAGTCAATAAGAACAATATTAAGGTAAATGGTACAGAATCAAAATATCAAATTTTGTGAATATGAGTTGTACAATAAATAGGACTCAATGGTTCAACTGCATTAATTCAAGAAATCGATGTCAAACGAATGAGATGAAATGATATAATTTCCAAGGTGACTAGGTTCAAGTCAAAAGAGATATATGATCAATAGATATCTAAATTCAATGTTTACAAGTTGTAAATGACTTTAGAAACAATAGAATTTATTGTCAAAGGAAACTTACTTTGATTGTCAACCGAGGAAGATTTAGAATCAACAAGCTCAAAATGAAATAGAAGCACGAAAATAAATTGTCAACTATCAAACCAGGATATGAGAAGAAGAAAAAAATCAGTGTGTTGAGATGATTGAATTGCAAGGATACTCCGAAATATAACAGAGTTTAGTGTATCATTGTCTTAATATATAATTGCATCAAGACTACTTTTAAATGATGAGTCAAACGAAAAAATACATGGTTTTGAATGATTCGTATGCTTATGATTAGCCTAAGCTACAAGTTTATATCGACGCCGAAAGGTGTCGTAATGATTGAAATAATTCAATAATTACGGTGACCGAACAAATTCACCGTGTTTGTAATCAACTAAAAGTTTTAATGAAGTAAATTTGGATATTCATTTCAAATAAATCTTATAGGATTTTCAATTGATGATGAAAGACCAAATGAATATCATAGAATTTTCAGTCAATGATGAAAGAATCTTTAGAGGTACACCAGAATATAATAGAACTTGTGTACTCTTATCTTAACACATAATTGTATTAAGACCGAATGAGCCAACAGAAAATAAATCCGTACATTAGGTGTGAAAATGAGATTAGCTCAAGCTTCAAATTAAAGAAAACGCCACCATAAGGTGTCGTAACCAAATAAATGATTCAGTGAAAGTGAAGACCAAACAAGTCTATTATGGTTCTGAATAGATGAAATACTTGACAAGATGCATTTATTTATAAACTTTTGATTTATACTAGTGTTAAATAATAACTTAACTTTGATATTACATATCAGTGATTACGTCTGGAATCATTTCTGCTTCTTGCGTAGTAAGTACGAATGCTCGCGCGTTCTTCTTAGCTCCGTCTGTTGTTTTTGCCTGATTGTTGGGTGCTTTAGTCAGTTTCGGGAAATATGGTTTGATGTGTCCTGTTTCTCCGCAATTGAAACAAATATTAGTTTTCCTTCTATATTCTTCCTCTATATGCCCGGTCATCTTGCAGAAGTTACAGTAGAGTGTTCTCCTAAAACGGCATCTTCCTGAATACTTTTTGTTACAGTTTCTGCAGGTAGGTTGCTCCAATGATGGTTCAGTTTCTTTCTTCTTGTAGAATTCTTGGGAAATTTTCTGGGCTAACTCTTTCTTCTTGTTTTCTTCTCTTGTGCGGATTAGTCCATCTGTCAGGATGTTAGCTAGTTCAACTGTTTCTTCAATAGCCTGTGGTCTGGCGACCTTGACCATGTCTCGGATTTCACTCACTAATCCCCAAATATAACGAGAAATTAGTACAGGTTCTGGCGAAGCCAGAGTTGGTGTCACACCCCGACCACGTAGGACATACGAAACGTGGCGGAAACGTCGGGGAGTGCTGTAACAGAATTAATTGTTTCAAATCCATGGCAATAGAAGTTTCGTTTTATTGATTAAAAGTGTTACAATGTCTTAACAAACAAAGAAATACAACATAATTAACTAGTCTTGCATCTTTTATTGTCACTAAAGCCCAAGTCTGCCTATGTGTATCTTGATCATCTTATGCAACAGCTCCTGAAAAACACATGTGAAAATAGGTACGTCAGCATAAAAATGCCTGTGAGATACATAGGTTTTGTGAAAACAGAATTCATGACTTATGTTTGAGAAAATGTTTAGTCATGAACCTTGTAATTTGCTTTGTTTTGTAAATCATTTGAAAAACGATAAGACCAGATGATATGTATAAATAAAAGAATAATGTATGGTTAAATGAATAACCATGTAAAATGAGTTTGTATAAGATAAGTTGTTTGTAAATCAATGTCTTGTGAAAATTATGATATTTGTATAAAATGTTATATGTCTCAAACTGAAATGATTCAAATAACGCTACGACATGTAATACCATACAAACACTTATATATAGGAAGTACCAGCGGCGTATCCACCATGCTTGTATCGTATTCCACACGCATCGTTATTTAATCACTTAATCAAACCAAACCACCAAAGTAATGTTTAACAATTGTAGAAATGTTTATGTATTGTCAAATACGGTTCACATGGTTCACAGATACAAATGGTTCACAGATACAAACGGTTCACAGATACAAACGGTTCACAGATGCAAACGGTTCACAGATACAAACGGTTACGACGGTTCGCATAATCAAACGGTTACGACGGTTCAAAATGTAGTATAATGTGTTCACATGCTGGATGAGCATATGCAACAGAAATGCAATATAAAACAATGTACTAAGCATGCACACAATGGACATACATAGCATAAGTGTAATGTAAAATAATGTACTAAGTATGAACTAAATGGATATACGTAGCATAAAATGTAATGTAAAACGATGTACTAAGTACGCACACAATGGGCATACATAGCATGAAATGAAATGGAATCATGTACTATAATGTACTAACGAACATAGCAGGTATATGATGTGAAAACAGGAAAGCATGAATGTAACAAGTAGGCACATGTGTTTCACCCCAAAACAGTTTGGAAAACAGTAAAAGAGGGGTCTATGTACTCACTTGAGAATGCTCAGTAGTCCTTGAGTGACAACCAAACAATGCTAGAGATCACGGATATCAAACGGCACCTAATATAGGTAACTATGTTAATAAACCGGACCTAAATCGGAGGATCAGATAGAATGAGGGTTCGTAAACCAAACGAGTGTGGAGACTCGTGTAATATGGTTTAACAAAGCCTACATACTAAATGAAACCTAACATATGTGCTTACGACCCATTACGACCCGTTTAGGTAGCTTATGCTACTTTAACGCGTCGTTCGCATGAAACGCGTTCGGACCGTCTAACTAGTCCTATGACAAGTGTTATATGCCTAAACATGTTACATAATCAGTTATGTGACAAAAGTTTAGGTTACATATGCTTAATTACCAATTATACATGAAAAGGGTATTCTGGTAATTTACCTAAGGCATATAAACTACCTATCATACAACTACTCAAACGATGTGACCATAGGGTATAACCTCGGAAGGTTATTCTCTACCTACTATGGTCACCTAATGTATTTGGTCGGATCCTAATGATCGACCAAATGGGTCGGGTTCGAAGGTATAAGCGATTTATTAGATCGCTTACCCTACGACCCTAGCCAACGTGGTAATCAGTAGGCATAGTCCCAAAGGACTATAACCAACGTGATTACACTCACGTTGCGAAGTTCAAACGAACTTCGCATCGACCATAAACTGGTCAATGCAGAAAGTCAAACAAAGTTTGACTTTCAGACTCAAAAAGACTTGAAAAGCAATAAAAGAACGAAAGAATACTTACGAAGGGTCCCCGAATGCTAATCCCGATCCAATTAGCTCAGGTATGAAACAAAGGTTTCAACTTAGAGCTCCTCAAATCAGAATTCTTGTGGGTTTTGCAATGGGGGTGGATGGGTATTTATAGTATTCGGGTAACCGTTAAGATCGTTTCATGGAAACCGTGCTCGAATCCCACCCGTACATGTGTTGGCAAGTTGTGGTGACTAAAAATGGGTTCTTATCAGCTGACTAAGCAAGTGTGAGTGTGTGGTTGTGGATTAAACAGCTGGAATCTACTGTTAAATGCAGTTAATCTGGTCAGAAGGGGCCACGCAGCCCGCTTGAACATCTGCAGAAACTTAGGCGGGCCGCCTGGGAGTTGCAGATCAGAAATAGTTTCAAAAATGACAGTTTTGGTCCCTGTTGTGTTTTAAGCCCATTTCCGGCACTTCTAAGGCCCGTAAAGCCAACTTTAAGGCCCTAAAATGATGCCTAAACATTATGGACATGAAACATGCTCAAAAATATCTCGGATGTCGGTTCGTTTGGCCGTACGATCGCGATGTTCGCTTAATTACGACGGAATGCGCATAAGCGCGAAAAACGATCCAAATGACGCGACGAATGGATTTTTCTTATGCCAAACACTAAAATAAAATATTTTAGTGCTTACATAAATTTTTGAATGCCCAGATGTATTCAGAACGTACGTTATGCGCGAAAATGCAAACTTGTGCACTTTTTGACACTTTTAGTCCCTGAATGACCCAAAAGTTTATTTTAGCACACCGAACCCCTCAAAGCCTATTTCTAAACTATGTGAAGGATATTTAGGGTATGTTTAACTTATGGTCATGTTCCGGAATGTCTGTTACAGTTCAAATTGGCATACTTTCGCAGTTTGTCAACTTTAGTCCCTGTAAGCGTTGTAACTTGATTTTGCCATACCAAAGCCTTCAAAACTTATTTCTAAGTTATGTAAAGGTTATTTAAGGCATGTTAAGTATATTTCACTATTCCGGGGTGTTTGTTGCATTAAACTGGTTATATTTACGCATCAGTGTGCGTATAACCTTCCAGAAAGCGATTTAGAGCTTGAAATCGAACAAGAGTTGATATGTGTAAACGACACACATATTTTTACAAATCCCAAGTATGAAATACTATATTTCATTGGTTTGGCATTTGTTTGATGGTTGAAGTGACACAGGTGTCACAGTTGGTACCATTCTTGCGTATTCGAAGAACGTCGTCGTATACTCCCGACAATTTACATCTATCATTTTATGATTTTGGAACTCATTAGCCATTCGTTCCTTTTCATAAGGGGGACAAAATTTCCTTTCTGTCATTTCCTTGAATTTTTCCCAGTTCATGGCATAAGCCATGTCACTTCATTTTGCCTGAAGACCTATATTCCACCATTCTAAGGCTTCTTCCTTAAAGAGGTTGGACGCATACATCACCTTATCTTCTTCGGCACATTTGCTGATTTTAAGAACAGCTTCCGTCTTTTCCAACCATCGCAAAGCAGTCGTGGCGCCTTCACTGCCTGCTAACTCAGTTGGTTTACAAGCTAGGAATTCTTTGTAGGTACACCTGAGAGTCATCGCCTTCTTTTTCTTGGGAAATGGGGTTTTGATAATATTATCATTGCCTCCATTGACACTATAGCTAAAACTGTCGTCATGAGTATGCTTACTACTCGCAGCTTTGGAGTGTTCTACAGGGTTTTTAACAGCTTTAATTATTAATGGTATAGCATTAGCTATTCCTTGGGCTATCATATTTTCTATAGCATTTTTATCCAAAGGATTTTCATTATTAGTATGAACTTCTGGATTATGTGATACTTCATTCGACATCTGAATTATAAACATTTTCAATTATTAATATCACAGAATAAAACAAGACAATACTTTCAAGAATCATATGTGCTAATATATATATATATATATATATATATATATATAAATCTACAAGAATAGCACATATGTTACTTTGTATTAATTTCCTAACTTTATTGTTTAAGTTTAGGTATTAAAAGGACACCTAAATAGCTTAAACAAGTGGCTCTGATACCACCTTCTGTCACAGCCCCTGACCCCACCCTGGGAACAAGAGCCGCGAGCCAGTCAGATGGTACCGGTGTTTATTAATTACACAGCGGAAATTTTTTTTTTCATCAGGATTGTAGTTAGGAAATAATTTCAATGTTTATAAAACACCAACTTTTAATATTAAATAAATGGGATAAAACCCATATTCAATTCAATTGTTTTTATAGGGATAAACCCAAATAAATAAAACATGAATTTCTTCTTTTATTCAGGTATTTATAGCTGGCTTCTATTATCTTTACAACAAATTACCTGCAATACTTTTTGAAAACATTTTATCAGTAATAAATACTGGCCAGTTCATTCCATTTATAAAAATATATTGTTATACTTTACAGCATCAAGATTTTTATATTTGTTTACATTTACCCAAAATTTCAATCAGTATTTGTCACATGGTGGCAGTTCCGATGTGACGGTGGTCATATCACTCATTGGCTAACTTTCGTCCAATAGTGAAGTTTATCAAGTAATAAATATAAAATATATCTTATTATGATTCAATGGTATCGGTCACTAGGCAATTCCCTTGACGGTGGTTAAATCACTGTTGATCATTCTTTCAACTAGTGACTCTGGTCATATCACTGTTGATCATTCTTTCAACTAGTGACTGGTCATAACACTGTTGATCGTTCTCTCAACTAGTGCCGTTGGTCATGTCACTGTTGATCATTCTCTCAACTAGTGCCTTTGGTCATGTCACTGTTGATCATTCTCTCAACTAGTGACTCTGGACTTAATAGTGTCCCATGACATTACTTTGTCAAATATATTTTATATGGCATAAAACCAATTAGCCCAGAAAATGAAATATATCATTTTCTGTCAAATTAATAACTATAACTTTATCAAATATAATATATTAATTAAATAATTGTAATGTTATTATTTAATATATTAACGTGACTAAGATTAAAAATATAATTTTCGTATAGTATAATATATTATATTTGACCATTTGTCCCAATATTCATAGAAAATCTCTTTTTAATGATTAATATTTCATTATGAATACGTAATATGTATGCAATACCAATCAAAATTATTAGTACATATGTTTTTGAAAATATAAAATTGTGCGTGCATCTTTGAAAGAACTATATTATTCATCTCATAACTATATACTCGTAGAATGGAAATTTTAAATTATAAAACATTCTAACAACTTGTGATAAAAGATTTAACTGGGATTTATATAGTCAAAATTTTGTTTTTATAAAAGACATGCAACTTTTAATTTATTATGTATTGTATATTATGGTATATATTTATGGACTAAATATTATTTTATAATGTGAATAGTAATTTAGGTTCATTAAATATATTTTCTTTAATATATATTTTAATAAAGATTAATAAATCTCTATTTTATATATATACAGCATTTAGATTTATTTCAATCATACATTAAATTTATTAATGATTTAATGTAAAATAAAATGATATTAGTTATAGGCTATGGCTACTGGGGCACAATTTCCCCCGTGCTTGTGGTCATGCTACTATTGGCTAACTTTTTAGCCAATAGTAACGAGGGTCAAGTAATGTATAAAACCTCGGCAGTTATTGCAGAATACAAAAATTTAATCACTGTAAGTATAACTGATAAATATTTAGGATTTTGGAAAGCATTTTGAAATATAACCGTATCACAAAAAGGTGATAAAACTGTGAGAAAAGATAATGGACTCACCTTGTAACTTTAGGATTCAACTAAAAAGCCTCCTGGTATAAATCTTGGGTATAACTCCAGAGCTATTTTTAAAAAATTATATATATATAGATGCACTCGTGTTAAGTATAGTAACCCTAATTCAACCTTATCCCTACGTCACGAGACAGAACCCCAACGAACTTAGTCGGGCAGAGCCTTGACATGCGTTATGGGGCTCCAGATCAATCGGAAAGGGTATCAGTGATCGGGAGTTAAAACACTTAAAACGGGGCAGGGCTTTATTATTATTATGGGGTGAAATATAAAAAAAAAAAGAAAATCGTTTTGAAGAAACACAGGGGGCGATAGAAAACAAAAGATGGGAGCAAATTGGTTACCCTTTCTGAATGTGCATATATAGTTGAAGGACACGAAAATTTAAGATTCCTTATGTTACTCAAATTTGAACACGTACACATGCATACACGTCCTCTAAACATTCATATGTAGAGTTTTAAATTTTAATATTATTTTATTATTATAATTAATTCAGCTGCTTCATTTATTTGGCGCTTATAACTTTTAAGATATGACGTTTTATAAAACAATGAATATGTCATTAGAACGAGAATAATCCTATCTACATTTTGAACCAAGTTTCATTAAAAACGGAGTAGGTTCAAATATAATATATTTTTATAATTTAATTACTAAACGGTTCCTAGGCCCGTCTAGGTACTTCATATTTCTAACAGTCAACTTACCCGTAGTCTACCTGTTTAATAATATAAGTTTTTATATACTTTTATTTTAGAGTTAAATGCCATTTTAGTCCCTGTGGTTTGGGCCAGTTTGCCAGTTTAGTCCAAATGTTTCATTTTTAACATGTGGGTCCAAAAAGGTTTCACAGTTGCCATTTTAGTCCACTTGGTTAACTTTATCCATTTTTTCTGTTAACGAGAAGGCTAATTTGGTCATTTTGTATGTAATTCTGTTAACTAAAAGGGCAATTCAGCCATATAAAATGACCGAATTGGCCTTCTCGTTAACAGAAAAAATGGATGAAGTTAACCCAGTGGACTAAAATGGCAACTGTGAAACCTTTTTGGACCCACATGTTAAAAATGAAACCTTTGGACTAAACTGGCAAAACGGCCCAAACCACAGGGACTAAAATGGCATTTAACTCTTTATTTTAATAGAAATGTCACCCATATACAGGCCAATTAATTAGTATAACATTCCAACCAACTATATATAAAATAGTTTTTAAAACTATTTGGGTCGAATAATTATATTAAAAATAAAACTAGTTACTATAAATTTAAACAATCTATAATTCTTGTATGATAAAAGAAATGAAATGTTACAGTAGCCAACAAAATGGGAGGGATGATAGGGATCTGAAATCGGCATAGAGTACAGTGGGAACCATCGGAATGGCTCATAAAGTGGTGAAGAAGTGAAAGGAGCAAACGGTGCAGTCTGAGGGATCTGAGGATGAGCTGCTGTAGCAAAAGGATCGTAACTAGGCTGCTGTCCTGAAGTACCCTCCCCTGGACGGGGTGCAGGGATGTCCTGTAAGAAAACGATCGGTAGATCCGTGCGATGGACATCGGACTCTACAGGAGGAAGAGGAGCAACATCAGCGGGTGCGGGTGGAGGAATAAATGGCTCAACAACAGGAAGCTCAATAGGTGCAGGAACTGGATCGGGAATGAGAGGTGCAATGTCTGGTAAGCCGAATAGGACAGGGTCAAGAGCAGGAATCGACTCAGGGTCAATGGGTGCAACGTCAGGCTAATCAGCCGGATCAAGATCTGGCTCAGGGACATGCTCGGGGTGTGGGGGAGATGGTGCAACCGACATAGCCATGTCATCGTCAGAATCAGTAGCGTAGCGCTGTAATCCGACCGCCTGTAAAGCTGAAGACGTCACAGACTCAAAGTAATCTGAAACGGAGTGCAAACTAGAATCAAAGATATCTCAACAACAAGAATCTCAGGAGGTGGGATAGCTACAACATCCTCGTCTATCTCTCCATCACCCTGGGCATCAACAGGAGGACCATCAACAAACAAATCAACGTCATCATATAACAAATCGTCGAAAGGCCAATCCTCAGGAGGAATGACCACGAGAGGAACAGGATCGAGGATCGGAGCCACGATGTGCTCACCATTGGGATGACCAATGATGAGATGATCATGGACTGGAACAGGAATGACAAAAGGATCCTCGTCAGGAATACCATCAACAAGGGGTAAGTCATTTCCAAAGTCGGGCAACGCGAACGGCTGGAAGTCGTCCTCGTCATCTGATATCATGTCTGGGTCGCTCTCAGTGTCGGATGTAAAGATCTCCGGCTCTGGTGCAATCTCGTCATCTGAGACTACAGCCATCGGGTAGTCAATATCAGATAGTCCGCTCTCGGAAGAAGACATGGTGCCTGTAACATAGCAATCATAACATATGCACATATATTAACCACTCTCACTTAGTATGCAATCAAAGACAATGTGTCATGAAATCATGTATCCTCATTATTCCCCACGAATCTTTCTCTATCTTTCTTAGTCTACCCCAGACTAAATCACCAATATGACCTTGCATTGTGTTTCTTGTCTTTCCTTTTTGTAAAACGTTTGTTCCATGGATCTGGGCGTCTCGTGTATGCAATGAAAAACATGTTGTAAAAATATTTTCGTGAGAGCCCTAATGATTGTAGTCTAGACTCCAGAAAGAATCCTAGTTCGCTACAATCGAAGCTCTGATACCAAACTGTCATAACCTGACTTTTGTGGAAGCGTGATTATGTGTGACTTGCTTAATATCATTGCATTCAACCATAACAAACAACTATATGATAAAACCAAGATGTTCATCCTTGAATTAAGTTTCAAATATGACAACAACATTGTTCAAATCCCAACACAGACTTCAAAACCATATTACAAACCATTCAAATTGTTTAGAGTTCCATAAGGACTCGACAAAAGACATTACTAAAAGCTAGGCTTTGAACTATGTATCTTATCCAGGATAAGATACACCACTCAAACCCTTTGACACAGGATGACATCTTTTATTAGTGGCACGACTTGAACTTCAGCGCCCGCCAGATCCACATTTAGTTTCCTGAAATACATGTAGTTTGAAAACATCAACAAAAGTTGAGCGAGTTCATGTGTTTTGTATGTGTGCATGAATAAACCTTGTAATCATTGTAAGTATGTATGTATTTGTAAAACCCCGGTATGAAAGCAACAAGGAAAACAAATCGATTAATGGTTTGCAAGGCCATTAATATGTGTGACGTGATGCAGGAAGGCTCAATCCTTGCGGATTTTGTACCGGGCTTCCGGATGGAAGACAGTCACCTCATGGGCCAAATCCCGGTCCTCATGGGTGGGGCTCGCAACACCAAAATAGATCTATCACTCATGTCCCTCGGTCCTACTACGGGGATTAATGGTCTTAAGCGTTGTACCCACCACTCACATGATCTAGCAGTACCTTCCTTAGCTAACCATGCCATGTATAAACGTTTGTAAACAATTTGTAACATGTACTTCACCCCCAAAGTTATAAAACTGAAAACAGTTAAAAGAAAAGGTGGACATGAACTCACAATCTTGCGTTCTTCGAATCCAATGTAACCCAAAGCTGCTACTTGTGTGCACAACTACCTACAACGTACTACGGTTTATTAGACGAGTGGGTCGTGCCTTGACTTAGTCTTAATTAGTGTCTTTGAGTTACGTTTCATTGTGTCATCAATATTATTCCAAGTTATATTATTTGTTAAAATAATAAGTATTTTAACTTAAATTATATGTATTAAATTTTGGAATATTAGTTAAAATAATATATTTTAACTTGACATATTTATGTACTTGTACATGTATAATCTCCCAAGGATGGGGTATGTATACTTGTATTCTTAACCTTGTGTATTTTTACCAAGTATCGGTGGCGTATTCCGGTGTATTTATACGTATGAAAATACGTATTTCCTTATAGTTATTAAGTATTCTTATACTTAATTTTTGTATTAATTTTTCCAGAATAATATTTCTAATAAAAATTCTCCAATATATATTCTCAAAATATATATTTTAAGAAATTATTTATAGAAATCTATTTATATTTCTTCTTGGCAAAAATGTTTGTATTTTCATATAACTCTCAAAAATAATATATTTTCAAGTTTAACTTAGAAAATATATATGAATCTATTTTTCACCCAAAAATAATGTACTCCATGTTTATTTAAGAAAATATATATTTTCTCCCAAAAATAATATATCTTCTAATAGTTTCAAGAAAAATATATATGTTTTCTTTTCAAAAAATAATATATTTTCTCCTATTAAAAAATATGATATAATCTTGTAGTAATTGTAAAAATCATATTTTTGTTCTCTTGGTGTCCAAAATACCATTTACCAAAATATATTCTCAAAATTAAATTCTGGAACATTTATGTAAGTTATATTCCTTGTTCGGTTTCTCCAATATTTTGGGTATAAATTACATATTTAATTCTTGGAATTTTGATGATATTTTGTATTGTAATTTCTTGGTATTTTGATGAGTTATATTATTTCAAGCCCTAAAATAATATAACTAATACACATAATATACAAATATTCACACACATGGTGACATCTAAATATATATTCTCCTAAATACATATTTAGTCACTTTTGTTATCAAAAACCAACCTCTAATATTTATAATTTTTGTAACAAAAATTATGGCAAACTTTGTATGAAAATTCATGGTTTAAAATATACTTGTAAATATTTGTTTAAAAATATTTTTCTAAGTGTTTAATTTCTAGAAAAAAATTGCCATAGTTTCCCCTTAAAATGGTGGTTTCCATGCTTTCAAAGCATATCATTTTCTTTTATAAATCATCACAATCAACAATAAATCAACCAATACTTACCAATTTGCTAAAATCAAGCTATAATCACTACTTCATGAACTTGAAATTTTATGTAGTAACTTACTAGTGTGTTTAGTAAAGCTTAGTTACCCTTTAAAGTGTGGTTGTTTATTTAAAATCATGATCCTTGAAGGATTTAGATGTTTACAACTTATAAATAATTTATCTAAAAAAATTTCTTCTTGAGTTTTTCTTGTTAAATATATGATTCTACACTTGATTAACCACTAAAAATGTGATTAACTTCTTTAAGAACCAAGTTTATGTAGATCTTGTATTTTAGCTTAGTTTCTTGAAAAATTATTCTTTGAAATCATCCATTTATATGATCTACATTACACTTAGATCATTATTTTTCAAGAAAACATGTTTACACTTCAAGTTCATGACTTAACATAAAGATGATTACTTTGATCTACAACATAATCATCCTCTCATCTTGCTAGATTATGTCTTTAATCACTATCTAGCAAGATCATATGATGTTTAACATCATTATCTTTAACAATCAATAATCAAGTAGCATAACAACACATAAACAACATGTATTCTTATGATTTTAAGCTTATGTTCAAGTTTCATGTTCTTGATTCATAGTGTTCATCATGATTATCAACTTATACCATCTTTTCACCAACTTAATAAGATGTAAAATGGAGTGTAGATGATCTTACTACTAGCTCAAGGCTAGGGATGATCACAAGATGAAGATGAGGTGGTTAAAAGCTTGTATGAGAGGTCCTTCATCTTCCAAGAGTTCCTAGCTTCCTTGTAGTGCTTCTTACACCTTTGTATATGTTTAGATTGGATGAAGAATGAATGATGATGATGGTGGTGCTTGGGGTGGTTCACGACCGAGAGTGGGAGAGGGAGGAGAATGTGTGTGTGTGAGTTTGAGTGAAAGTGATGAGGTTATGAACTATAGGTTTAACTAATAATACTTCAACACAAATTTATCTAATGGTTTATATGTTATAAAAGTTGAGACATGATCCTATAATTATTCAAATAAAATCCATATGTGGGCCATGTATGTTGGCCGTGTATAGGTGGGGGGGGGGTATAGATTAGGGCTTAAAGCTTAGTTAGATTTCTTAGTTACAATCCAAGTGTTATAGTTAGGTTATTAGTTATTATGTGATTATATAGTGTGTTATGATGTTCGGGGACCATAACTAGCTCGGTAATGATAAAACAGCTTCTAGTGAAAATTTGGTGTTGCGGGTAGTGTCCGGTTGTTCGGTTGGTTACTGGTTCGTTAAGGTGCTGAACTATGCAGTTTAGTGTGCTTTATGTTACCTTTTGTGACAGTTTTGATTCCCGACACTTAGGAAAGCATTCTGGACCAGTTAACCATATTCTGCATGATATTAAGTTGTTTAAATGCTGAATTTTGCTGAATTATGCTGAATTCTGCAGTTTGTGTGAGTTTTAGGCACTTTTCGGCACTTAAACTAACACTAGGAAGGCAGTTTTATGATCCTTACTTTCCTACACACTATACTAGTGTAACTCTTGGTTTCTGGCACATACTGTGTCTCAATACCATGTCTGTCTATGTACTGAACTCTGTCAGCATTTTCCTGATTTGTCTGATAAGTGTGCTATCCCTGCTTCGTGCATCATTTGAATCAATAAGTGTTGTGTGCAATAATGATATGACATTTGCAATCTATGATGCACATGTATGTATGATACAATAATCAGGAAACAGTTCATGTCATTAATTGTAAATCAGCACAGTCATTAAGCACTAATTGCTGTTTAATAATTGTACGGATACCTGGAATTTTGACAATTGTCACACTCACAGATTGTGTTTAACGAGTAAACACAATCTTGGATTGAAGGGAGCGCTGGAGGGTTTTCCTGATCAGATAACAACAGTATAAGCGTTGAACAGTGCGTAAAATGGTGCGTCGAATGGAACGGGTGACGAACAGTGATCCGATCGGATGACCGTCCGGACGGATTGTCATCCGCACGGATGACCATTTAGTCGGAGGGTCGTTCGTTTGGGATGGATGTGTTTATGTATGAACTTTGAAGTTTTCGTTGTAGCATTTTATAAAATGAGAAGTGCTCCTACAATTCAGGTCATCTGGCCGGAGGGTCATCCGGACGGATGACCGTTTGGTCGGATGGCGATTCGTTGGAACTGACATTCTTTGATGTTTTGCAAAATTGATTAAATGTTGAAAGTCATAAGTCACCCGATCGAATAGTCGTTTGATCGGATGGTCGTCCGATCGGACGGCTATTCGTCTGAGCGACTGTCTCGTTTGAAAAGTTTGTAAAAATCAGCTAAGTTAAAAGATTTTATTGAGACGGCATGACAACGTGTTAAACAATAGAAACCCCTTCAGGTCCAACTCAGCCGGTCGGACGGGAATCACCCCGTTCGATCCGAACCAGCTGTTCATGACGGTGTTCCATGTTCAACCCGTGAATCGGTTGTCTCCTTGATAGTAATCCATTCTCATACCGACACTTCACTAGTGGATGAGTAGAAGGCCTGACCGAGCTTGGATGCCATCGGTTTAGAGTGAAAAGCGAAGAAAGTTTGAAGAATAGTTTGAAACACTTGCAATATGTTTAGATTTTGGTGAAATCAGTGTTTAAACATTGTAGAAATCCTTTAGATCTAAGTTATTCTTGGTGAGATGAGATCATACTTCGGATTCTTATGAACCCGTGATGACATCACTCGAAAACAACCCAAATCAGGTGGATTTCATGGTTAAAAATTGTGATTTGTTGGAGAAGATGTTGAAGAAGTGTGTGTAGATGATAGAAGTACAAGATTGGAGTAGAAACTTACAAGAATTGCGGGGATTCGAGAGAAAATGGCCTGAGAGTGCGTGGGTCGGAGGAGAGCTGTCACATCATGAACAGTGATGTGACAGGTGAGTATTTATAGGGGGGAGAGGGAAGAAAGGCGGTGGAGATTGACGGGTTGGAGGGCCTTCTGATCGGATGGTCATCCGGTCGGATGACCATTTGATCGAATGGTCCTTCAATCGGATGGCTTGTGCGAGTTGGTTTCCGACTTTTCGTTTCATGCATTGAGTGTTGCGTTGCGTTGCGAGTAAGCGATGCGATAGTATTAACCAATAGTTGTCACACCCCGACCATGTAAAACAATAAAACGTGGCGGAAACGTCGGGGAGTGTTGTAACAGAATCATTGTTTCATAACACATGGAAATTGAAATATTGTTTTATTGATTAAAAGAGTTACAATGTCTTGACAATCAAAGAAGCATAACATAAATAACTAGTCTTGCATCTTTTATTGTCGCTAAGGCCCAAGTCCGCCTAAGTGTATCTTGACAATCTTAAGCATCATATCCTGAAACACATGTGAAAATAGGTACGTCAGCATAAAAATGCCTGTGAGATACATAGGTTTTGTGAAAATAGAATTCATGACTTATGTTTATGAAAATGTTTAGTCATGAACCTTGTAATTTGCTTTGTCTTGTAAATCATTTGAAAAGTGATAAATAAACCAAATGATATATATGTATAAAAGAATAATACATGGTTAAGTAAATAACCAAGTAAAATGAGTTTATATCAGATGAGTTGTTTGTAAAACAATGTATTGTGAAAAGTATGTTATTTGTATAAAATGTTATATGTCTAGATTGAAATAATTCAAATAACGCTACGATATGTAATACCATACAAGCACTTATATATAGGAAGTACCAGTGGCGTATCCACCATGCTTGTATCATATTACACACGCCTCGTTACTTAAAGCACTTACTCAAACCAAACCACCAAAGTAAAATGTTTATGTATAATCAAATGTCAAAATGTTTGTGTGAAAACCATGTCTAATGTCTATGTCTAATGTAAATCATGAATTGTGTATATCAATGTCAAAATGTTTATGTCTAATATAAATCATGAATTGTGTATATCAATGTCAAAATGTTTATGTCTAATGTAAATCATGAATTGTGTATATCAATGTCAAAATGTTTATGTCTAATGTAAATCATGAATTGTGTATATCAATGTCAAAATATTTATGTCTAATGTAAATCATGAATTGTGTATATCAATGTCAAAATGTTTATGTCTAATGTAAATCATGAATTGTGTATATCAATGTCAAAATGTTCATGTCTAATGTAAATCATGAATTGTGTATATCAATGTCAAAATGTTTATGTCTAATGTAAATCATGTAATGTGTATCCAAAATGTCATGTATGGTAAGTGAAATATATCAACTAAACCATATGTAAAATGCACAAAACAAGGTATTGAAGTAAAACATGGTTTAAATCAAAGTTATGTTTTGTGGAACAAATGCATGCTATACTGATATAAACATCTATGCGGTATTGTGAAAATGCATACATTCAAGCCTTGTGACTGTGGTGATAGACCCCTAAACGAATTTAAAGGTCTATCTGTGTTATGTTTATCGAATTCGGTCATTCCTTCCATCCAAACATACCTAGGATGTCAGGAACGGGAGTTGTCAATTCCTATGGTACCACTACCTACTAACGAATGTCGTGATCAATGTTAATGAATGTATATTGTCCCATTTGAACAAACCAAATGTCATATCAAAATGTAAGCATGTGATGAATAACAAATGTACTAAGTATGCACACAATGGACATACATAGCATAAAATGTAATGTAAAACAATGTACTAAGTATGCGCACAATGGACATACATAACATAACATGTAATGTAAAACGATGTACTAAGTATGCACACAATGGACATACATAGCATAACATGTAATGTAAAACGATGTACTAAGTATGCAACAAAGGACATACATAGCAAAAACACAATGAAATCATGTACTATAAGTGTACTATTGAACATAACAAGCATATGTTATGAAATCATGGAAAGCATGAAAGTAACAAGTAGGCACATGTGTTTCACCCCAAAATGTTTGGAAAACAGTAAAAGAGGGGTCTATGTACTCACTTGAGATTGCTCAATAGTCCTAGGATAACCACCAAGCAATGCTAGAAGATCACGGAATCAAACGGTACCTAATATAGGTAACTACATTAATAAACCGGACCTAAATCGGAGGATCGGATAGAATGAGGGTTCGTAAACCAGATGAGTATGGAAACTCATGTAATATGGTTTAACAAAGCCTACATACTAAAATAAAACTTAACCTAAGTGCTTACGACCCATTACGACCCGTTTAGGTAGTTTATGCTACTTTAACGCGTCGTTCGCGTGAAACGCGTTCGGACCGCCTAACTAGTCCTATGACAAGTAGAATATGCCTTAACATGTCTAATATTGTTGCCAAATCAGTTTAGATGTCAAAAGTTATGTTACATATGCTTAAAATGAATTTTGGCGTCAAAGGGGTATTTTGGTAATTTAACTAAGGCATATAAACTACCTATCATACAACTAACTAAACGTCGTGACCATAAGGTATAACCTCGGAAGGTTATTCCCTATATACTATGGTCACCTAATGTGTTTGGTCGGATCCTAATGATCGACCAAACGAGTCGGGTTCGAAAGTATAAGCGATTGTTTAGATCGCTTACCTTACGACCCTAGACAAGCACAAAACTAAAAGTGACGAGCTAAGCATGTTAAAACATGCTCAACTAAGTTTAGAAAACAGGTTTGGTATCAAAACAAACGGTTTTGATACCTAAGAGTAGTTTGGTTACAAAATACGCAAGAATGCGCATTTTGGCCGAAACTACGACTCGTCACTGAGCCTAGATAACGTGGTAATCAGTAGGTATAGTCACTAGGGACTATAACCATCGTGATTACGCTCACGTTATGAAGTTCAAACGAACTTCGCATTGACCATAAACTGGTCAATGAAGAAAGTCAAACAAAGTTTGACTTTAACGCTAAAACGAATGAAAAGAACGAAAGAACACTTACAAAGGGTCCCCGCAAGTTTGATCTTCCAAGTAATCTCAGGTAGGAAGTGTATAAGCACAACCACTTAGAGAAAAACTCAGAATTCAAGTGGGTTTTGCAAGTGAATCAAAGGGGTATTTATAGGATTTGGACCACCGTTAGGATCGTTCCTCGAATACCGTGCTTTGATCTTGTCCCTACACTTGTTGCAACACTAAGGTAACTCAAATTGGCCCCCTTGCATCAGGAAATGACATATGGGTGTGAGTTGGGAGTGCATAACAGCTGTTAACAGCTGTTAATACAGATTAATCTGGTCTGAGAGGGCCTCGCGGCCCGCGTAACATGTTGAAGAAACCTACGCGGCCCGCCTGGGCTGCTCTGATCAGACATAAGTTTGCAGAAATGACAGTTTCAGTCCCTGTTGGTGTTTAGAGCTTATTTCGACATGTTTAAGGCCCGTTAAGCCAACTTTAAGGCCCTAAAATGATGCCCAAACATTGTGGACATGAAACATGCTTAAAAATATGCCGGATGTTGGTTCGTTTGGTCGTACGATCGCGATGTTTGCTTAATTACGACGGAATGCGCATAAGCGCGAAAAACGATCCAAATTACGCGACGAATGGATTTCTCTTATGCCAAACACTAAAATAAAATATTTTAATGCTTACATAAATTTTTGGATGTCCGGATGTATTCAGAACTTAAGTTATGCGCGAAAATGCAAACTTGTGCACTTTTTGACGCTTTTAGTCCCTGAATGACCCAAAAGTTTATTTTAGCACACCGAACCCCTCAAAGCCTATTTCTAAGCTATGTAAAGGATATTTATGGTATGTTTAACTCATGGTCATGTTCCGGAATGTCTGTTACAGTTCAAATCGGCATACTTTCGCAGTTTGTCGAATTTAGTCCCTGTAAGCGATTAAACTTGATTTTGTCATACCAAAGCCTTCAAAACTTATTTCTAAGTTATGTAAAGGTTATTTAAGGTATGTGAAGCCTATTTCACTATTCCGGAGTGTTCGTTTCATTAAAATGGTTATATTTATGCATCAGTGCGCGTATAACCTTCCAGAAAGCGATTTAGAGCCCGAAATCGAACAAGAATTGATATGTGCAAATGATACACATATTTGTACAAATCCCAAGTATGAAATACAATATTTCATTGGTTTGGTATTTGTTTGATGGTCGCAGTGACCCAGGTGTCACAATAGTTACACAAATAATATAAATCCTAATATCTATAAAAGTAAACCTTTGATTTCGAGTTCGCGGTGAGATTGCGTTGTGATAGAGTTGCGATTACGTTTGCGATTAACACTTTTAACATGCACAAGTAACACATAATAGCACATACACGTAAAACAATATCCATAACCTGCGTTTTGAGTTGCGATGCGATAGCGATGTGATAGTGTTAAATAAATTAACGTTTATTGCATTGTTACTCCACATAATACAACTAAAATAGCATAAACTAAAGTATCGATTATCGAGGTTCAAGAGTACAAGCAATAATCAAGCAAGAAACGATATATCTAATTAGCAATCTTTTCCTCCTTTGACTTTGACTTCTAAAAGTCGGGTTGTTACACACAGGGACTATCCGGGCAATTAACTCTTAAATTAAAAATTAAAAAAAAACATTACATTAAATTAAAAAGAGTAAATTACGATTTTGGCCCCTGTGGTTATATCTCTTTTACCCTTTTAGCCTAAAAAGGAATCTTTTAACAACTGAGCCTCCAACGTCTTTTTTTTAACCTTTTGGCCCCTAACACTAACCCATCCATTTACTTGGTTAAAAACTTGTCATGTGTCCCTCACATGAGAGGCATTTATGGCAATTCACTTATTCACTTATAAAATTTAAAACAATAATAAACATGAAGGTAATTTTGTCAATTTACTCAATTTATATTGTTTTTGTTTAAATAAAAATCAAAGAGAAGACAGATCCTTCTCTCTGTTCATCTCTCTCTCTAGCATATCTCTCCCACCCCTCTCCCCTAAATTTATCAAACATAAAAAAAAAACCAAAGAAAAAGCCCAAAACCCACAAATTCATGTTCCCATTGATTGTTCATCATCACCATCGATTCTAGAAGCTTTTTTTTTCAATCTTCAAATGCTTTGAATCTAATTTAAAGCTTTGAATTTGATTTAAAAGATAAGCACAAAACCCACAAATTAGATGGTTTTGAAGATTAGATCCAAAGCTTTGAATCTGATTTAAAAGATGAAGGATGGGGATGAAGGATGAAACATTCTGATGATTTTCTGTAAATAGGCTTGGGTGGAGGTGAATGAGGAGTAGTGGGTGGTTGTTGTGGCGGTGCTAAGGCGGTGAAGATGGTAGTGAACTGGTGGGTGGATGGTGGTGAACCGTCATCGTTGTTTCTAGGTTGGGGTTTCAGTCGGGTAGTGGTTAGGCGGATCTAAGGTTTTGGTGAGCTGGTGGTGGTTGTAGATCTAAGGTTTTGGTGGAGGTGTTGATGGTGGTAGCGGTGGCAGGTGGGTTAATGGTGGTGGTAGTCGGTTGATGATGGTGGGAGATGGTGGTGAGATCTGAGTGTGTGTGAGAGAGGGTGTGGTAGAGAGAGACGGAGCTGTAAAGAGAGAGAGTGTGTGTGTAGTATAGAGAGAGAAAGAGTTATATATATATAGTGGAGGGTTCAAATGAGAAGAATTTTTTTGTAAGAAGAAAAAAGAATAAGTTTCAACCAATAAGAATGCTTCATTTTACTTCATTTAATATTTGCATTTAATTTTAATATAAGGGTATATTGGTAAACTTACATAAATCATTAATTTGTATTCTTCTCCTTTAATAACTAACTAAATTAAATTTGTAACTCCTTTTCAAAATATATATTTTTTTCAAATTAAAAAAAACAACTTAATTAAAGTGTATAATAAATTACTAGTTGTGTAGGATAAATTACGAGTTGTGTAGGATATATTTCGAGGCGTGTAGGATAAATTTCAACTGTGTAGGATAAAATTCTATAATTTGTAAGATATATGTAGGAAAATTTTGATATGTGTAGGTTTTGTAGATTATATGTAGGATAATTAATGATTACTTGACTAATTAATTAAATAGTGAAAAATTAATGATATGAGTTATAATTGAAATAGTATTTTACTAATATGCCCTTTCTTCTTTTTCTTCTCACATTAAATTTCTTCTCAAATGAACCTTCCCCTATATATATATAGTGGAGAGTTCAAATGAGAAGAAATTACAAATTAAGAATAAAAAGAATAAAGGGCACAAAGGTAATTTGAACAAATCATTTAATGGGTCTATCCTTTATTTATGCTATTCAAATTAATGAACCCTAATTATTTAATGAGTCATCATATAAAATAGTTTTACACCTTACACAATAAAAACAATCATGCATATGATCCTACATATTCAACGTTTCTTACACCGTAAAAACAACGTTTTCTACACCATAAAGACAATGTTTTGGTGTAAGCTACAAAATGTGTAGGACCCCAACATTTTTAAATAATTTTGCGACTCATACTAAAATATGTGTAGGACACAACATTTTTAAATAGTTTTGTCACTTCTAATAAAATTGGTGTATTAATGGTGGTGAAGGAGAAAATTATGGTGGCATTAATAATACTTGAGTAACCCTTTATAATATTTATTAATATTCTACATCAAAATGTCTATTATACCCTAATTAATTAAAGCATTAATTAAAAGTAGATAAAAATTACATCGTCATTCACAACCATTGATAAAAAAAAATATAGGACCTAGATTAATTTATTTTTCTTCTTACAAGAAGATTCTTCTCAAATGAACCCCCCTCTCTCTCTCTCTCTCTCTCTCTCTATATATATATATATATATATATATATATAAAATAAATTTTAAAAATGTTTTGTTTTATCTTTTAATTTTTACTTTTTATAAGTGAATAAGTGAATTGCCATAAATGCCCCTCATGTGAGGGGCACATGACAAGTTTTTAACCAAGTAAATGGATGAGGTTAGTGTTAGGGGCCAAAAGGGTTAGAAAAAAAGACGTTGAGAGCTCAGATGTTAAAAAATTACTTTTTGGACTAAAAGTGTAAAAGTGATATAACCATAGGGGCCAAAATCGTAATTTACTCAATTACAAATAAAAGAGTTAATTACTGTTTTCGTCCCTGTGGTTTGTCAAAAATCACTATTTCAGTCCATTAGTTTAAAAATTACGATTTCAGTCCCTGTGGTTTCACTTTCATACAGGGACTGAAATCGCAATTTTTAAACTAATGGACTGAAATAGTGATTTTTGACAAACCACAGGGATGAAAACAGTAATTAACTCAAAATAAAATAAAAAAGCATTACATTAATTAAAAGTACTTAAAATAAACTAGATTAAACTAACTAAATTTACTATTCTTCGTCGGATTCCACCAATAGGTGGGGTAAATCCATTCTTCCGAGATGCTCAACGAGATCATGTTTTATTCTCCAATGTATATCTTCATCCATAAGCTCGTTTAACACACTATCATCAAGTGCGAGCTCGACTGGAGGAACCCGAATGTGTACCGGTGCTATCGCGTTTCCGTCATCTTTTAAAATCATGTCATGTAAAATAATACACGTATACACCACGTACCTAATTTTTTTCACACTCTTAGCATGCATTGGCCGATTCATTATAACCCATTTTGACTTCAAAACACTAAAAGCCCATTCCACGTATTTTCTTGTCGCCTCGTGTTGCTTCTTAAACTTTTTTTTTTTGTCAAGGTGATAAGGATATGGAAATGACTTGACAAAAACGGACCATGTAGGGTAGATTCCATCCACGAGATAGTAACCACGTTTGTATAAGTGGTTGTTAACATAAAATGAACATTTTGGGTTCGTTCAGTTTGAAATAATGGAGATTGCTGAAGCACATTGATGTCGTTTTGTGCACCTGGTGGACCGCAAAAAGCATGCCAAACCCACAAATCTTGAGAGGCCACCGCTTCGAGCATAACCATAGGGTAACGGTGATCTCCTCTCATATATTGGCCCCGAAACTCTGTGGGACACATTCTCCATACGAAATGGGTGCAATCAAGGCTACCCACCATACCAGATGGTGATGTTTATCCTCATGAGCTTGGTACAAAAGCGCTATGTCGTGGCTTGTTGGCCTACGTAAGAACTCGGGAGCGTATATTTTACATACCGTTTCGCAAAAATATTCTAGACACTCGCGGGAAGTCCTTTCGGCCATATGTAAATACTCGTCGTTCTCGTTGGAGTGTTACTGGTTCCAAGTTGTTTAATAGCCGATGTAACTTTTTGCAATGGTGTAAAACCCTTCTTAATTCTCGCATCTACGCCCTCTTCAAACCACGGGTTATTCGCTTCCATGTCGCTCACAATTTTTAGAAACAAACTTTTTGACATACGGAACTGGTGACGAAAAATTTCTTCGTTATATTTCGGTTCCTCGACAAAATAATCAGCCATAAGGATTTCGTGGCCACTCTCATGTTCACGGCGAAGATAACATTTCTTACTAGATGTGCCCGTGTTATGTAGTTCGGCTTCGTCGATGAGTTTTTGGAAAAAAAAAACTTATGCTACTATCAGATGAATCACTGCTATCGGGTGAGAAAAACACTGGTATTTCTTTCACAATTTTTTAAATAAAATAGGGGTAGAGATTTATAGCTTTGGAGAAATGAGGATGTAGGTTGATGTGAATTTGTTTAAAATGAGTATACGTTTATATATATTTATATAAAAAAAACCTTTTTTTTAATTGTAACGACTATATAACCGTTTGAAATCAAGCTCCAATGGTCAAATCACCTTTCCCCGCAAGCGGCAACCATTCCCCAAATACTCTCCTCCCCGCACGGCATACAATGGTGGCGGCCGAGCGGCAAAGGATCTTGCCGCACTCCTTAGCTTAACCACGTCAAGCTTTGAGCCGGCTCGACTCGTACACACCCTAATTCTTCTCCCACAAAAACTTTACAACATACAAGATATCATGTACAACGTACATCTACATAAACCATCCCTATCCTGTATCTAACAACTACATCTCTGGAAGAAGCAATTACAACAAATATAAATACCACAAACCATATCAATCAAGCTCCGCCCTCACACAACCACAATAATAATAATAATATCCAATCAAGTCTCTCAGCTACGTATTGCAAATCCTAGAGAGGGATTGAATCGTATGTATGAAGCGGTTCTTCCCGGAGCTCACTTCCTGCTTCACTGCTGCACCTACGGTTCATACCATCGCCGACGAGGCCCCCAGCCGTCGTCGCCGAATGACGACGCAAGCTAAATCCAGAAAAAACTGCGCTTGCAGCCATTGACGAAGACGCTTCGGTTCGTGAAGCGCGAAAGCAGAACGCTCAAACGCCTGTTGGGTTCAGATCGGAGAAGAAACCGTTGATTAAAAGCAAATTGGTGGGGAAAATTCGGTCGGATTCGTATGAGTCTGATCACCGGTAAGTTCCTTAGTTTTCGGTTTGTATGATTTACTTGGTAGTTGGTATGGTTGTTGTTTATAATCGTATTCAGTGGCGAAGCTTGAAAATTTCCACGGGGTCGGAAGTCACCGGACCTAAAAATTCTATATAAGTAAACTTTTTTTTTATAAAACCGGGGGGGTCGAAAACGTATATACCTATAAAATTCTATACGAAACGTACATACATAACACTACTGAGCGAAAAGTTCGACGAATCGGACACCCCCGGCCTCTTAAAAGCTGCGCCTCTGAGCATATTGAAATATGTGGAGCCACTCTTGAGATCGGATGGCTAAAAACTGAAATTAAGTCCACTTTAAACAAACTCAAACCGATAGAGGCTCACTTAATAAACGAACTCGAGTTCAAGCTCGAGATATCAAATGAGCCTAAAGAACACTAGCTCGTGAGATATCAAGTCCACTTTATATGATAATTATAATGTTATACGAAATTATAATCATTATTATTTTGTATAAAAAATAATTTTAGCTATAAATATACATGTAAATAGTTATAAAAAATGTAAATAATCAAAAAAAATATATACGTAAAATTATTATTATTATTATTATTATTATTATTATTATTATTATTATTATTATTATATATAATTAATAAATAATAAACGAGTCGAACTTGAATTTGAAAAACTACTTACCAGCTCGAACCCGAGCTCTCTCAAAATTAAACGAAAGTTTTGTTAGCCTTATGTTGATTATTGGTTTGAATATGATTTGTTTGACGTTTGCTAATTTTAGATTTAACTGCAGGAAATGGAATCATGCATTAGCGCTTCCAGCTTTTTCACCAACACCGTTTGTGTTTTGATTTTCGTGATTAGTTATCGTCTTCTCCGTTCTAGTTATCCATCCCCACAATCTATGTATAATATGAACAGTGAATAATTTTCCATTTCTGTAAATTTTAGTGGGAGGAAATGGAATCAGGTTCTTGTTAATAACTGGATTTTTAAAATTTGTTTTTATGTTCTTTAGGTTGGTGAATTCAAGCCAACCAATGACATATTTGTTGTTTAATTTGTTCATATTTATATTTATATTTATATTTATATTTATATTTATATTTATATTTATGTATATGCTTGATTTCGCTTAAGCTAGACAAGTTTAAAAAACTCGAGTTCGGTTTGAGAAAAAAACTCTAACCCGACACGTCAACTTGATTACTGTCTATCAGTTAGTCAGCTTGTTTGACACATTTAAATGAATGGGTTAAATAGGTTTGGGTAATAAAGTGTATGGTGGATTAGGGTTGAAGTTTTTGACAAGAATAAAAATACGGGTCGTGTTTGGGCAGGAAAGTTAAACTTGCCAACCCAACACGATTGACACTCTTGTCTGAAAGTGTATGTTAGCATCGTTTGAAGATATACGTTGTCACTCGAATATCAGACACATATATACCATATTGATTTTTGTACTTGTGTCGCATATGACATAACACTAGTACTCTCTGCCCCATGTAAACATGCTAACGCTATAAGGTTAAATGTCATTGCCCTTTCGTTTAAATAAATACATACAAAGATTAAAAAAACAATTAAAACATCTATCTCAATGTAAATTCATAACAAGTATATTTTTAACTTCAATATTAAAAATTAAAAAGTAAATAACATACCAATTTAAGAAAAGAAGTATGAAATAACATACCAATTTAAGAAAAGAAGTATGGCACCCAGAAGTATTGAACTAAATGAAACAGTAAAGACATCAAATGTAAATAAAAAGCAACCAAGGGCAAGCAAAAACAATATTGTAAATTTGGGAATTTATAAAGTGTATGGATCCGAATATAACAAGTCTAAAGATCAAGGACTTGTTTTTTAAGGTTTGGTTAAAGACCCTTTGATAAATTTTAAGACGTGCAATTAGGGGTGAAAGCGAGTCGAGCCGAGCCCGAGCTCAATTAACTTATGAGAGCTCGGGCTCAAGGTTGGCTCGATTCGAGCTTTGTTTTCAAAGCTCGAGCTCGGCTCGTTGGTATTTTCTCAAGCTCGAGCTCTGCTCGGGTTCGGCTCGTTTATTATCTATTGATTAATATATTAAATAAAAATAATATAGATAAAAGACTTTTTAGGATCGAGAGCTCGATAAGTGAAGCTCGGGCTCGTTTACTAAATAAGCTTATTTTTAGATTCGAGGTCGGCTTGTAAACAAGTTTAATTAAGCTTGGCTCGACTCGGCTCGTTTACACTAAGGCTCGACGAGCCTAACGAGCTTCACATGCGAGGCTCGAGCTCAGGCTCAATAAACAAACGAGCATTATTTTAGGCTCAAGCTCGGCTCAGACTCGATAAGGCTCGGCTCGTTGTGCAATCACCAATACACGTACTAACGTACGTGTCCATAATTGGATGTATGAAAACGACTTGAAGTCCAAATATGAAGCTTCTTTTTTCCGTAAATATCAAAATTAGCCCTAAAAGCACAAATATAAGATTTCTTACATAAAATTCGTGTTGCGGTTATGTGGTAATTAAGTTCTAATCATGTCATTAAAAGGATTTTTTTTTGGTTTAAAAGTCTTTAAATTCATTTTAGAAAAAGGATGGATTTCTTGTTAGCTTTGGATTCGTATGACAGGAGGAAAAAAATTAAGCTGAAAAAAAAAATTGAGGTAATATGTTGGGATGGGCGATAATGACAATGAAATTGAGATATGTGTCAAATGGGCTGATATTGGGCTGAATTGAATTGAATTGAATTAAATTAAATGGGCTTGGGCATTGGTTGAATACAGAAAAGGATGGCTGTAAAATAAGATGTGTGTATGTTTTTAATTTGCGTCCTTATGGTATAGGGACGGAGTCATCTTGAGCAGTGGCGAAGCTTGAAAAAAATTTTCGAGGGGTCGGAAGGCATTAGACCTAAAAAAAAATTTCTATGTTCGGTCGAGCAACGGTGATTCGATTCGGGTCGGGTCGGGTAGGGTGTCGGTGATGCGATTCGGGTCGGGTCAAACATTAATATCAAATTAAAAGCCGTTCTGAAACATTAAAACGTAAACATTGTTTAACAAACAATTGAATAAATATACCAAAACATTAAAAAGAAGAGGAAGGTGGGTACCCGGTTTAGTTGAATACTTGGATGAAGAATTATAGTTCTGCTCGTCTTCCTTTAAGATTTTTGAATTCTTCAATTATGGACTCCGAATCAAAGTTCTCAGCAATCTCCTTTTCTATGTAAATCACCATACTGTTTGCTAGATACTGATCGGACATCTTATTGCGAAGGCGATTCTTAAATATTTTCATTGCTGAAAATCCTCTTTCCGTTGTTGCAGTCGAAACTGGAAGTGTTAAGATTAGCCGACACACTCTTTCAACTAATTTGTACATGTTATTTTTCTGACATTCCACAATAGTTTTGCAAAGTTCAGAAAGAGTTGATACCCCACTTAGCTTAGGATTATTTATCCTTTCAACTTGAAAATTATCCAACTGACCACGTAACTGCTCCCTCTCTTGCTCTGTAAAATCTTTAGGATAATATTTCTCAACAAGAAGAACAATCTGATCAATATTAATCTTTTTTGAACATAAAGTCGCACTAAGAGATAACAACTCTATCGCTTGCTCATTGAATCTACTATCCAGCTCATGTATTTGTTTGTCCAATGTCTCTGTAAACAAATCTACCCGATAATAATGTTCGAATGTAACATGAAGATCTTTTTTACGAGGCCAATACCGAGTAGAAGTATATAGAGCACTCATATCAGGCATATCTATGTCATGCCTTTCACACAAAAAAAAAACGAACCTTTTCAAATAAAGAATCACATCCGCTGTTTCTAAAATTAGTTAGACTAGCCTTTGTTGCAGAAACTAACTCCATTGCATTAAGGATGACTTGGGATTTCTTTTGTAATGCTTGACAAAGCGTATCAGTTTTTGCCAATACTTCTTTCATCAAGTGAAGAACAAGCACAAACTCAAATGATTGCAAGTAATTGTAAGCTATATTAGCATCTCCACGTTGAGAACTAGTAGCATGAGCCGTGTCTTCAATTATTCCCTTGAGAACAGCACGAGTGACATCAAACATGTTAACCAAACTACAAACAGATTTAAAATGGGAACCCCAACGTGTATCACCGGCCCTTCTTAATGTCCCTACCCGATTTTGTCCTTTTCCCGATTTGATTTCACCCAATTCTAGTAACTTTTTAATCTCATCCGCCTTCGCCATTTGTAACTCATCATGGCGCTTACTAGAAGCACAAACCACATTAATTATAAAAACTAGGTTTGAGAAGAATTGGTGTACTGGAGTCACATCTCTTGAGACACAAACCAAGGCAAGTTGTAACCTGTGAGTAAAAAACAAAAAATGTAATAATCATAAGAGTATTGTAGTTAAACCGAATAAAGAAAGTTAAAAAAGAACAAGTATAAACCTGTGAGCAAAGCAGTGAACATAATACGCATAAGGACTATATTCCCGGACAAGTGCTTGCAATCCATTCCATTCTCCTCTCATATTGCTAGCACCATCATAGCCTTGACCACGAATTTTACTAACATCAAAACCGTAATGCAATAGTGTATTCCACAAATTTACTTTTAAGGTCGCTGATAAAGTATCCGTAACATGAACTAAATCCAAGAACCTTTCCCGTATCACTCCTTCAGCATCAACAAATCTTAAAACTATCACCATTTGCTCTTTTTTCGACTCATCCCGTGACTCGTCAACCATGACACAAAACCATGAATCCCCCACTTCGCTTCGTATATGCTTACGAACTTTATTAACAATTTTTGGATGCCTGAGTCTTCGACTTTTAAAAGCGCTAATTTTGAGTCCTTAAAGTCAATTTTATTAACTTTTTCAATTAAAAACTAACAAAGATGAGGTAAAACCGTCATTTTACAAAATCTTAACACCTTTAATAACCACACACCGTCACAAATCCTTATCCATTCACCTTGAATCACCACCATTTCACCTACCACTCTCCCTTCTCCTTCACACCTTCACGTGACCTTCTTATCACACCACACCACACCACACCACCACACAAGTGCGATCCATCGTACCACCAAAGCCAAAGCCAAACCGAACTCCGGCGACCCAAAACCGATCGGTTGATCGATCACCAAACCCAAACCCATTCCACTAGCCTACAAACCCACCACCATACAACCAAATTCAAACCCAACCCGATCCACCACCGAACAATGAATCCACCTAAACCCAGCCGATCTATCACCCGTCTCCCATCGGTCAAGACCCAAACCCAGTCGATCTACCATTGTACAACTCAGTGGCGGAACTAGACAGAAAATTCAGGGGTATCCAAATTTTTTTACTGTCCATTCATACAATGTTAATAATATGAGTTTGGGCTTTTAAAATTTTAACTAAATGTGTGTGTGTGTGTTTTTAATTAAATTTGAGCTTTTAATTAATATGAATTTTGTGCTAAATGTGGGACCAGGGGCGGGGTCGTCTCCTTGAATTCGAGGGCCGTCAAGGGCCATGTGCGAGTAGAAAAAATTAGCTCCTCAGTTAGGATTGTCTTTAAGATTTCGAATGTCATACGACTAGTAAAAATGAGCACTTGAAATGAAAACTTGTTTATTTAAACAAAATTCATTATATTAAATTATAACAATAATAACATTTTTTTAGTTATATATATCTATATTTCTAACCAAAATTTTAATATTCACAGGTTAAATCAAGTGTTATGACACGAAAAATCAATCCAATCGTTATTTGATAAGCTTCTAGTATATCTCAAGTTTTTTGGTGAAATAGAAAAAAAGGTTAAAAACTGTATTAAAGTAAATAAATAGTAAGAGTTAATGAGTTGTCACTCTGACCCATCACTTTTACAGACCCTATATTTCACCTACACATAAATAATATATTAATATTTATATTTAAAAAAGCAGATACCTATCTTCTCCCTCCCATGTTCATCTTCAACACAAAACTACATAGGTTGCCGCAGTTCATCGGGAAAGATCTGAATAAGCTATTTTAACTCTTTTTCTCAGGGGTATCATAATATTTGCTTAAGGATGTCCAATACATAAAAACGGAAAAAAATAAAAAAAAATACACTTCGTCAAGAAAGTTGAGGGGTATCCCGGGCAACCCCTGCCTCTCAAATAGATCCGCCCCTGGTACAACTCCACCTCCATTGTACAACACCACCTTCACCATACGTCCACCGTCAAGCACCACAACATGTCGCAACCATGCCATTCAAAGCTTAGGAAACAATGGATAACAACCATCTGGAAGGTATTGGACTTAATTACTGTTATCTTGGTAAATACCCATTGATGTTCGAGCCAGGGGCGCAGCATGTGAGGGGCGGCGGGGGGGGGGGGGTCGCCCGACCCTCCGAACTTTTCGGTTAGCAGTGTTACGTATGTGTTTTTCGTATAGAAAATTTTAGGGATATACGTGTTAGACCCCCCGGTTTTAAAAAAAAAATTATGTATATACGTGTTAGACCCCCCGGTTTTCTAAAAAAAATTATGTATATACGTGTTCGACCCCTCCGGTTTTCTAAAAAATAAATTATATAACCCAAATAAAATACTAAATTAGCCCAAATAAAAGAGTGTGTTATGTATTTTTATCATAAGCCCAAAATAACCAAATCAAAACTCATGGCCCATTTAAGAAATTAAACCCAATATGAAAGTAAACCCAATAATCAGCTGATTTCACTTGTTGCTTGTTCGACTGTGCGCAGACAGAAGAAACAGAAGAAAAAACGCAGGGGGCTGGGGGGAAAGCGACTGGCTGGCCTGCTGCTTGTTCGACTGTTCGACTTCAAGACTTCAAGTTCGAGATTTCACTTGTTCAATCATCCTCAGGTATGTTAATTTTTATGTTTAGGTTTGATTTAGGGCTCCAATTTATATGAATTAGGTTGAAATTAGGCGTGAGTTTTAGCCCTAAACTTGTTGAATCTTTCTCTAGCTATTAGAATTTTTGAAACTTAGGTTGATTTGTTCACATTTGTTATTAGATTGCCATGGGGAAGAATAAATGCATAACCTCTTTTTTCAAAAGAAAGAATGAAAATGAAGAACAAGTAGAGGGAAATCAGGGAATTGTTGATGGAAACAATGAGAACAAACGTCAAAAAGCTTCAACAAGTGAACCGGTTAGTGAAGTGAATAATGAGGCGAATCAAAACATTCCACCGGTTAATGAAGCGAATAATGAGGCGAATAATGAAGCGAATAATGAGGCGACTAATGAGGCGAATCAAAACATTCCTCAAAATTCGACTAACATCAATGAAGTGGATGTTAGTAGTCTAGAAAGAGATCCCGCTAAGCGACTCCCAATGTGGAAATATCCAGTTAATATACGGGAACAAGTAAGACTAGCTTATATATCATTAGGAGCGTATCAAATAAAGCTAGATGAGTATAAGCCTAGGGGTCCAAAGAACAATCTTCGTAGATTTAAATATGCTTGGTTTGATATGTTCCCTAATTGGTTAGAGTATTCTCCAACGAAACACAAGGCTTATTGTTTCCTTTGTTATTTATCTAATGATAAACTGAATGAGAGCCACGGTCATAGTACGTTTACTAGAGAAGGCTTTGACAATTGGGAAAAGGTTAATGATAGGGATAAATGCCCATTGTTGAAGCACATTCAATCTTCAAATCGTAAAAAAGCTTTTCTATTGTATACGAACTTGTTGAATCAAGAAGCACACCTTGACAATTTCATAGAAAGGAAAAGTGAAGGGAAAATTAGGAAGAACCGGTTAAGATTAAAAACCATAATTGATGTAGTTCGTTGGTTGACTTACCAAGCTTGTGCCTTACGAGGACATGATGAATCTTCCACATCTAAGAATCAAGGTAACTTTCGTGAATTGCTAAAACTTTTAGCCCATTATAATGATGATGTTGCAAAGGTTCTTTTCCAAAATGCTCCATATAATTGCAAGTATACGTCTTCTGATATTCAACAAGAAATTCTTAGCATTATGGCTAATAAAGTTCGTAAGCATATACGAAGCGAAGTGGGGGATTCATGGTTTTGTGTCATGGTTGACGAGTCACGGGAAGAGTCGAAAAAAGAGCAAATGGCGATCGTTTTAAGATTTGTTGATGCTGAAGGAGTGATACGGGAAAGGTTCTTGGATTTAGTTCATGTTACGGATACTTTATCAGTGACCTTAAAAGTAAATTTGTGGAATACACTATTGCATTACGGTTTTGATGTTAGTAAAATTCGTGGTCAAGGCTATGATGGTGCTAGCAATATGAGAGGAGAATGGAATGGATTGCAAGCACTTGTCCGGGAATATAGTCCTTATGCGTATTATGTTCACTGCTTTGCTCACAGGTTTATACTTGTTCTTTTTTAACTTTCTTTATTCGGTTTAACTACAATACTCTTATGATTATTACATTTTTTGTTTTTTACTCACAGGTTACAACTTGCCTTGGTTTGTGTCTCAAGAGATGTGACTCCAGTACACCAATTCTTCTCAAACCTAGTTTTTATAATTAATGTGGTTTGTGCTTCTAGTAAGCGCCATGATGAGTTACAAATGGTGAAGGCGGATGAGATTAAAAAGTTACTAGAATTGGGTGAAATCAAATTGGGTGAAATCAAATCGGGAAAAGGACAAAATCAGGTAGGGACATTAAGAAGGGCCGGTGATACACGTTGGGGTTCCCATTTTAAATCTGTTTGTAGTTTGGTTAACATGTTTGATGTCACCCGTGCTGTTCTCAATGGAATAATTGAAGACACGGCTCATGCTACTAGTTCTCAACGTGGAGATGCTAATATAGCTTGGTTGAACATCTATCGTTGGATCACTCGATGAATAATGACGACGAGTAGTTTTATTATTTTGTTTTAATGTATCGTGTTTGGTTTAATTATTAATTATTATTGTCAGTTGTTTTATTTGTTGATTGTTTTAAATATAAACTTGCATGATCGGTCCATTTTGGTATCATTTGTCAAGTTCATAAAAACATCTAGAAATATGTATATATATTGTTACGAACCATAAACAGTCAATAAGTTTATAAGTCTGTCAACAACTTCACAACCAGTTGATAAGTTGATGAAAAAGTTTATAAGTCTGCTTATAGCAAACATGTTAATATGTCAATGTGATGTCCTATGGTTTTGGGGATCATGAACTCGGTGGATTCATGTTTATGTGATTTTTCCGTATTCATTTTTATCAGTTCATCGTAATTTAATCTTTACATAGAACGTTTCTTTCATTTCAAAGTTTATGTCAATAGTGTTAAAGAATATAATTTACTGGATATATAGGTAGGGGTGAGTGTTGTATCTGGGTTGTGAATACACATCCTACTAAAAAGGTGCGTCTAAACTCAAGACACACATTTGTTTTATTTTAATAACTATTTTGAAGTTTGTGATTTTGGTGATGCGGTTGTTGGATTTCTTAATGTGGATGGGTTTGGTTGATTTTTGTTTATGTAGATTTTGATCTTTGGCTTGAGTTTTCTTTATTTAAATTTAAACAATATATATAGAGAGAGATTCATGTATTTTGAACACTGAACGAAAAATCTTATTTTTCTTTGTGTTTTATATGATATAGCATGATGGTATTTGTAATTTACAATTTTGTTACAATATACTTCTTTTATTTTTGGTAGAATATAAATTTTGGCGAATACATGGGTGCTCATCATGCATGGATTGATGTTATTTGTTTTGCTAATATTCATGATGCATGGATGTATGTGGCGTTGTCAAGAGTTAAAAGCAGAGATAAAGTTAAACTACTAATATTAGATAGAGATAGCAATGTAACAAATAAAATAGTAAATGGTTGTAGATAAATAAATATTTACACATTTATGAATTATTTGTATACTTTCACATTTTAAGATTTTTAAATTTGAATTTAATTATTATTGTTATTTTTTTTATTTAGTGTCGTATGTAATTTCAACCAAATTTATAATTTATAATATAATATAAAAGATATTATAAAATTAAATGGTAAAGCCTGTGTACATTGTTCAACCGTTGTTTTACATAATTTAAATTGTCCAACCCGTGAAGTTTGCGGGTGATAACCTAGTTTAACAACATAAACATCATTATTTCACTAATTATCTAAGGTTTCATCTTAATACCTAAAAAGCCTAACATATGAATATATGCATATGTGTAAACTTAAAAAAAATATAAAAACCCGACACCAAATCCCTCAATTTTTGGCCTATGTAGGACCCACCAAGCCACCCTACAAGCTAGTGATGTTGATGAGAAGATCTTTGATGGAGTATGGCTAACAAGATTTCTTTGACTCATAGGATTTGCAAGAGATTATAATCGATTAACATACCACTTCCTTCATCATTCTCAACATTAAAAAAAAATCACAAACACCTTCTCTTGCTCCCTCTAACTTACGGCCACCACCCACCACTCTAACCCACCCATTTTCCACCATTAAACACCACATTCTAAGGCCTTACAACTCCATTTCAAGGTGATCCAAGGAGCTACAAGTCATGGAGAAGCACTAGGAAGCATTTTGGAGCTTCAACATCTTCTTACAACCTTCATCTTCTTCATCTAAGAGCTACACTAGCCTTGTGCTAGTAGTAAGACATTCTACCACCATTCTCATGCTTGTTATGCACAAGGAAGGTATTGAACTTACTTACTATTATCTTGGTAAATTAATGGCATGTGTTAAAGGAGAAATGTTAGGATCTGAGTTTCGTAGATTGTGTGGTTTAATTAAGATGAAGATGAAACAGAGATATGAATTTCAGCAGAGTATGGAAATAAACTTTGATAACACAATCAATGGAGAATAGTTGTAAGTAAACATGATTTCATTCAGTCGAAAGATTGTATCTATTACAAGATTCAACTAAATTGCAACTACACACTAGACTCCCCCTCAGCCCGAGCTCTGTGATTTGTTCGTACTGAATGACTTGTGGTGATAGAGCTTATGGAACAGTACAGAGTATTGTTCTATTTATAGTACTAGCAAACCATTGAGCATATTTGGCTGACATCACCATGAATGTGACATCTAACCTCCTAACAAACTCTAAGTACTGTTGCATACAACCACTGATTACATAACTACTGATTACATAGACACTGCTTAAATAAACCACTGATTCTTCATTCCACTGTTGTAGCCTAAGCACTGATGTTGAGCATCAGTGCTTTCTTCAAAGGATGATCAGTTCTTTGGAGGAGCAGAGCTTTGGTCTTTAACAGTGCTTGGGACACATCAGTTGATTGAGCTTCAGTCTTTTGTTCTTCATCAGTCCTTTGGTTAACAGCAGTTGTAATGAGCAGTACTTGGGGTCTATCAGTTGTTAGATAACCACTATCAAGGGGAGAATCTTGTGCAAACACTGCTTATGATGACCAGCAGTACTTGAACCAGTTTTGGCTTTTCATATCATCTGTTCCTTTGTAGGGTTCAATCCCAACAATCTCCCCCTGGAACAGATGATGCCAAAACACTTCATTATTTCTGATCTTTATTACCTCATCAACATTTCCCTAACTTGCCCTTTGAATTGAAGTTCAAAGTTGAGGAAATCTTCATCATCCTCATCCCTACACAGTTGAAGTTCTAACTAGTCTTGAAGGTCAGCTACACTTAGACCGAGTGCATCTTCCCTTGTTATATGTTCAACTTCACCACTAGACTTGAGCAATGTCAATACGTGGGTCTTTTGATCAGACTTCCACTTTAGTATTTTTGAGTCTGGTGGGTTTCTTGGGAGAGTTTTTATTTGTGATGAGTTTGGTGATAAGGCCTGCTCATGAATCTCTTGGCTAATTCTTACTGAGTCAGGATTTTCAACCAACATCTGCTTGATGGCCACTTTCATTATTTCGGATTCTTTTTGTGCCTCTTCTTCTTTATCCATCTGTTTTTTGCCTCTTTCTTTGATAGAAAACAACAGCAGATGGAACAGTGGGTTTAGCAGATCTTTTAGTTGGTTGGGTCTGTTTGGTTGAAACCTCTGATGCTGTATAATCTGGCTTTTTAGGAACAGAGGGATCTTTCTTTCTTCTTTCTTCCAATTTTTTGTATGTCTCTATCACTTTAATCTATGTCCACCTTGTGATTTGATTCCTTGAGCCATAATTTGCAGTTATAAGCTCTTCCTTCATTCTCCTCAATTTCAAAACCCTTTCAGGTACATTCTTTTTATACTGGGACCAGACTGGTGGAGTTGGTTTTATTGTTGAGTCATCAAGCATCTTTTGTATTCTTGCAATTTCTTGCTTGAGCTCACTTATGGTCCAGTCCTTGAATTGATACCTTTCTGCCTTGTATTTCTTGTTTTCCATGATGTGCTCAATGTAATCTTGCCTCAGGCTTTCATCATCTCTTTCTGATAACTGTTGACAAAGATCTTTTGAAAACTGTTCTAATGTTCTGACTTGGCTGAGCAGATATTGCAGATTTCTTTGTATTTCTTTATCAGATTTTCCTTTTGTGTCTCTTTTTGAGATATCCTCTGCTTGTTTGGCTTTCAATTGAAGGTATTCATCAATGTTCTTTGGCAAAGGATAACCATGAAGAGATGGGAGGTTTCTCTTTTGAGGATCATCTTCAGAATAGAAGGATTTAATCTCCTCTCTAACTGCTGGAAGATCCAGAGGATATTTCACTCCCAAAGGAACCAAGGCAGTAGTTTGGTCAGGGGTTAGAATTGAAGCAGATGAAGTAGGTTTTTACACAGTGGTTAGGATCAGAGGTTGTGAAGAGATTGGGAGTGGAGAAGGTACAGTGTCATCTTCAAGTATGACATTTGTTATCCTCCTTCTCTTGATTTTTGGTGTGGTTGGAGGTGTATTTGTGGATTGAGTGGTGGTTGGTAAAGTGATGAGGGCATTGGATGAAACAACATCTGTTGAAACCACTGATGTATCAACAGTTGTTGATATAATAGGTGTCTCAACATCTGTTGGCTTTGTGGTTTGAGGTGAGAAACTTTTGAGGATTTCAGAAGGTTGTTCAGTGGTTTTGGAAGGTGTGGAAGTGGGTTTGCTGACCTTTCTGGTAGTTCTTCTCCTTTTTGAAGTACCCTGCTCTTCCTTTGCCATCAGAACTTTATTTTCTTCTGCAAATCTTACAGAGCCCTTTTGTTCCATTCTCTCTTTTCCCTTTACTTTTTCTTCAGCAAACAGAATGAGAGTCATATCAACCTTCTTTGAACCATCTGGTTTTGGAATCTCTACAACAGGTTTAGCTTTTGGATCAGGCTCTAGATGTAAACCTTCCTTTCCTTTCTCTCCCTTTTTGGCATCATCAGTGTTTACATAGATAATTGTAAGAGGAGAAGTACCAGTGGTTTGGAGTAAATGAGCTTTGATGGCTTTAATATCAGCTTGAGTATCCTTATACCTTGCATCCATCACATTTCTAAACATTTGTAGCTAAATTTCATGCTGGTGATCAGCATATTGTCTTTGTTGATGAAGCACAGGTTGTAGGAGTTGCCATAACTCAGATGTGGTGGGAGCAGATGATGAAGCAGTGGATTGAGACTTTGATGATTGTAACAACTGTTGCAGCATATTTTTGATATCTGCCACAGATGTTTCAATTTTGTTAACTCTCTCCGTCAATTCTTGGTATCTTAAACCATCACCCAAGTTAATGGGATCATCTGATTTCCCACTACTAGTGGTTGTATCAGCAGTTGGACCAGGAGAAGTCTCCAATGGTTCATCCAATGATGCCCCTTTTTCTTGGTACAGGGGACTTCCCTCTGCAGTAGATATCTTAGTAAACACACCAGTGGGTAGTTGAAACACACTAGTGGATACCTTGATAGCATCAGCAGTGGTTGCCTTCAAGGGAGTCTGATTTATGTAACTACTGTCCAGGTGTAAATCAGTGGATTCAACACCTGTATTAGCTGCTCCACTTGAACTACTGACAGGAATTTCATGAAACTCCTGCAGTGTAACCCCCTCAACTGTTTGTGGGATAACCAATTAAGGTATTTTAGACACAGCCATTGTAGTGGTTTGACTCTTAGTAATGTGTTGGTGAGAGGGGTTGTTTTGTGTCTGAAGCTCAATGGCATCAAACAGAGGTATGATGGATGGTGGAATTTGTGAAGTGAGGATAGGGGTGGAAAGAGAATTTACCCCAGGAGCAGGGCTATTGAACATACTCTCAAGTGAGGGTAATGTATCATAGAGTGGTGTCCCTGTGCTTACAACATGTTCCTTTTGTGAGGAAGCGGGAGGAGTTGACGTTCTAGGTAGAGATCTGACCAACTGTTGTGAGGAAGTAGCAACAGTGGTTGTTGGTGACTTTTGTGTTGTCACAGGAGTTATTTCTGGGATCTCATCTTCCAGAAGGTCCTTTTTGGAGGGTTTGGTGGGCTTTTGGTAATTTTCTTTTTGGTATTTTTGGGTAGGGTTGGTGGGGGTTGCACAACAGTGGGTTGGTTACTGTGTTCACCAAGAGTAGTGGGCTCAACAGCAGAAACCTGAGGAGCAGATGTGGACTCATCTAAAGTTTGCTCAGGTTCCTCTGTTTGTGTTTTCAAAAATTTTGACTCTGATAACCTTGTAAAAGTTTCAGAAGAAAGGCTGTTTATTTGAAATGAAGCACCTTGGATAAGCACTTGTGCACTATCCTTTGGGATTTTCTTTTGTAAGTAATAGCTCAAAAATCTTGGAAATAGCAAAAATGGTTTCTTCTTTTCTATTATATTATTTACATTTTTAACCAAATCATTGAAAATCTCTTGGGAGTAATTAAAATCAACTTCTGCCATGATAGCATATCCCAAGTATTGAATTTTCAATAGAATTTCATTGAAAACAGTTGTTTTGTTTGAAACACACATGAGCAGGGTATGAAATAAAAATTTCATGGGAGGTGGGAAATCTCCCTTTTGCAAAGTAGCTTTAGTCATTTATCCCACATACCCTCTTTCGATCAGATCTGTCTGATACTCATCTTTGGGAAAAGAATTTTTACCTGTATGATCGTTCATCTCAAAGACCTCAGATATGGTTTGTGGTGTGATTGAAACAAGAATTTCACCTACTTTTGATGTAATAGCCCAAGGCTTTTTGTCTTGAACTTCCAATTTTGCATTTTTCCAAAAGTCTCGTAGGGTTTCTTGATAAATGGGTGCGTTGCAGGTCAACAAAGTTTTGTACTTTGAAGATGAAAGAGCATTGATGATTGAGTGGAAGTCTGTGTTTTTACTTGTTTTCTCAAGGGTACACAGATAGTTATGAGGGTTTTTGAGAGCAAGAGCCATGGTGATTTGGAGAGATTTGCGAGTTGGAGAAGAAGATGAATAATTTGAAGGAATTTGATGGAAACCGCTTTTGAAAGAACTTTTGAATTCGATACGGCAGTGAAACCTCTGATTGGGGTTTTAATCAGGGTTTATAAAAGTGAAAAAGTGAATGCTGTCGTGGCAGTGGTTACAAAGATCAGACTGCTAAGAATTGTCCACGTGACAACCTCTGATGAATAATGGATGGCAGTTGTTTAGGAAACCACCGATGAGCAATATTAGTGGTTTACAGTGGTGAAAATGAAAAAAGTGGCTGATTTTAACTATCAGTGGATAACCATCAGTGATTTAAAACACTGATGTTTGAGCAACAGTGATTAACAAGGAAAATGGAGAAACAGAGGTTGTCTTTCAGCAGTGGATAATTTTCAACAATCAGATGTTTGAACCAAACAGTGTTTATGACAGACTTTTAAGGATTTAATGAAAACTTTTATTTTTAACTACTTTTAAGGATGAATTTTTGATTTTCTGAAAACATTTTAATGCTTTATTCATAGAAAAACAGTATTTTACCTGTTATTCCATGTTAAGCATGCCAATTCTAGAGATCAAGCTTTCAAAGGTGGATGTGTCTAATGCTTTTGTTAGCACATCTGCCAGCTGATCCTTAGTATGAACATGATGCAGAAAAATCAAACCTTTTTCATAGCAATCCCTCACAAAGTGATGTCTGATGTCAATGTGTTTGGTGGTTGAATGTGAAACTGGATTTTTGATGATATTTTCCGCTGCTTGACTATCCAACATGAGGGGTGTCTTTAAAGCAGTGATACCAAAATCCAGCAATTGATTTTGAAGCCATAATAGTTGGGCTGTGCAGCTTGTAGCAGCAATATATTCTGCCTCAGTAGTGGATGTTGAAACAGTTGCTTGCTTTTTGCTTTGCCAAGATACTAAGAAATCACCTAGAAATTGGCACCCTCCTGATGTGTACTTCCTTGTTGCATTGCATCTAGCAAAGTCACTATCTGAGAAACCTAAAAGTTTAACATTCCCATTAGCAGGGTACCAGATACCAAGTGTGGGAGCACTTTTTATGTATCTGAGTATCCTTTTCACAGCTATGAGGTTAGACTTCCTAGGGGCTGATTGGGATCTTGCACAAACACATGTTGCAAACATGATGTCTGACCTAGATGCAGTTAGGTACAATAAAGACCCAATCATGCTTCTATATAGGGTTTGATCAACCAAAATATCCTTTTCATCAGTCATGACTAGCTTGGTGGTTGCCATGGGTGTACTACGTGGTTTACAATCATTCATATCAATTTTGTTTAATAGTTCTTTAGCATATTTGCTTTGATGAATGAAAGTAACATTTTGCAGTTGCTTTACTTGGAGACCAAGAAAACACTGTAGTTCACCCATTGCACTCATCTCAAACTCAGCTGTCATGAGTTTTCTGAACTCTTCACACATTGTGGTACACGTGCTTCCAAAAATGATGTCATCCACATAAATCTGGACAATCATCAAATCTTTCCCTCTCCAATTTAAAAAACAATGTTTTGTCAATTTTGCCTCTTGTGAAGCCAATAGAGAGAAGAAAGGTGGAAAGAGTTTCATACCAGTCTCTAGGTGCTTGTTTCAAGCCATACGAAGCTTTATTTAGCTTGTAGACATGATCTGGATTAAATGGATCCTCAAAACCAGGAGGTTGACAAACATATACCTCTTCTTGAATCTTACCATAGAGGAATGCACATTTGATATCCATTTGAAACACCTTTATGTTGTGGTTGACAGCAAAGGCCAAGAACAGTCTGATAGCTTCCAATTTTGCTACAGGGGCAAAAGTTTCATCATAATCAATGCCTTCTTCCTGTCTGAAACCTTGAACCACAAGCCTTGCTTTATTTTTGACAACAATGCCCCTTTCATCAGTTTTAATTTTGAAGACCCACTTTGTGCCAATAGGACTTACACCCTCTGGCAGTGGTACAAGTTCCCATACTTGTTATCTTTTAAACTGTTGGAGCTCTTCTTGCATAGCTTCTACCCAACTGTTGTCTTTTAGTGCCTCTTGATACTTGACTAGTTGATGGAGTGATAGAAAGCCAGCAAAAAGACAGATGTTTTGGGATTGACTTCTGGTGAGAACCCCTTCACTGATGTTGCCAATGATTTGGTCTGGTGGATGAGACTTCATGAAGATCAAATCTCCCTTGTATGGAACAATGGCATTAAAAGGTGAAGGCTGCAGATGTGAATCATCTGAGCTAACAATTGTTGGTGACTTTGGTGATCCAACAACTGTTTGGAATGGAGGTGGAGGAATAAGAGGTATTTGTGTGAAACCATGTTGATTTTTTCCCTGTTGGCAGATCTTTATCAACAGTGGTTGATGATATGGAAACAGAGGTTGAGGGGCTACTTTGGTCAACAACTGTTGATGTAGCAGTGGCTGAGCTTTGACAGCTGTTTTGAACATCTGCTGCTCTGGCAATGGATGTGAATTTCTATTTTGGAATGATAACTTCATATCCATTGTCTGATGGAGGAGGCTGAGATGGACCCGCACTGTTAGTCTTAACAGAAACATTTTCAAATGTAAATTTATAAAGATCAAATAACTCGGCAGGGTTTGCAGGGATTTTCAATGAAGAAAGTTCATTGAACTTTACATTCAAAGTCTCTTCCACACACTTAGTCCTAGTGTTAAACACTTTGTAGGCCTTAGCAGTGGTTGAGTATCACAAATGATAACCACAATCTACTTTGGCTGCATATTTTGAAATTGAGTCTTTCAAGTTTAAAATGAAATAAGGGCAGCCAAATACTTTAAAGTATGAGATCAGTGGTTTGATTTTATACAAAATTTCATAGGAAGTCTTTTGATGCCTGGGGTTGATCAAAACTCTGTTCTGGACATAGCAGGCAGTGTTTACAGCCTTTGCCCAGAAAGTTAATGGCAAACCTGAATCTACAAGCATGGTTCTGGTAGCCTCAATCAGTGTTCTGTTCTTCCTTTCAACAACCCCATTTTGTTCTGGTGTCCTTGGAATGTTGTACTGCCTTACAATTCCTTTTGACACACAAAACTCATCCAACTCCCTGTTTCTGAATTCTGTGCCATTGTCACTCCTAAAGACTTTCACTGGCAAGTCAAATTGCTTTTCAACCTGTTTGACAAAGTCTTGCAAAATGCCTGCAGTCTCATCTTTAGAATGTAAGAATAAGTCCATGTAAACCTAGAAAAGTCATCTACAATTACCAAACAATATCTTTTCTTTTTAAGACTCATGACTTTTACTGGGCCAAACAGATCCATGTGCAACATTTGTAAGCACTTGGTTGTTTTGGACTCTTCAATGGACTTAAATGAGCTTTTATGTTATTTTCCTTTTAAACAGGAAACACAATGCTCAGGACAGGTGAACATTTTTTTGTGGAATACCTCTTACAAGGCCTTGTTTTGACAAAGCAGTGATTGTCTTGAGATTTGTGTGCCCCAATCTTCTGTGCCATGGTTCTGTCTCTTTGTTAGAGGCAGCTGAGAATACATGCATCAGTCATAGGGCTCTCTTTTGACAAATCAACTACATAAACATTGCCACTTCTTTGAGCAACAAGTTGAGTTTTTCCAGTTTTTATTATTTCTTCAATATTTTTGACCATTTCTGGTCCAACAATCTTACAACTCTCCTTAGTAAAGAATGACCCATAACCTTTGTCACTCATTTGTGAGACACTAAGAAGGTTGAAATTTAGATTGTCAATCAGATTGACATTTTCAAACTTAACTTTTCCAGACTGAACTGTACCAGAACCCATCACCTTTCCTTTACTATTATTACCAAAAGATATATCACCCCCTCCATGTGTTTTGAGTTCTTTGAGTAGGGCTCTACATCCAGTCATGTGTCTGGAGCCTCAACTATCTACATACTAAAGACTATCTAAGCATGCAGAAGCTCCCTGCACATCAAGTAAATAATTAGTCCAGGAGGGTCTCCAAAGCCAATAAGGCTTTGGATGGGGTCACAACAGTGTCTGAGTTAAGTTCAGGAACATGGACAGTGGTTAGCTCAAGGGTTTGACCAGCTTTTAACATATTTCTTTCTAACCACTGTTGGGAACCATTTCCTGTCAGTTGTTGATATCCAAAGAGATACCTGTTCACTTTTGGTTTTGAAGGCTTTTTGTAAACCTCATAAACATGTGGGACCCTTTGATATGGAGGTTGACCTTTTTCCTCTTTGGAATTGGTTAGTAGGTGGTGCATCTGTCACTTGCACATCTCTTGGAGCAGTGCTTTTGTTCAGATGTTTTGTAACAGTTGTTTGGATAGATACAAATGGTTGTTTCTTAATTGGCTGTAGATGAACTCATGGGTGTTTTTGCAGTGTATTCTTTCTTTTTAACCTCAAAGGTTTGAAGACACACACTCCTGAGTAAGATGGTTTGTTTTACCACAGATGGTGCAGCTTTTTGAAGGCTCAATGGTACTTGTTTTGTTAATGTCATAGGCCTTTAAATGAAAACAATCTTTTATTAAATGATTTTTCTTTTCAAAAAAGTCACAAAACAAGTTTTTAACCATTTCTCTCTTTTTCTTCTTTTCAGACTCCTTTGCAACAGAGTTTTGAACCATTGTTGGGATGTCCTTAAGAGGAATTACCTTGGCCTTTGGTGCTTTTACACCATCAATTGTGGTGAAATCCATGGGTTTAAAATTTTCAAGGAGGTCACACTCATCAGACCATGTGGGTTTGAATTGGTATTTCTCAATCTCCTCAAAAGTTGAGAACCCCACTGGTCTTTCAAGAGTGATTTTGTTGCCACTTTTATCAGTTATTTTGATTTCTTGACCATCCTTGTTAGTGGGTATGATTTCAACTGAACCAGATTCATTTGCAACATTGTTTTCAACTTGGTCATTTTTCCTGAAACCTATGCCAAATTTTACATTGATTTTGATTTGTTTCTCAAGCATAACTTCATAACCTTTGCTGGATTCCACCCATTTTTCACATGTGATTTGGGTTGATTCCAACTCCTTTTTACAGGTTTGATATTTTTCTATCATGGCCTGAAGTTGGTCCTTGGTTATGCTATGCTCATGTTTGAGGCTGCAAATTTCATTTTCCTTTTCTGACAATTTGATTTTCAATTCTTTTAAAGATTTTTCAAATTGTATCTCATCATTTAACATTTTATCTCTAAGGTTTCCATTCACCTCCTTAACATTTGCAAATGCTATGATGCATTTTTCTGAACATAGGTTTTTAAGAACCTAGGGTGATACCTTAGTTGCAGCCATCATGGCACAATCACAGACATGTTCACTTTCTTCTGGCTTCTTCTCTTCTTCTTTAACAGACCAGGGATCAGACAGTGGTTCCACCAGTGGTTCTAAATTTTCTTCCAACAGTTGTTCATTAACAAAAACAGTAACCACTGCTTCAGTAATTGAATCCACTATTTCTGCACTGGATGCTCCTTCTTCAGTTTCCAGCCCTTCTGGAATGGACTCCAATGCTGCAAAACAGAATTCATCACTAGACACATCATTCTTAGCATATAGAGCAAAGTTTTCATCAGCTAAATCTTCAGGCAAGCTACTCCAATCAACAAAGCCTTGGGTGAAGAAGCTTTGCTGATCTATTTGAGCAGAAGTTTGAGTAGCTTGTTGAGGTGCAACTTGTTGCACCTAAACCTGAGGAGCTAGGGCCTGGACATACTGTATTTGTGGAACAGGGGTTTGGACATAGTGCACTTGAACAGGTGTTGCAGGGTGTGCATAGTGAGCAGTGTTTACATGAGCAGCAGGGGTATATTGGGTATAATGCACAATGTTCTGAGTTTGTTGAGGTTTAGAGCTAGGATGTGTGATGATTGGTCAATTATTTTGGCTCCACCAGCTGTTATGTCAATGTAATGATGATAACCCTGATCCTTACTACTACCAGATTCTTCCTGACCCAAAAGAGCTGTGTTGCCGAAAGTATAATCATCAGCAACCTTCCCAGACTCTTGTAGCTTCTTTTTCTGGTTCAACTCCCTTTCATAGGTAAGGAGTCGACCATGAAGCTGGGTCAGACTAAGTTCTTTGAACCCAACTGAATTTCTGGTTACAAAAGCAATTGTGTCCCATTTTTCAGGAAGTGACCTTAGAAACCAACTATTTAGAGTTGATTTAGCAAATTCAACATTAACAAGTTTCAGTTCACTTATGAGACAACTAAAACGTTCAAACTGTTGTGTTAATGATTCACCCTTGATGTGACAAAAGGTTTCATACTGTTGATTCAAAACCTCTCTATTGTTTTCAATTACTTCTTCAGTACCACCAAAATGTTCCTTAAGTGCATCCCATAATTCCTTGGCATTGTTACAGTGTAACAGCCCAGCATAAATTTCATTGGGGAGTGCTAATGCTACTATGCTAAAGGCCTTTGCATCTAGTCCAATTTTTTGAAAATCCTGTTAGGAATAGTTTTCAATTTTCTTAGGTACAAAGGTTTTTGGATCCTCAGCACTCGGCACCATTGGAACATGTGGTCCAAAGGCGACCGACTTCCAACATCCTGTATTTTGTTGAGCCAAAATGTGACCCATCCTATGCTGCCAAATGTTGTATTCGGATCTGACCAACATAGGTGGTTTAAAGAGTGTGCCAGTGTTATTAGTGTCTTGTGATTGTGACGCCATTCTGGCTGTTTTACATGTCTTGAATAATCAACTTTTGTACGTGATTGTCCCTTACTCTGTTTTTCAACTAACTACGAACAATCGAAAGTATCCATGAAATCGAGCTGAACTTTTACGTCAAAATGATTGTTAGATCAAATTTGACTGTCCAAAGCTTTAATACCAATTGTTAGGATCTGAGTTTCGTAGATTGTGTTGTTTAATTAAGATGAAGATGAAACAGAGATATGAATTGCAGTGGAATATGGAAATAAACTTTGATAACACAATCAATGGAGAATAGTTTTAAGTTAACATGATTTCATTCAGTCGAAAGCTTGTATCTATTACAAGATTCAACCAAATTGCATGTACACACTAGACTCCGCCTCAGCCCGAGCTCTGTGATTTGTTCGTACTGAATGACTTATGGTGAAAGAGCTTATGGAACAGTACAAAGTACTATTCTATTTATAGTACTAGCAAACCGCTGAGCATCTTTGGCTGACGTCACCATGAAAGTGACATCTAACCTCCTAACAAACTCTAAGGACTGTTACATACAACCACTGATTACATAACTACTGATTACATAGACACTGCTTAAATAAACCACTGATTCATCATTCCACTGTTGTAGCCTAAGCACTGATGTTGAGCATCAGTGCTTTCTTCAAAGGATGATCAGTTCTTTGGAGGAGCAGAGCTTTGGTCTTTAACAGTGCTTGGGACACATCAGTTGATTGAGCTTCAGTCTTTTGTTCTTCATCAGTCCTTTGGTTAACAGCAGTTGTAATGAGTAGTACTTGGGGTCTATCAATTGTTAGATAACTACTGTCAAGGGGAGAATCTTGTGCAAACACTTCTTATGATGACCAGCAGTACTTGAACTAGTTTTGGCTTTTCATGCTCATGCTTGTTATGCACAAGGAAGGTATTGAACTTACTTACTGTTATCTTGGTAAATTAATGGCGTGTGTTAAAGGAGAAATCGAACACTACTGAATATGATTCGATCGATGATGTGTAAACAAATTTTCCTCACTCCTTTTGGGGTTTTGCTCTTATGACTGCTGCTCGACTCGTAAATCTAGCACCGACCAAAAAGGTAAACAAGACTCCATATGAGATATGGCATGGGCGTAAGCCAAATTTGAGTTACCTAAGAGTATGGGGGTGTGATGCTTACATCACAGTGATTCTGATGACAAGCTCAACCCTCTAGGCGAAAAGGTTGTTTTCATCGGGTACTATAGCCAAAGCGGTTATTTACCATCCTGATGCAAATATAATTTTCATCAAAAGGAAGGCTAAAAGATTCCTTGAATATAAATTTCTTAGTCGAGGAACTGGAAGTAATATAGTGGATCTTGAAGAAGTTCAAGGACCACAAACAACCGTTGAGGAGGTCGGAACGTCTGAACCACAAGAAATTGTTGATACTGAATCAGACTTTAACACAAGCCTTCGCAGGAGGACCAGGACTCGTAAAGAACCTGATAGATACCTTTGGCATGTTGAGGGTTCTGAAGTCCTGACAGTAGCCGAGTTTGATGACGAGCCTACTAATTATAAATCTGTTATTTCTAATCCAGATTCTGCGAAATAGCTAGAGGCCATGGAAGCCGAGATGCAATCCATGCGTGACAATCAAGTCTGGGACTTGGTTGAGCTACCCCCTAATCTCGGGCGGTAGGGAGCAAATGGGTTTTCAAGAGAAAAATGACATGCATGGAAATATACAAACCTATAAAGCACGGCTAGTAGCGAAAGGTTTCACTCAAACTCAAGGTGTTGACTATGATGAAACCTTCTCGCCCGTAGCTATGATCAAATCGATCAGGATATTACTTGCCATAGTTGCGTGCTATGATTATGAAATTTGGCCAATGGATGTTAAAACCTCCTTTCTTAATGGACATCTTTCGGAAGATGTTTATATGGTTCAACCTAATGGTTTTATCGATCCAAAATATCCTAATAGGGTATGTAAGCCAAACAAGTCCATTTATGGACTCAATCAAGTGTCTCGTGGCTGGAATCTTCGCTTTGATCAGAAAGTCAAAGAGTTTGGTATTGCCAAGAAAGAAGATGAACCTTGTGTTTATAGAAAGGCTAGTGGGAGTGTTATATCATTTCTCATCTTGTATGTAGAGGATATATTGCTCATTGGAAACAACATCCCCATGCTTAAGGAAGTTAAACATTGGTTGGGATCTTGTTTCGCAATGAAGGATCTTGGAGAAGCCGCTATCATTCTGGAAATCAAGATCTATAGGAATAGATCTAAGTGACTTCTTGGGCTAACTCAGAGCACATACATAGATCAAGTAATAAGACGCTTCAAGATGGAAAACTCCAAGAAAGGAGGTGTTCCAATGACTAAAGGAACCATTTTGAACAAATCACAAGCTCCCTCTGAGGACCGTGAGATAAAGCAAATGGAAGTTTTTCTATATGCTTCCGTGGTTGGTTCTATCATGTATGCTATGGTATGTACTCGACCAGACGTCTCGTATGCTTTCATCATGACTAGCCGTTACCAACAGAGCCCTGGGATTGCCCACTGGACTGCAGTCAAGAACATCCTTAAGTACTTGAGAAGGAAAAAAGATATGTTCTTGATATCTGGAGGAGTCAATGAGGGGCTCACCGTAAAATGTTACACTGATGCTAATTTTCAAACTGACCGAGATACCTCTCGCTCATAAATAGGTTTCGTGTTCACTCTCAACAGAGGAGATGTCTCATGGAAAATCTCCAAGCAGAGTGTTATGGCTGATTCCACCATGGAATCCGATTACATTGCCGCATCGGATGCTGCAAAGGAAGCTGCTTAGATGAAGAAGTTCATAACCGATCTCGATTTGGTTCCAAGTATCATGAAACCCAACCAGATATTTTGTGATAACACAGGTGATATTGCTCAAGCCAATGAGCCTAGATCTCATCACAAAGCCAAGCACATTTTGAGAAAGTTTCACTACCTACGTGAGATTGTGGAACGTGGAGACATCGTTATAAGCATAATTGACACGGATCAAAACCTAGCTGACCCATTTACTAAGCTAATAACTCAAGAAAAACATGGCCGTCACAAGGACGCTATTGGGCTTAGATTAGCTAGTGATATGTTTTGATTTAGTATTTGGATGTACGAACATCAAACAATTGTACTCTTGCATTCATTTTTGATTTACTAGTTAAATGTAATGCTTGAATCTTATAGTTGTGTTCGAATTTGATATGTTTAATCCATGAATCATGTATTCTAAATTGTCCGAAGTCGATCAGACTCGTGGGAACGATTCTGAACTAAGACTTTTATGAATTTGGGCTCAAATGGTTGTATTCCAAATTCACAGGCCTCGTTGTGAATGACGCTGGATGTAACTCGCATCAAATTATCTTCATGGATTTAGTCATAAGATGTTTTTGACAAAGGCATACTCATCTGGTATCCTCTGACCTGAGATACATATTAGAACTTTCGTTTACAAAGAACCATTCTTTGATTACTGTCACCCATTGTCGCGTAACTGCCAATCATAAAGGCTAGTTGAGAATGGATCTTAAGTTCAGTGGGAGTTGTATGTAATCAATAGGGAATTTTGTACTCTTACATTAAATGTAACAACTAGGCATCAGGGCACCCTTGATGATTCATATTGGAGAAGTGTAAGGCCTTACGCAAACTGACTGTGTGTTTGATTGGACCACTATGAATCTGGATCGAGAACAAGAATAATTGAAACACAATATGAGAATGAGTTGATCCATGTCTCATAGTTTCAAATTGATGTTTTCTACTGAAAGGATAGATGACAACGATTGCTATAAGTCTACTGTCTTCAATTAGCAAGTCGTTGCTAAGGGGAAGATACCTTGGTTAGTGACTTTAAAGTGTCATGACCTATTGGGGGCAGCTATGTGTAGCTAGAGCACTGCTGGGTGTCTACGTTGAGATCTTTTTGGAGACCGTCTAAGTGGGAGCTGTTGGATATTAATGTCCGGTTCAATAAGTTAATGCTACTGACCCGGTCTTAACCCGTAAGAGTTACACCGTGGGCAACGAACTAAAATCCACCTGACTGGTTTAACTGGTAATTACGAACGATATGCGAAGCGAATCACAATTATATTTATGATCGTGAGCGGGTTTATATTATTAATAATCGTTATTAATAATATAATTGTTTATCTTAATTAATAAACTTGCATCGCCACTTATCGCACATGCATGAACTTCTCGCTACTTGTCGTTCATGCACTCTTGCATCGCCACTTGTCACACATGCATGAACTTATCGCCACTTGTCCAACTTGGGCATGCATGTCTGCCACTTGGCAAGCATGCATGCAACTCCATACTCCATATATAGTGTTGTATGGACTTGCTTTAAGGGGTTAGAAGTTTTGCACAAGAGAACTCTCAAAAATACTCAGAACTGGTCACCGCCCCCGCCGTGCCACCGATACCGTAACCGCCGCTCCGCCGTTGCCGCCGCTTCGCCGCCACCGCCGCTACTCGGAGCTATACCCGCGTTCATCACTAGCACGTGTTCGTTGAACCTTGGTGTCTCACACCCCGATATTTCCACGTATTACCGGTGGGGAGTATCGTGACGTAGTTGATATCATCATGGTCAAATAATCACAGTTTAAACGCACAGCGGAAGTCTAAAGTAATAATACAAACCGAATTGAAATTATAATAAAATATTACACAACGATTGTAAGTGGATCCACAGGCGGATCTAAAACAGAAAGAAAATATTCTTCAACAGACTTTAAGTATTAAAAGCTTGTAAGACTCTTTATTTAATACTCAGGAGTTTCCAGCCCATTACACGTAGTACCTGCACTTAGTCTTTTTGAAAAATACGTCAGTTTACACTGGTAAATACAATTAACTGATTCTTTTGAAAAACATTTATAAAATTGGTTTGGATGCACAAGGCATAAAATCTTTTATAACTTGTGACAATTATTTAAAAATAATCTTGTATACAGATTTACATGTTTGTCGTCCGTTCAAGACTGGAATAGAAGAGCCGGTATAAGATTAATAGACACACCACATGTATAGGCCCACAAGGATTTTCCTCACGAGTGAGATACCGTTTATACATACGCAACTGTCATGTGTATGCCTACATCCCGTGCTTAAGCTGTGGCCATTTCAAATGAATGAGCCGAGGATATCCAGGACACGGTCATTAACCCCCCAAAGGCATTGTATCAAACAAAACAGATTAAAACAGGTTATGTAAATTTATTAATCACAATCCGATTTAATGATTTCATACCCGACCAAGAGGTATTATTACAATACCGTATCCCAAGCCCGTATAACGGAAAATAAGTTAAAAGTATTTACCTGAGCTAAAAGTAATTTGTATTCTCAGTCGTATATCAATCAGCAAGTACAAGTAACTTTTACGGGGCTCCTAATCTAGAACAAAGGTTTTAATAACCTATTAGATTCCTAACGGGTCTTATTTAAGTCTTAACTTAGACCGGTTAGTTTTAATGAAATGTTTACGGTTCAAAACGCAAGATTAAGCGGAGACCGGATTAGAATGTGATTTAGATCCAACAAGTATGAAGACTTGTATAAAATGGGTTAACTAAATACATTCTGTATTTTGAAGTAAAAACGATAAGGTTTGACCCGTTTCGGCTAATTTATGCAAACTAGTTACATAAACCGTACCGAACGCGTATATGCATAACGGGTAACTGAATGAGTCATGTACAAGTTCAATAAGTTATAATGCTTAAATTATGTTGTGATATCAGTAGGATATCTTCCATTATGCCCAAAACGAATTTAAAACCAATCTAAGCCCCGTAAGGGTATTTTGGTCATTTTAATGTTTATAAAAGAGGTTAAATAATAAACTGAGGTTCTGGTCCAACAATATTAGTAAAAAAAATTATTTTATCAAGTTAATTCAGCAAGATATCATACATATGTGAGGTTTATCATTTATGGCCAAACTATGCACCTTAGGGGCATTTTGGTCATTTCACGTATGCTTTAAGGGTCAAATTGGGGAATCTGAGTTCAATACTTAAGCTTACTGTTAAAGTATAAAAATTTATTTTTAAAATCAGTAGGTAACAAGTCTTAAGCGTTAAATATGGTTTTAAACCATACTATGCGCTTAATAAGCATAAAAGTCGGTATTTGACGATATATGAGATGTTTATAAAATTTTGGAGTTCTGATCAGTTTCTAAGGCTTAAAATACTTTATTTAACATATGAAATCAGTAGGAAAATGTTTGGTATCAAAATGATATGTAATACTTAATTTATCAATGAAAATGGCAATTTCGACAATGCGAAATTTACACTAGAACTCTATGTTATGATCAGTATAAAATTTGACAAAAATTTCCAAAAATCCCTAAATATTATATTATGACAGTGGGTAGCAAGTTTGGTGCCAAAAATTGGGTTTAAATATGATTTATACTGAAATTGCCATTTAATTAATAAAAAGCTTTCAATTTACGATATCTTGCATAACTTCTATTTTAGACCATAAACTGATGTCAAATTTTAGGGCATGCTTATAAATCAGTAATAAAGATTTTTGCCCTCTCACATTTTCAAAAATCTTGTTTTTATATCAAAAGGGCATAACGGTCAACTTTTAAGCATTTAACGGAAACATGCAATGAACTAGGATTTCTATAGAACCATATTGTATAACCTCAGAGGGTTATACTAACATATAATATGGTCCTAAAGGAACCCTAAGGCATAACTAAACTAAACTAAATCGGGTCAGAACTGAAAGTCAAAGCAAAAGTCTACTTTTGCGACTTTCGTTTGCGAACCGAGCCTAAATTCAGAATTGTCGGGTTGAACATGCCTAAACATGTTCTTATATTAATTACCAAGTTATTTAAGTGTTAAAACATGTTCCATAACTTCAGCATTATCAGTTATGAATAATTTTGCAAAAACTGACTCGTTTGACTTTTTGTTAAGACGTTTGACCCGACAATTGACTGAGATAACGTGATAATTTGAAGGTGCCCTTTTAAGGGTTTAACACCTACATAATTACCAACACATAGCCACTTTTAATTCAAATAATGGCTGGACCGTTAGTGATTAATCACAAAGTCAAAGCGTAATTATGCTATCTTTGACTTTCGGTCATTAAGCTAATGAAACCTTAACTATAGAAACTAAGAACACTTACTAGAGTCCTTAGCATGAATATTCAACTGAAGAAAGCTTCCTTGAACACCAGGATGCTTCAGAGAGTGAGAGTGAATGAAATTTTGAAAGTGTGCAAATGAAGAACCCAAAACAAGCTCCTTATCTAGGAATTTGGATGCTCTTGGATCATTGCAACTGTCCCTAGGATGTTACCAGATGATCCCAAGTGTCCATAGGGTAGTAAAACCAGTTGCACAGTCCCTGGTATCGAAAACAGCCATGCAATGGCGGTGGAACAGGCTACAACATGCAGCTGTACTGAAATCTGTCGCTGGTGACTCTGTCGCGGCCCGCGTAGACCTTGGAGGGAGTCTATGCGGCCCGCGTAAACCTGTAAATCCGGTAAAAAGTTTCCTAGCTTTGCAATTTCAGTCCCTGATCCATTTTAAGTTTAAATAACTTTCTTTTATTGCACTATTGACCCCCATAGTTAACTTTTAAGAGCCTTGGGACACAAATTAACTCCGTTAAGCTCCTGGTTGGTTGCTAGACCACCCTAAATGTTCTTTAAGTGCGTATAAACTCCACGAAATCATTATTCATTATACATGGAAACATAATGAAGTATTAAAAAGCCTCGGGATCGATAAAAGATCATTCAGAGGTAAAAATTAACATGTTGACACATTTAACCCTTATGCTTTGTAAACTTTGATCTTTAAGCACAAACGGCTTTCAATGCTTAATAATTTATTCATTAAAGAATACGAACGTCTTGTAAGGTCAATCAAAGGCATAAGTCTGGCATGTTGACACTTTTAGTCCCTCTAAATTAATTCATTACACGTTAAACTTCATGACACGTGTCGTTTCTGCATTGGACATGATTTTGCGAGGTGTTACATCGTCACCCCCTTAAAAGAAATCTCGCCTCGAGATTTACTGAAATAAATGAGGGTACTTCTATTTCATCGTGGATTCAACCTCCCACGTGTATTCTGGGCCTCTACGGGCATCCCATTTTACTTTTACGATCGGCACATGCTTTCTTCGAAGCTTTTTAACCTACCGATCTTCGATTGACAAAGGTTTTTCAACGAAATTCAAGCTCTCATCCATCTGCACATCCTTATGAGACATTGCTAGCGACTCTTCGGCTAGACATTTCTTTAAGTTGCAGATGTGGAATACGTTATGTATCCCACTGAGCTCTTCGAGTAGGTTCAACTTATAGGCCACTGTTCCAACACATTCGATGATCTCGAATGGTCCTATGTATCTTGGGCTCAGCTTGCCCTTTTTGCCAAAACGCATCACCCCTTTCCAGGGTGACACCTTGAGTAATACTTTATCACCTACCTCGAATTTCAGTGGTTTACGCCTTTTATCCACGTAGCTTTTCTGCCTATCCATGGCAGCTTTGAGACGATCACGGATCTGAACAATCTTGTCCGTCGTCTCCAGAACTCTATATCAGGTCCTGATAGTTGGGTTTCTCCAACTTCCACCCAACAAACTGGCGTTCTGCACTTCCTTCCATACAATGCTTCAAAAGGCGTTGCTTGAATGCTCGAATGATAGCTATTATTGTATGAAAATTCAACTAAAGGAAGATGGTCATCCCAACTTCTACCCAAGTCTATAACACAAGCCCTGAGCATATCCTCAAGCATTTGAATCGTACGTTCGCTTTGCCTATCCGTCTGAGGATGATAAGCAGTGCTGAAATTTGAATGAGTGCCTAAAGATTGTTGAAAACTTTTCCAAAAATGCGATGTGTATCTTGTATCTCTATCATAGTTAATAGATACTGGAACACCATGGAGAGATACTATCTCATCCACGTAAAATTGAGCTAGCTTATCGGAGTTGTGCGTTTCCTTAATTGGCAAGAAGTGGGCTGACTTGGTCAGCCTATCAACTATAACCCAAATCGTATCATTTCTGCGTTTCATCTTTGGCAACTTAGTGATAAAATCCATGGTTACCATTTCCCACTTCCAAGTGGGAAGTTCAGGCTGTTGTAGCAAACCTGACGGATTTTGATGCTCGGCTTTAACCTGTGCGCACGTCAGACATTTAGCCACATAAGTGGCTATAGATTTCTTCAAACCTATGCACCAATAATTTGCCTTTAAATCCTGGTACATCTTATCACTGCCTGGATGGACTGAATATTTTGAACTATGAGCTTCTTGAAGAATTACGTCTCTAAGCCCTCCATGGATTGGAACCCAGATTCGACCATTCATCCTAAGGATTCCATCCTTGCCATATGATAATTGATTAGCAGTTACGCCTAACTTCTCATTCAGATAGTTAGTTTCTAATACAACTTCCTTTTGAGCGGCTAACAACCTTTCATTCAAGTTGTTCTTCAGTTCGATGCTTTTGGCATTTATTCTAATAGGTTTGATCCTTTCTTTCCTGCTCAAAGCATCAGCAACAGCATTCGCTTTTCCTGGATGATATCGAATTTCACAATCATAATCGTTTAACGTTTCCATCCATCGGCGCTGCCTCATGTTAAGATCCTTCTGATTAAACAGGTGCTGAAGGCTCTTATGATCAGAATAGATCATGCACTTGGTTCCATATAGATAGTGCCTCCAAAGCTTTAGTGCAAATACAACGGCACCCAATTCCAAATCGTGGGTGGTGTAATTCTTCTCGTGCACCTTTAATTGATGGGATGCATAGGCAATGACCTTGCCCTTCTGCATAAGCACACAACCCATACCTGTGTGCGATGCGTCGCAGTAAACGACAAACTCCTCAATCCCTTCTGGCAATGTTAACACAGGAGCATTGCTTAATTTCTGCTTAAGAATCTCAAAAGATTCTTGTTGCTTGGGACCCCATTCAAACTTTATATTCTTACGTGTCAATGAAGTTAGAGGTGCAGCAATCCTTGAAAAGTTTTCAATGTAACGTCTATAGTAACCTGCTAGACCCAAGAAGCTGTGAATTTCTGTAGGTGTTTTGGGCAGTTGCCAATTCATAATTGCTTCAATCTTAGCGGGATCCACCTGGATACCACGCTCACTTACCACATGTCCAAGAAATTGGACTTCACGAAGCCAAAACTCACATTTGGAAAACTTGGCGTAGAGCTTCTCTTGCTGCAGAAGTTTAAGGATACACCGAAGATGTCTTTCATGATCGGCTTGACTCTTTGAATAAATAAGAATGTCATCAATGAAGACAATGACAAACTTTTCCAGATACGGCTTGCAAACGCGATTCATGAGATCCATGAATGTTGCAGGTGCATTAGTGAGCCCGAAAGGCATCACCAAGAACTCGTAGTGTCCATATCGAGTTTTGAATGTTGTCTTATGCACATCTTCGTTTCTGACCTTCAACTAGTGATAACCTGACCTTAGATCGATCTTTGAAAAGTAACTTGCCCCTTGAAGCTGATCGAATAGATCATCGATCCTGGGTAACGGATACCTGTTCTTGATTGTAACCTAGTTTAACTCGCGATAATCAATGCATAAACGCATTGAGCCATCCTTTTTCTTCACAAATAGAATTGGTGCTCCCCAAGGGGATGAGCTAGGTCGAATATTACCCTTTTCCAACAAATCATCCAACTGTGTTCTCAATTCTTTCATCTCAGTTGGTGCCAATCGATACGGTGCTCTTGCAATTGGTGCTGCTCCAGGAATGATATCGATTCTGAATTCCACTTAGGAGGTAATCCAGGTAGTTCTTCAGGAAAAACGTCTGGATATTCAGAAATAACAGGGATGTCTTCAATCTTGGGCTTTGGTTCATCTACGGTTACTTGTGCCATGTAAATGACACAACCTTTCTTCAAGCACTTCGATGCTTTAAGCATAGAAACTTGCTTAGGTAATTCGTACTGTGTATCTCCCTGAATTGTTAATGGCTCGCCATAAGGAGTCTTGATAACCACTTGCTTCTTATCACATACAATTTAGGCTTGGTTACGAGATAACCAATCCATGCCTATCACTATGTCGAATCCTGCCAATTTCAACGGAAGCAAGGATAGCGGAAAAGAGTGATTCCTAATGGATATAAAACATCCATCTAGAACTGTTGAAGCAGTCTCTATAGTACCATCGGTCAATTCTACTTCATACTTTATGCTTAGAGTTTTAACAGGCAGATTTAATAATTTACAAAATTTATTTTCTACAAAAGACTTGTCTGCACCAGAATCAAACAACACTCTAGCATAAACATCATTTATAAGAAAAGTATCTGTTATCACATTGTCGTTCTGTACCGCCTCCTGATCATTCATCTGGAAGACTCGAGCATTAGTCTTCTTAGCCTCCTCAGGCTTCTTTGGATTTTTAGGGCAATTAGTCTTTATGTGCCCCATTTCGTTGCAACCATAACAGGTTGCATCCTTAATTTTCTTGCAATCCAAAGTCTTATGCTCTTTGGACTTGTAGATCCCACATCTAATAGACCTTGCATGCGATTTCGACTGCGTTTGTGATCGTGATTCGAGTTTGCATTTCCTGAAATGGTGTTTCTGGCAGGTCTTACATTTGGGTTTCTCACCTGACTGTTGGTTGTCCCTTTTAAACCCAGAATTCTTCCTATGATCTGAGTTTCCCTTTCGTTTCTTATCGGAGCAATGAGAACTCTCATCCTCCCGCTTTCGCTTTCCTTCCTCATAATTCTTAAGCGACCTTTGCCTAATCGCATCGAGTATAAGAGATAAGGACAGATCAACCACTGACCTAAAGGTGGTAGGTCTGGATGCTTTCACATTTCCCTTGATTTCTGGAGCTAAACCTCCAATAAAACGAGCTATACGCTTTGGTTTCGGTGTGACCAAATAAGGAACCAATCGGGACATGGTGTTGAAGCTTGTAAGATATGCTTGGCAATCCAAGTTCTTCATGACCAGAGTCAAGAAGTCGGTTTCAATCCTTTCCACCTCATGCTGAGGACATAAATTTTCCCTGATCAATGCAACAAACTAATACCAAGACAAGTTATACAACGGAATCTTCCCTGTAGCTTGGATTAACGACCTCCACCAAGCTAAAGCTTCACCTTTAAATGATTGTGAAACAAATTTCACAATGTCCTGCTCTGCACAACCACTGATATCAACCACAGTATCCATCTCATCGAGCCATGTCATACAATCAATGGCTCCTTTTTCTCCTGTAAAGTCTCTTGGCTTGCAAGAGAAGAAGTATTTATAAGAGCAGGTCTTAACACGTGGCTCCTGATTGAGCACGATTCGCTTGGATGGAATATTTATCTGATTCGACGAATGATGAGAATCGTCCTTATGAGATGCGTGTGACTTGGAAGGTGGTTTTGTATGAGGTACAGATTGGGTCCTGCTACGAGTACCACTTGATTCTTTGAACTGTCGGTCCATGGCTCGGGTGACAGCATTATCTATCATTGCTTGTAAATCTGCACCAGCTACATTAATTTTGGTGGTATCATTTCTCTCCCTAGGATGACTGTTAACCTCTTCTGATTCAGACATGCTGAGGCTTGATTGCTATAAAACAATTGACAATATTTTATTCAGAGGTTACTATGGAATCATCATTTTTTATGGTTCATTTAACCATGGTATCTATAATCCATATTGGTTAATTTGTTAGTCATATTTATTTAGGATTTTCATTATAATTTATCCTCAGTTATAAATCATTAAAGATTTTAGAGTGGCACAAAAGGCCTAGTCACAAGGACAGTTTTAAATATTATAAGCCATGATCTTATAAGGTCAAGGTATTAAGGTTTGAACATAGTTCATCACCTTTTCTTGATAGGTGGTCGTAGACTACAACTGTCTTTTGTCTTATTGGACAATGAATATGGCCCGTAGGCACTTCATCACTCATAGATATTTAAATCAGGTAAGAATAAGGAATCGGAAATATCCAATACAAGGATGACTAGTGTGATTTTATCGAATCACATTTGCCATGAGTGCTAACATGTTTTCAGATGTTAACAAGGATTTGAATCTTAAAAAGGTTTTACCATCAGGGCCATGTCTAAAATGACATATGGGCTAGGTTATACCTTCAAGATTTCCTTTAATATTTTATTGGCATATCAAATTTAAAATGGAAGTGATATTTTGATTTATTTCATACAATATATTCATGTATATAATAACAAATGAATTTTAAAATAAACATTCCATAAATTGAAAGAAGTACATAACTGCCCTAAACGGGACTTTTCAATAAATAACTTGTCCACACAGGGACAGAAAAAAGAAAGATAAGTCCATGCAGGGACCAAGTACATAAATAAAATGTCCACACAAGGACTTAATTAAAAATAAAAATAACAAAACAAATAAATAAGGAAGTTCAATAATCCCTCTTCTTCTTCTCCCCCTTTATTAGGTTTGCCAAACCCTTAAGTAGACCCTGGCGGGTTCTACGCTCCTCCTGTACCTGTTGCTCCACCTCGTGCAACCGTTGAAGGATTTCCTGGTGCTGCGGTGGCTGGATATGTGGCGGCTGCGGCGGTGGCGTAACCGCCTGAAAATGTGGGTCCTCAGAAGGGACCTGTTGGTGTGGAGGAGAGTTGTGGTGAGGGGGAGTGTACCCCCACTTGTATGTAGCCCATCTCTCAGCGAAAATGTCAGGGCCCCTGTATGGCGAACCATGGAAGGATGATCCGCTGGATATATCAATGGGATGCGTCGGCGTCCCAGTCGGTGGTAGCTCGGGGTCTGGATCCTCGTCCATCTCCATATCCTGCATCTCAGGATAATGATCAACTGGTCCCAAAGGGTTTGGACCCTCTGGTTCTTGTACCTGGTTCATCGGATTGAACCGGCTCTGGAAGTATGAGGTCGGGTCTTGGAAGGCACGGTGTGAACCCGATCGCTGCAAAGGTATGAAGGAATGGTGAGAATGGTCGGACTCGTTGTTCTGATGCAGCCCGAATGAATCATGATAAGATGGTGATGAACTGAGTGAGACAGAGCCTCTCACAGGCTCTAAATAAGTTCTCCAATCCTCGTGAGGACTAGAGCTAAGGTTCGCTGATGGAGTATGCAGGTGAGATGGCCCGGCTTCATAGTTATTTCTTGCAGTCATTGGTGCCTTTCCTCTTCCACCTCTCCCTCTCACACGTGGCGGCATTTTGTCTTTGGAAACTGTCCAAACAAAAGAAAAACAACAAAAGACAAAAACAATTAAGATTAGGATTAATCCTAAGTCCTTTGCCTAGACTCGGAAGTTGAGGAATGTGCAAACTATGTCATTGAGATTAAACACAAAAAGGCTAGTGTTTAATTCACTCAATGTTGGCTCTGATACCAACCTGTCACACCCCAATATTTCCACGTATTACCGGTGGGCCTAGTGGGGAGTATCGTGACGTAGTTGATATCATCATGGTCAAATAATCACAGTTTAAATGCACATCGAAAGTCTAAAGTAATAATACAAACCGAATTGAAAGTATAATAAAATATTACACAACGGTTGTAAGTGGATCCACAGGCGTATCTAAAACAGAAAGAAAATATTGTTCAACAGACTTTAAGTATTAAAAGCTTGCAAGACTCTTTATTTAATACTCAGAAGTTTCCAGCCCATTACACGTAGTACCTGCACTTAGTCTTTTTGAAAAATACGTCAGTTTACACTGGTAAATACAATTAACTGACTCTTTTGAAAAGCATTTATAAAATTGGTTTGGATGCACAAGGCATAAAATCTTTTATAACTTGGGACAATTATTTAAAAATAATCTTGTATACAGATTTACATGTTTTTCGTTCGTTCAGGACCGGAATAGAAGAGTCGGTATAAGATTAATAGACACACCACAAGTATAGACCCACAAGGAGTTTCCTCACGAGTGAGATACCGTTTATACATACGCAACTGTCAGGTGTATGCCTACACCCCGTGCTTAAGCGGTGGCCATTTCAAATGAATGAGCCGAGGATATCCAGGACACGGTCATTAACCCCCCAAAGGCATTGTATCAAACAAAACAGATTAAAACGGGTTATGTAAATTTATTAATCACAATCCGATTAAATGATTTCATACCCGACCAAGTGGTATTATTACAATACCGTATCCCAAGCCCGTATAACGGAAAATAAGTTAAAAGTATTTACCTGAGCTAAAAGTAATTTTTATTCTCAGCCGTATATCAATCAGCAAGTACAAGTAGCTTTTACTGGGCTCCTAATCTGGAATGAAGGTTTTAATAACCTATTAGATTCCTAACGGGTCTTATTTAAGTCTTAACTTAGACCGGTTAGTTTTAATGAAAGGTTTACGGTTCAAAATGCAAGATTAAGCGGAGACTGGATTAGAATATGATTTAGACCCAACAAGTATGAAGACTTGTATAAAATGGGTTAACTAAATACATTCTGGATTTTGAAGTAAAAACGATAAGGTTTGACCCGTTTCGGCTAATTTATGCAAACTAGTTACATAAACTATACCGAACGCGTATATTCATAACGGGTAACCGAATGAGTCATGTACAAGTTCCATAAGTTATAATGCTTAAATTATGTTGTGATATCAGTAGGATATCTTCCATTATGCCCAAAACGAATTTAAAACCAATCTAAGCCCCGTAAGGGTATTTTGGTCATTTTAATGTTTATAAAAGAGGTTAAATAATAAACTGAGGTTCTGGTCCAACAATATCAGTAAAAACATTTATTTTATCAAGTTAATTCAGCAAGATATCAAACATATGTGAGGTTTATCATTTATGGCCAAACTATGCACCTTAGGGGCATTTTGGTCATTTCACATATGCTTTAAAGGTCAAATTGGGGAATCTGAGTTCAAGACTTAAGCTTAGTGTTAAAGTATAAAAATTTACTTTTAAAATCAGTAGATAACAAGTCTTAAGCGTTAAATATGGTTTCAAACCACACTATGCGCTTAATAAGCGTAAAAGTCGGTATTTGACGATATATGAAATGTTTATAAAATTTTGGAGTTCTGATCAGTTTCTAAGGCTTAAAATACTTTATTTAACATATGAAATCAGTAGGAAAAGGTTTGGTATCAAAATGATATGTAATACTTATTTTATCAATGAAAAGGGCAATTTCGTCAATACCGAATTTACACTAGAACTCTATGTTATGATCAGTATAAAATTTGACAAAAATTTCCAAAAATCCCTAAATATTATATTATAACAGTGGGTAGCAAGTTTGGTGCCAAAAATTGGGTTTAAATATGATTTATACTGAAATTGCCATTTAATTAATAAAAAGCTTTCAATTTACGATATCTTGCATAACTTCTATTTTAGACCATAAACTGATGTCAAATTTTTAGGGCATGCTTATAAATCAGTAATAAATATTTTTGTCCTCTCACATTTTCAGAAATCTCGTTTTTATATCAAAAGGGCATAACAGTCAACTTTTAAGCATTTAATGGAAACTTGCAATGAACTAGGATTTCTATGGAACCATGTTGTATAACCTCAGAGGGTTATACTAACATATAATATGGTCCTAAAGGAACCCTAAGGCATAACTAAACTAAACTAAATCGGGTCAGAACTGAAAGTCAAAGCAAAAGTCTACTTTTGCGACTTTCGGTTGCGAGCCAAGCCTAAATTCAGAATTGTCGGGTTGAACATGCCTAAACATGTTCTTATATTAATTACCAAGTTATTTAAGTGTTAAAATATGTTCCATAACTTCAGCATTATCAGTTATGAATTATTTTGCAAAAACTAACTCGTTTGACTTTTTGTTAAGAAGTTTGACCCGACAATTGACTGAGATAACGTGATAATTTGAAGGTGCCATTTTAAGGGTTTAACACCTACATAATTACCAACACATAGCCACTTTTAATTCGAATAATGGCTGGACCGTTAGTGATTAATCACAAAGTCAAAGCGTAATTACGCTATCTTTGACTTTCGGTCATTAAGCTAATGAAACCTTAACTATAGAAACTAAGAACACTTACTAGAGTCCTTAGCACGAATATTCAACTGAAGAAAGCTTCCTTGAACACCAGGATGCTTCAGAGAGTGAGAGTGAATGAAATTTTGAAAGTGTGCAAATGAAGAACCCAAAACAAGCTCCTTATATAGGAATTTGGATGCTCTTGGATCATTGCAACTGTCCCCAGGACGTTACTAGATGATCCCAAGTGTCCCTAGGGCAGTAAAAACCAGTTGCACAGTCCCTGGTATCGAAAACAACCATGCAATGGCGGTGGAACAGGCTGCAACATGCAGCTGTGCAGAAATCTATCGCTGGTGACTCTGTCGCGGCCCGCGTAGACCTTGGAGGGAGTCTACGCGGCCCGCGTAAACCTGTAAATCCGGTAAAAAGTTTCCCAGCTTTGCAATTTCAGTCCTTGTTCCATTTTAAGTTTAAATAACTTTCTTTTATTGCACTATTGACCCCCATAGTTAACTTTTAAGAGCCTTGGGTCACAAATTAACTCCGTTAAGCTCCCGGTTAGTTGCTAGACCACCCTAAATGTTCTTTAAGTGCATATAAACTCCACGAAATCATTATTCGTTATACATGGAAACATAATGAAGTATTACAAAGCCTCGGGATCGATAAAAGATCATTCAGAGGTAAAAATTAACATGTTGACACGTTTAACCCTTATGCTTTGTAAACTTTGATCTTTAAGCACAAACGACTTTCCATGCTTGATAATTTATTCATTAAAGAATACGAACGTCTTGTAAGGTCAATCAAAGGCATAAGTCTGGCATGTTGACACTTTTAGTCCCTCTAAATTAATTCATTACACGTTAAAGTTCATGACACGTGTCATTTCTGCATTGGACTTGATTTTGCGAGGTGTTACATGGTGTCTCAACCGGTTAATTACTAACCGAAGGTATACCTAAACCCCCTATGGTTTGTGTTTTTATTTCGTGTTTGCATGTCGGTGACCTTGTTCCATTGCGGGTACACCTTGGTATAAAAGTGTTCATATTATTTATATATTGTTACCTTTGCTTCCATTGCTTAAAAATTTATATATATATATTTTTCCACTAGTTAAAGTTTAGTTTAACTAATTTATATATATATATATATATGTATATATATTTGTCAAAAGTGTTTGACTAATCTTTGTAACAAATAAATAGATACATATATGAACCGGGTTCAAAAAAAATCTACATACCACAGATTCCCTTCAGCTAGATTCTTACTATCATCGTTAAAAAAGAAATTGAACTCATCACTAGTTCGTCAACTGCATTCAAATCTTCTTGAATATCACCTCCTCTCGCATACCTATGCTTTTAAATCCGTCTTAGCATATCCAAGAATCAGAAATCATAACTATATTCATTAAGAACACAAATATGCATTACTCATGCTCATACTTTAATAAGTTTAATAACCACATACACTAAACAATTTATGCTAAAAAAATAATTGGGGGCACACAAGTACTAATACAAACAACTTACACAATCGTGCCAATCAAGAATGATTCTACTAAGCTATTCAACGAAGTTTGGAAATAACTATCTAACATTTCTATGTTTCATGAGTATTTGATCCATATGACCAATTAAATACTACACAAATACATTTGACTTCCGATATCAAGAAATTGACCTATGCGGTCTTTAAAATCAATGAACAACATGGACTTTCTACATATATAATTTCATAACAAATATTATGTGCTCGTAACCTTAACGAAATCAAAACTAACAATTCAAACCAAAGCGGATATAAACCACTCACCTTTGGCTATAGGAAAACATGATATTGTTATCATCTATCTTGTCCCATCAACTCCCAACCTTCTGTATACTTTTTTCGCGTATGGATGGTGTACATAAAGTTTCTTGTAGCCAACAGGCAATAAGATCCACTTATGTAGTTGTGTTTATTTTTACATCACAAACGTTTCTCCGGTCTCGTATTGTAGATACAACCCCATTAAACCATCCATGCAACACAATCAAGTTCCATTGCATTCGTATCATCGAGAAATAGTTTCGGGTTGAAACCCGTAACTCCAGCCACCACTGGCCGCTGCAAACCGCCATCAGACCACCACTTCCTTTCTCTCTCTAGTTCCATGCATTTCTCTCTCTAACTCCAGCCATTCTTTGTCACAGATGAGCCTAAATCTTGCTTTTTATTCATTCCATTATTGCCTAATTGCAATATACACCCTCAAGTTTGATTCTTACAACAATGTCTCTTTAAGTTTGGGTGAGTCACAACTCACAAGATGCAGTAACGATATTTCCTTGAAGCAAACCCGTCATATATCTCAACTTATATTACTAGAATGCAAACCGTTAAAATATGTTGCTACCCAACAAGTTATTTTCCTCTATTAAGAATTCCAAACAAATAATAAAATATTGTTTTCACAACTACACTCGAAACGGGATGTTTCAACCTCGAAGGGTATCTCTACCAAATTAAATACAGTATTTCAAAACTATTTTAGAAGTTCATTGGAACTTCTTTCCATCAAATTACATGCTTATACTTTTAAGTTAATGTAAATCCCGATTTAGGATGTCATAACACTACCCCCTCTTGCGGTAGGTTCCGTTCCCAAAACCTCATCCTTTCAAAATTATGTTTATTATTACCTTTCAACTACCATTTCCTCCCAAGCGCTAAAATAAAACACATACATGTATATCTTTCTTGAAATGACCTATCGTATTCCATTGGCATATATTCCTAGTCTCCGACATTTATTCCATCCTATCAAATCTTCAATTCAGTTTACCACATAAACCCTATTAGTGGCATGACATACTCATGCTTATATATACAAGTTGCTCTGAGCCAACTTGTATTATTATCTTCTTCGTCCGTCACCGAATTCTAAATTTCCGTTAACATCATATCTTACAATTCATACACATATTTTTAATAGTAATCAAATTTTACATTCATTCCACATTCCAAATCACATTATTACATTTCATTCATGTTCATCAATTACTTGCAAAGAACTCATCTATTGTTGCCACTTAGACATTTCATCAAACACTTGGCGTGCGTACCATATTTAAGGCACAATGTACAAGTACTTCATGCTTTACTTCCGAGTTCATGGTATCAATCACCATGTTTCTTTCGAAAAAAAAAACAATTATCAATCATTCATGATTACGAAAAATAGAATAATCTCTAGTCCTTTCAACCTATTTATCAATTTGGCCACATATGATTATGGGTTTACCCAATATTTGACCCCCATAATCCCACCTTGCTAGTTTCATGAAATTAACATAAATTCTAACTCAATAATCAGTTATAAGCACAATTCCTACTAAGATTCACAAAGAATGCTAAGATTCATACATCATGTATTGAGTCTCTAACCAAAATCCATTATCAAGTAATTTTCATCACTTACCTCGTGTTTCAAAACTAGACCACTAGAAATCCTCCATCATGAAAGCATTTAGGGTTGGATTCCATCATCAATTTCAGGATTTAGAGTGGTTTGAGAGAACTCTTATTCTCCTTTGTATATGTCGACACACACACATATCCGGGGTTTTTATTTTGTAAACAACATTAATTCAAACTTGCAATTTCGGCCCGCCGTGTTTGCCATTTGATCTCATTTGTCACAAACTGCATTCCCTGCTATTTAAATTATATTACCTACATAAAATAACTTAGTTATTTTATTTCATGCCATAACATAAGAAAATATACTGATAAATTAAAAATTCAGGTTTTGAGACGTTACAATCTTATTTATATACTAACCAAAAGATTTCTTGGTAATTATCGATCCTCTATAAACACAATTTGTTTGCTAGGTGTATAAAGGTTAACTTTTGTGAGAAATGTAGGGAATTTCAGGAAAAACTCACTAATGATGATAAGCTTGCTCATGATGGAAACTAGAGTCTTCTGTTAGTGAAATGTTGGATGTTTGAACACATTAATTTTTTAGAATTTTTTGCATGGCATAATTTAAAACCGTATAAAACCGAACTAGGCCGTAAGATTTTAATATATATTAACTTTTTAAATATTCTATATCACAAGTATTTAATTATTTATATTTTACATCAAGTTCGGTAAAAAATAATAATATGGATGACTATAGATTTCCAAAGTGTAGTGTAGCAATGTAAATGGTCGGGGGTCATCTGGTAATTTAGTTTAAGATTTGCCTCATGTTAAGGGCTCTAATCGAGCTCGAATTTAAACGAGCCAGCATGGCATGACTTACATATTTTTTCGAGCTGAAAAGTCGAGCTTGAGCTCAACTCGTAAAAACTTTGAGTCAGCTCAAGACCAATCGAGTCGGCTTGTTAATTTTTTTATTAACGGTTAAAAGGACACCCTTAATGAACCAAAACAACTAACCAATCATCAAGTGACACCTCATTTCAATCAAAACTATCAAAACTTATCCCAAATCAACTGAGGCGGTGTGCTATACTACTATCCCTTCAAGATGAACCCGATTCCAATTTCCAAACTTTCTAGCTTTTCCTTCGGTATCAAGCTCAGCTCAGGTTCACCATCTCAAAATCCCATCCAAAACCATTTGTGGTGGTATTCCATTTGGTACCATATGAATCAAGACCCTATCTCGAGGATGCCCCTTATACCTTGAAAAAGTAACAATGTTTGGGTAAACTTGTTTAAAAAACTTATTAATATATTAGAAAGTCGACAAAACTATTTATCCCATTAGCTTAAGTTATTAAATTATAAGGCACTAAAAATGACTATGAGTTTAAGTTAACTCGAGCACCCTCTTAGACTCTTTAGTTAACTAACCAATGGACCTTATGGAAGCTGTTTAAAATCTAAATGATTGAAAGTCCAAGTTGCATTTAATAGAAAGTTGTAGGCGGTGGTTGGTCACGGTGAGGACCGGTGGACGTGGGATTTAGATAATTCAGGCAGTTTTTCCGTGAAAAGTCTTAAAAACTGGCTACAAAATTCCAGGTTCACAAATCTAAGGAACGAGTTCGTGTGGAATAACTGGCTGCCAATAAAAGTAAACTTCTTGACATGGAGATTGTCGTTGGAAAGACTGCCAACATTAGCTGCGTTAGCAAGGAGGAATGTTTGGTCTGGTCAAACTTTTTCCAGAATCTGTAATCAGGTGGAAGAGGATGAGGACCATCTATTTGTTAGTTGTGAAGTGGCACAGAATATTTGGAATTTTGTTTCATATTGGTGCAAGGTATCAAATATCTATGCTTTCCGGGCAAAAGACTTACTGGATTGGCATAAATATGTTAGAGGCAGCATGAAGTGGAGGAAACTAATTTATGCGGTTATGCAAGTGGCAATATGGGTACTATGGCGGAGCAGGAATAATCTCATTTTTAATGAGAAAGAAATACATTTGGATAGGATGGTGAATGAAATAAAACAACTGGGCTTTGTATGGATTGGGAGCCGATCGAATTTGAAGGATATAACGTGGGAGGAATGGTGTAATTTTGATATAGCAAGGAAATGTTAGTAGTCGGTTAGTTTAATTTTGGTGTATGTTTTTGATGTATGTAATTGGTGTATGCTTTTGGTGAGGGCTAATACATTGTTGGCCCTTGATATAATAATAAAATTTTGTTGGCCATTAAAAAAAAAATAGAAAGTTGTAGGATCTAAAGTGTGTGATGAGCAAGAAAAAATATATATATAAACTACCAAACAAATGCTATTATACTAACCCTTTATTTCTGACACTTGAATTTTAAACTCAACAGATATAAATATTATAAACACTGCGAATATTAAATCTTCATAGGGTGTCACACTTGTTATCTATTTAGTCTCTTTAATAGGTTGAAATACTATTTCAACTGGATTTTTTTTGCTTGTAACTTTTTTTTGAAGGTTATCTGCCTAACACAAACACTTTTTATCTGATTTTTGATAGTTAGCATGGTATTGGTACGTCTCGTAAATTTTCCGATATCAATTTCTCATTAAAACTAAAAATTTGAATGTGTTAAACGAGTTTTAAGAACACCATTAATATCAATCATGTTTTTTTTTTATAAAAAATAATCCAATTGTAATATGATAACCTCAAGAAGATGAATTCAAGAATCCGGTGGAGATCTAATCAAAACCATAAAACCAAATGTGAAATGTCCATAGTACCCTTTGATTTGCCTTGCTTTATGTTTTCCCTCCATCTTGCAAGAGCGCCAAAATGACCCGCCAACTGGTGTTTTTGGCTCAACACCAAGGGCAATATTTTAATTTAAAGTCCCAATGGGGGCACTAACGTAATTAATGTCACATTGCTAGTCAATTATTTTATTTATTAAATAAAAGAATGTTGAATATACCTTCCTTAATATAAAATATCCAAATTTTCATTATCCTTGAAATTACATTTATAAGTTTTAAGAACTTTGTGTTTACGGAAATATACTTTTGACTATAACAGAAATAGCCAACAAACCCTCATCAATCATTCTGGATCTTAAAATTTTGAGTTATACAATCAAAACAAACAAAATTTTGAGTTATACAATCAAAACAAATGATTATTGATTATTGAAATCGTATACCTTGAAAAATGGTGTATCATCTTACTAATTTTTTTTTTTTTTTTATAAAGGTAGTATTAACAACCAGAAATATACGTCGTTAGTGGCGGACCCAGAATTTTTTTTCATTGAGGTCCATTTTTTTGTATAAATTTTTTTCACAAACAAACATTAAAATTTTCAGGTCGGTCATCGTAGTCGGGTCGGGTGGGGACAGAGCTAGGAAATAATGTAAAAGCCTTTAGTGGACATGAAACCACTACATTATCAAGAACCATTTTTAAGCATCAAGTTATCAAATAGTGGTGATTAATAAGTTGTTTGGAACCAATAGCTACCTAAACAACACAATTACTTCACATAACTTCAAAATTTTGTTTAATTTTGTTTAAGTTTTTTTTTTTTTTTTTTATGAATGCCACTATATGTTGGAACTCTTATTTGGTAATTAAATGTGAAATAAAATCATTCGGAGATATTAAATTTATCACTCTAAAGAAGCATATTAGATGGTCAATGGATGGTTGTGTTGTTTTAAAGCACTAGTTTAAATTTGATGAAAAAAATAAACTAAAAAGAGGAGATGGAAGACTTGAACTTGAAATCTATTTGTTGGAACATAAGGGAAGTTACCACCACTCCATCTTTGTTTTTAATACTATGGGGTCCAAATAATTTATTTTATGGGGTCCTTAAAAAATTCAACATATCGGTTCTACTATTTTTCTAAAAAACATTGGGGTCTGTGGACCCCGACCCGTAGCATCTGGGTCCGCCCCTATACGTCGTATTATGTAAAACACTACATATCGAAATCAAAATTACACTAATATGACCACTATAAGGACTTGATCTTGGAACACTTTTTTACCCAAGGAAACCCATCTTCATCAACAGAATCACAACACCCAAATTCTTTGAGTCAAACACCGCCTCATTTCTTGTTTTCCAAATCATCTAACATGATATCATGATAATCGATTGAACCATTCTCTTCTTTATTGGTGACCCATGTATTCCTTCATGAATCGTTACTATATCATTGAAAGAGAAAGCGAATATGGGAGGAATAGAACACCATTGAAGATAAGCGTTGCCATATTATAGTCAAGACATAGCAAGTTGAGAACATATGATCCAATGATTCCTCTGCCTCTCCGCAAAGCGGGCACCACTCTATGTTAATGGAAATGTCGCATTTGGCTAGAGCAACTCTAATTGGTAACCTATCTAAACCTGCCCTCCATCCAAAAAAGCTTACCTTTTAAGGAAGCCATCCATTCCACCAATACTCACTGCCAATGTTTGTTGGAGCCATGCCCACCATCAACCGTCGTATAGAGCTAACCAAGAATATACCTTCCGAATTGTCCACCCATTTCCAAGAGTCCAACTTGGGCGCCAAACCTACATGGGTAATCAGATTCATGCAATTAACTAACTCGACTACCTCTTGACTCGATGACGGTGGTCTCGACCATACCTAGTTATGAGATAATCCCACCTCATTCGTGGTGAGACGATCACTAACAGAACAAAACGTGTTCCTGTCCAATCGGGAAATGGCAAGAAAAAAGGCATTTAGAGTGTTATCGTCCACCCAATTATCTAAACAGAAACGTAAGGTAGTACCATCTCCAATCACTCCCTGCATAAGTTGCTCCATACTAATATTGCACAACCTCGGAGCAAACTCGGTTTTAAAAATACTACACCAAGTCCCTGATCTACCCGGCTTAATTGGAAAAGCTCCCAACGTCTAGGGGTATGGTGCAAGGACGGGTGGTCCTCCATAAATGGTTAGGTTCCACTTTAAATTTGCATACCCAGTTTGCTAGGAGGCAACGATTAAAATCCCAAAGAGAGCTAAAACCGAGACCTCCCAATTTAACTGGTGTTGTGACGTCTGATTATTTCACCCATGACATTTTGGCCTCTCCAAGGAACCACCCCTAAAAAAATTATGTAATCTCTCTAACTGGTCAATCACACCAATTGGTGCTTTGAACTAGGAGAAAGAATATGTTGGTCAACTCTCAAGCGTTGACTTGATAAGAGTCACCCTCCCACCTATAGAAAAAGTTAAGGCCTTCCATAGAGATAGTCTTCGTTGAAAGGTTTCCACCATTGGACTCCAGTTTGACCTCCTATTCATATTTGCCCCCACTTTCAAACCTACGTAGGTTAAAGGCAAGTTTCTGGCTTGGCACCTTAAAATGATAGCAAGAGAATCTACCTCCATATTATCCACACCAACTCCATACAAATTTGGTGTACTCTTTTCTAGTGTAGTCAAACATCGTTAAATGTGTGTAAGTGTTATTTGTATTGAAATGTTGTGTGAATGAGATTACAAGGTGAGGGCTATTTATAGACTCCGCATTTACACAATATCATCTCTAAGGTTTACATATTTAACTTCTAATTGTCCATAGTTACTTTGTGTCTAATATTTCTCTGCAAGCTAAGGCTGGGAACGACCGATAAGAAACCTGGGGTTTTGGATTTGGACGAAGATGATGAGAGGTGTTCTATATGACAAATTGTTGGATGAAGCTAGGGACGTGGTGGTTGTGGGAGATGATAGAGGAGTAAGTGTGGATGTGGATATTGGAGGAGTGGTTGGTTCAGCAGGAAGTTGTGATTGTGTATTGTCAAGTGGAGTATTAAGAGGAAATGTAGAATCGAAAAAAATGTGTAAGGGTTGGATTTTGGAGATAAAGGAGGAGTGGAGGAAATGTTTTGTTGGAAGGGGAAATTGTGTTCAAGAAATTGAACTATTAAGCAATGTAGATGCGATCATTTGTTTGATCGAAGCATCATACCTAGGGCTGCAAACGAACCGAACGAACAAACATGAACAAGGCCTTGTTCGTGTTTGTTTGTTAAGAAATATATGTGTCACGAACACTTATCGAACAAGATTTTATGTTCGTGTACGTTTATGTAGGTTTGTTAATTTTAGACAACGAACGAAAACAAATGTGATGAACACAAATGAGCACAAACTAGTGTGTTCATAAACACATTTGGAAACAAATGAACATAAACAAACGTTCATGAACAAAATATGTAATACACTAACACTTACTAAATATTTTATTTGTCGAAATTTTAAAGTTTCTAAATAAAATATAAAAACTAAAAATACTGATGAACTATCAAACACAAACGAACACATTGCTAAATGTTCACGAACATAAATGAATGTACACGGCCTCTGTTCATGTTCGTTCATTTAACTAAATGAACAAAATTTCTTGTCCGTGTTCGTTTGTTTAATAAACTAACGAACACAAACGAACTTCCCGCCAAGCGGTTCATGAACTGTTCGCCAAACGTTTGGTTCGTTTGTGGCCCTAATCATACCCATAATGTTGTGGACTATAGCCAAGGAAAATACAACAAAATTCTATTTTATGAGGATTGTAGGGTTAAAGATAAGGAACACATTGATAAGAAAATACTCATAGGATGGAGTAGTCAGGGTGTCGATGGAAGAGATGTTCGAATGGAGATTTGTTAGAGGATGTTCTAGATGGCATTCGATTGATAAGATAGACAGTTGTGTCAAAGGCAAAGTGCCAAAATCATTTGGGTATAGATGATTGTGCAAGAAGAGTGAGACCAGTTTCGCCAATGTGTCGTTGACAGGGCTCAACAAAGCCATTTTGCTCATTTATATAGTTATATGTGGACATGATAACCGATGGATTATGCCAGGAGATTGAAAGAAACTTCCCAAAGGTCTGAATTCACCCATTCCATCCATTTGAACTTGTTTTTTTTTAAATTGACGTTTAGCCATGTGAACAAAGTTTGTGAATGTGTTGTAAACATCAGATTTTGTTGGTTAAAAGAAAAATACATATATAATGAGAGAAATGATCAACACAAAGCAAGAAATATCCATGATCATTAGAGGATAAAACAAGCACAACCCCCAAACATCACAATATAAAAGATTAAAAGAATGTGTGCTGCGAAAATTAGAAACATGTAAATGCATTTTTGTTGACAATAAGACAAACACTACATGAAATGGAACTAGATGTCTTAGTTACAGGTAAGGAATAACTGTAAAGCATGAGACTGAAGAGAGTCTTATGTGGATGACTGATATGAGCCAAATGCAACATATAAATTATATCAGATAAGGTATAAAAACAACCCTTCTTAGTACTAATGTTGGAAAAAAGTGTGTTTCTTTGTATACTTTTGATTTTCAGGATTAAAAGAGCTTAAATGTACAAAAGGAACAAATTAGCGGTAAAAACCAGCATGAATACAGAACAAGGGAAGTTTATACAATATACAAACCCTCCGAGCTTCACCCCAAGACCAAAAATAACAAATCAGAAGACAAGCATGGTTAGTGCCTGTCAGACATGGGGTCGTGCCACACCCAAGATTCAAGGAAGAAAAAGACAAACAGAAGCAGGCAAGAGACACAGGGCCGTGTCTCAGGGAAACGGGCCATGGTCAATTTCCAGATATGCAAATAATAGATAGTACAACAAGTACAATGGCCACGGGGTCATGCCATTGACACATGGGGCTGTGTGAGCATCCGGACTGACAAGCTCATTAAATAAGACAGAGAAGAAGGAAGGCCCGGGTTTGTGCCCATCAGGAATGGTGTAACGCCCTGCGTCCCTGAACTTTTATCTTTTGTCAATTTTAGTCCCTATACAATGTGAAACTTTACACTATGTGAAACTATGTGAAACTTGGTTCTTTATGATACTCGAATCTTGAAACTTTGAATCTAGACTCTTGACTCTTGATGCTTGATACTTATTAAACACTATGAACCTTGAATCTTGAAACTTGAAACTTGATGATAGATACTTGATTCTTGAAACTAGAAACTTGATTCTTGACTCTTGATACTTGATTCTTGACTCTTGATACTTGATTCTTGACTCTTGATACTTGTGGAACGAGAAACTTGAAACTTGACACTTATTAGTTAGCTTATGGAAACTTTTGTGTTAGTTATACAATCTAATCATATGATGATGTTACACAAGAATACGCAACGCAACGCTTAATCCAGCTCGCTAAATCGAATCGAAAGCTGAAAACTAGCTCGCGCGAATCGGCTGTCCGAATGGACATCCGATCGGATGGCCATCCGTCCGGATGACCATCCGATCGGATAGCCATCCATCCGGACCGCCATCCGATCTCGCGCACTTGCACTGCCTTATCCTCTCTACCTTATAAATAGCCTGTCACATCACTTGATGTGACATGCTCCTCCGACCAAGGCGACCCTTCAACTTCCCAGCCCCTTTTCTTCCGTTTTTCACGCGATTCTTGTTAGTTTTTATCTAGATCCTTGTACAATCTTGATCATTACACAATCCTTCATCTTATTCTCGGTCGAATCACGGATTTCCACCATGAAATCATCAAGATTTGGGCTCTTGAAAGTGACGTCACCATGGTTTCAAGTGGTGTGATGTCATCTCAGCAAGACTAGCCCATATCTAAGTGATTTCACAGGAATTCTACATGTTTTATACAAATCTAAACGTTTTCAATCGATTATATGTTCATTCCTTCAAAACCTTCTTAAACTTTTACTTGAAATGGTGAAATCCGGACCCAAACGGACTGCAGACTTGTGTTTAGTCTAGAGTCGGCTTGGGGATGGATTATCATCGGAGAAGATGACCGGATTACGGATTCAGATAGGAACACCGCCAAGAGCAGACGTCTGACCGGACGGGGTGATTCCCATCCGATCGGACAAGCTGAACTTTGGATGGGTTCCCGTTGCTTGATACGTTACCACGTCACCTTCGTTAAACTCGAACTTAGAAGTTTTACAAACGTTTAAAGAAACAAGAACACCAAGATGAACGGCCATCCGATCGGACGGCCGTCCGACCGAATGACCGTCCAACCAGGTGGGTTATCTCAGTAAACTTTAACACTTAAACGTTTTGAATCAAAACTCAGAACTATTAAACTTCTACATGAACAGTCATCCGATCGGACGGTCATCCGTCCGGATGACCATCTGATCGAACGACTTAGACTTATACTAACAAGAGTTTGAACGATTGTACACAACACACATTGATCGAATGACTGAGGATCGAATGGTCATCCGTCCGGATGACCATCCGATCGGATGAGGGTCACTTTAGTCTATAGGTCATCCGATCGGATGACCATCCGTCCGGATGGCCCCGGATGGCCATCCGATCAGTAGACATGTCCAACACCTTAACGCTATGATTCGACGTTCTGTTGACGCTTATCTGTTAAACTATAATCAGGCTAATCTCAACACTCCCTTCGATCCGTCAGTAGGTGTCGATACTTAGCACCCAAGGTGAGTATACTCGATCCCCTTTTGTTTTAAACGCTTTTGGGATGCGACATGTATTCTATAAACTTGATACTTGAAACTTGTTTGGAAACATACTCTATCCTATGTGAATGTGAAACTTGATACCTTTTGAATTCTTGATTCTTTATGCTATGTGAACGTTTAATCCCTGTGTGTAGTTCCGCCTTAATAATAGTAGCGCTATAGGAGTAATGTACCTCCCCATTATTCTCGGGGGTATTGTTAGGAGGAGACATTTATCTTCCCATTATTCTCAGGGAAGAGCTTTTAAACGCATTGGGATTTTTGGGCTATAACTTGGACTGCGTAAACTAGCATGGCTGAAACTTTTATATGTTTACATGACGGATATGTGTCTTTTAAACTATTGTGATACTATATACTTAAACTTGTATACTCGCCAGTACATTATTGTATTGACGTTATTTTAATACATGTTGTAGGCTGATAGGATGTTGGATCCAAGATACAAGCTAGGATGACGCTTAGAAACTCGCCTAGTTAATTTAAGAAGTTGAACAATGTTTGATGTTATGTACTTGATACTTTTGATGCGTGGTTGATGTTTAGACAAATTAATATGAATCTTGATTAATCTATATTGACACATTTAGTGTTGTGGAAACTTCTGAACAATCTGAATCGCTTAGTGCCGCGCCCCGATGTTTCCGCCATCGGTTGGGGTGTGACAGATTGGTATCAGAGCCATAACTATAGGGAATTAGGGAAAGTAGGAATGCTTTGCCTAGTCTATAGTTCTAGGAATCTTGAATCTTATCTGTTGTTTAAGACTTATGCACTCTACCGTACTTGCTTCCTAGCAACACACTTCCCGTAAAACTTACTTGCCTTTCCTAAGGCTGATACAATATACACTTGGATACTTTGGAAACGCTGCTATGCAGTGTTTGTATTTTGCACGAGATTGACCCTCAAGTTAGGAGTGACATCCGAACCTTGGAGGGAAGTTTCCATATCATATTCTAGTAGGTCTTATCTTTTGATAGGTACCGACATTATTAGGGTACGAAGTTGTCAAGCTAGAGGTGAAACTCACATCTTGATAACTAGTCCCACTCTTTGATTTTTCTGTCTCGCCAAGGTCTTGAAATTCCCAATCAATTAGGGATGTGAAATGATCGAAAGGACAAATATCATAGGCCTAACATCGATGACGTATTTGTCTAAGTAAGTCAAGACACGTTGCCTCAATTCAAGAGGGGTTCGATCCACTTTGGTTAGTCAACGTTCCTCTACCCGGAACAATCCTATGATTTATGAGCCTATCTTTTATGCTGTCTCGATTTTATATGTGGTTTTAAACTTGATTCTTCGTTCAATTTGAGACTTTTACATAAATCGCACGTTGTCCACAATCTAAAACAATGATCATAATCTCTCATGATCGAACTAAATTTATGATGCTTTATTCATATTGGTAAACTACGTGGAATCTTGATTGAACTATAAGAAACATGATTGAACGTGATACTATGTGAAACTACTTGTTAATCTATGTGTTGTTGTGGTAGCAAAACACTATACATAACATGGCACTGAAAGACGAGACAGAAGTAACATGGACGAAACATGGTGGATACGCCACTGGTACTTCCTATATATAAGTGTTTCCGACATGTTACCAACTTTCGTACCACGTGCCATGCGAAATCTAGTGTTTTGGCAGGCCGGTGAGGAGAATGTTGAACACTAAGCTATGTGAAGCTACTTGTTTAATGTATGTGTGTGGCTGTGAGTGGCAAAACACGATACGTAGCCTAGCACCGAAGACGAGACGGACGTGACATGTCCGAAACACGGTGGATACGCCGCTGGTACTTCCTATATATAAGTGTTTCTGGCATGTTACCAAACTTTCGTACCACGTGCTATGTGAAATTCGTGGCTTTGCAGACTCGTGGGGGAAATGTTGAATCTACTTAATTTATCAATGTGAAAATGATGGAATCTAATGTTATGGGTTGCGAAACATGACACCGACGACGAGACGGGCATGGCATGATCGAAACATGGTGGATAGGCCGATGGTACTTCCTATATATTAGTGTTTCTGTCATGTTGCCGAACTTTCGTAACACGTGCCATGTGGAAAATTCGTTGTTTTATGGACTGTGGTGAGGATGTTGAACGATAAGCTATGTGAAACTATTTGATTAATCTACGTGTATGTGATGATGATGGAGTATATTGTCATGGTTGGTAAAACGCGACACGTAACATGACAACGAATACAAGGCGGGCGTGAGATGCCCGAAACATGGTGGATACACCGCTGGTACTTCCTATATATAAGTGTTTCTGACATGTTGCCGAACCTTTGTACCATGTGCCATGCGAAAGTCGTGGGTTTGCGGACTGGTGGTGAATGTTGAATCTACGTGAAACTTGTTGAACATTTTGGTGAAACTTGAGTCTTATGCAATCGTGCGTGAAACTATATACTACGAGACTTTATGATCTAGACTTATACGATCCTTTTCTTGGATCTTTATATGTCTTCCCGTAAACTCTCCGATTCTCTCAAGAGATCCAGGTCTAACTCTCAGAAGAAGACGTTGTCTTTCATGACCGAGCAGATCGCTCGCATTGTGCCTAAGATTGTCACTGAGATCCAGGGATCCAACACTCCACCCTCCTCTGTTGACTCTAAGACAGATAAAGTAAAGCCTATAAAGTTCAACTACAAACACTTCGTCTCTTGCAACCCTAAGACCGTCACGAGTAGTGATGGGGTGACTGCTATGCTAGAGTGGTTTGATAGCATCGAGGTTACCTTCATCAACAGTGAGTGCCCAGAACACTTAAAGACTAGGAGTGCAACTAGCATGTTTCAAGGAAGAGCTCTAGAGTGGTGGTCAAATGAGAGAAACATCCGCTCCAATGAGGAGGCCTACGCTCTTCCATGGCCTGAGGTGCGAGAATTGATGATGCTCGAATTCTGCCCTCCCCATGAACAGCTAAAGCTCGAGGAAGAATTCTGGCACCTCAAGCAGATTGGAGATGACAACCTGGCTTACACTACCCGTTTTAAACAACTCAGCTTAATCGTGCCTCACTTGGTTTCTAATCCCAAGCGCATGATAACCAAGTACATCAATGGGTTACCTCATGCTATGCGAGACTCGATTGAAGCAGCTCGGCTTGAGACTATTGAAGAAGTTTATCGTCTGTCAGCAAGTTTGAACAACAATCGTGTACGTGATAAACAGTTTGGAAACTCCGCCCCCTCGAAGTCAGCAAACCAAGTTACTCAGCAGCCAAGTGGCGGCAGGAACAAAAAGAGAAAGTCTCAGGGTTCAGGGTGCAATGCGATTGTCCCTGCTGCAAACCCTGGTGTTAAGACTGCTCTTGCTGTTCCAAACCCTCCTACTCTAGAGAACAAAAAGCAGTACACAGGGCCTCATCCTAAGTGTGCAACTTGTAATTTTCATCACCCTGTTACTTCTGCTTGCCGCCTGTGTACCAACTGGAATCGCTATGGTCACACAACTCCCTACTGCCGTCAAGTCAACCAAGCACAGCAAGCCCCAGCTCAGGCAGCTCTACCAGCTCCCCCAGCTCCTCCGCAGAATCCTAGACTAGTCAACGTTGTTCGTGCATGCTACAAGTGTTGAGACACTACTCATCTCCGTAACCAGTGTCCGCAGCTAAACCAGGAGCAACAGCCAGCCGCTCATGGACGAGCGTTCAACCTCAATGCTAATCATGCCCGTAACAAAAATGACGTCGTTAATGGTACTATCTTCGTCAATAATCTTTACGCATCGATACTGGTGCCGATAGAAGCTTTGTGTTCGTAAAATTTGAATCTTTGTTAAATTGTGCACACTCAAAAGTCGTTCTCGGTTGAGATTGCCGATGGTAAGTCTATTCTAGTTGATTCTATTCTCAGTGGTTGTTCCTTGACTCTTAACGATCGCATTTTCACTATTGATCTCATACCCATGCAATTGGGTAGTTTTGACGTCATAATCGGCATGGATTGGTTGCGTGAGAACCATGCTAAGATCACTTGTCATGAGAAATACGTTCGTTTACCTCTTCTATCTGGTGAAACTTTACACGTTTATGGAGACCAACCTTTTAGAGGACTGAAGCTGAAGTCATGCACTCATGCGAATAGATGCTTACGTAAACCGTACTTTGCCTTCTTGGCCCACATAGTGGAACAAAAGGGCAAGGGAAAGAACATAAGCGAGGTTCCAGTATTTCCCTGAAGTCTTTCCTGAAGATCTTCCTGGTCTTCCTCCTCCTCGATCTGTTGATTTTCGTATTGATCTCATACCTGGCTCGACTCTTGTCGCCAAGGCTCCTAACCGATTTGCACCCTCTGAGATGCAAGAATTATCTAGTCAACTGCAAGAACTGCTCGACAAAGGCTTTATACGTCCGTGTACCTCTACGTGGGGTGCTCCTGTGTTATTCGTCAAGAAGAAAAATGGTTCGTTTCGTGTGTGTATTGACTACTGAGAACTGAATAAACTCACCATTAAGAATCGTTACCCTCTTCCTCGTATCAATGATCTATTTGACCAACTACAAGGCGCGTCCTGTTTCTCTAAAATCGACCTTTGATCTGGTTATCATCAACTCCGTGTTCTCGAAGAAGATGTTCCCAAAACCGCATTTCGCACTCGATATGGGAACTACGAGTTCGTGGTCATGCCTTTTGGCCTGACCAACGCACACGCCGTGTTCATGGATCTTATGAATCGTGTTTGTAAACCTTATTTGGACCGTTTTGTGATAGTCTTTATTGATGATATACTTATTTATTCTAAAACTATAGCTGATCATGAACGCCATCTGCGTCTTATGTTAGAACTATTACGTGGTGAACGCTTATATGCAAAGTTTTCTAAGTGTGAGTTTTGGATCAATGAAGTACAGTTTCTCGGGCACGTTGTTAGTAAACAAGGAATTCATGTTGACCCTTCTAAAATCGAGGCTGTAAAGAACTGGAGTACGCCTAAATCTGTATCCGAAATTCGTTCCTTCTTGGGATTGGCGGGTTATTACCGTCAATTTATCTCGGACTTTTCAAAGATCGCGGTCCCTCTCACTTCTTTGACTCAAAAAGAGAAACCTTTTGCTTAGGGTCCCGAGCAAGAGGAATCATTCCAGACTCTTAAGAACCTTCTATGTAATGCTCCTGTCCTCGCCCTCCCTGATGGGAATGATGATTTTGTGGTATACTGTGATGCCTCGAACTGTGGCTTGGGCTGTGTGCTCATGCAGCGTGACAAGGTCATTGCTTATGCCTCTCGCCAACTCAAAATACATGAGAAAAACTATACTACCCACGTCCTTGAGCTTGGCACAGTTGTTTTTGCATTAAAGATCTGGCGACACTACCTATATGGTACTAAGTGTGTGGTTTTCACGGACCATAAGAGCATGCAGCACATCTTTAATAAAAAAGAACTGAATACGCGTCAACGACGATGGGTGGAATTGCTTAACGACTACGACTGCGAGATTCGCTATCATCCTGGCAAGGCGAATGTCGTGGCCGACGCTCTCAGTCGTAAGACTCATGTTAGTAGCATTCTCTGTTCTCATATCACTAGTGGTCTTCATGCTTGTATCCATGAAGCTCAATACTCGTCAGCAAACGAAGGAAGTCTAGAAGTGGAAATCCTAGGAGCTACATTCGATCAACTTGAAACAAAGTCTGATGGACTTCAATACTGCCTCAATCGCATCTGGGTGCCAGATCGCGATAACCTCCGTGAGCTCATTATGAATGAGGCTCACAAATCTTGATACTTTATTCATCCTGGTGCTGATAAGATGTACCATGACTTGCGTATGACTTATTGGTGGCCTGGCATGAAGAAAGATATCGCTGCGTACGTTTCGAAGTGCCTCACTTATTCAAAGGTGAAAGCTGAACATCAACGTCCTTCTGGTCTTCTTGAACAACCCAAAATCCCTGTTTGGAAATGGGATAGTATCGTTATGGACTTTATAACTAAACTACCCCGTACCCCTGCTGGTCATGATAGTATATGGGTTATCGTTGACCGTTTGACTAAATCAGCCCACTTTCTTCCTATTCGTGAAGATTTCAAAGTGGAGAAACTCGCTCGAATCTACACCGATGAAATCATATGTCGTCATGGTATACCCATTGACATTATCTCTGACCGCGATGGTCGATTCACTTCACGTCTTTGGCAAACTTTCCAGTCCGCTATGGGTTCCATTTTGAATCTTAGTACAACCTTTCATCCTCAAACGGATGGAAAGACTGAACGCACTATACAAACCCTAAAGGATATGCTCCGCTCTTGTGTAATCCACTTTGGTGGTAATTGGGATGTACATTTACAATTGATTGAGTTCTCGTACAACAACAGCTATCATTCCGGTATTCAGATGGCTCCTTTAGAAGCTTTATATGGTCGCAAGTGCCGATCTCCTCTCAGTTGGCATGAGATTGGTGACAAGCAACTTACTGGCCCTGAGATCATTCAAGAGACGATGGATAAGATTCTTCAGATCCGCGATAACTTGGTCAAGGCTAGGAGCAGACAAAAGAGCTATGCTGATAAAAGGCGTAAGCCTCTGGAATTTGATGTTGGAGATCGAGTACTGCTCAAAGTATCTCCCTGGAAGGGAGTGGTTCATTTTGGTAAGAAGGGAAAGCTCGCCCCTCACTATGTGGCTCCTTTCACGATACTCGAAAGGATTGGTAAGGTGGCGTACCGACTCGACCTGCTACAGGAACTTAACAGTGTACATCCGGTAATCCACGTATCTAATCTCAGGAAATGTTTAGCCAATGAGGAACTTCAGGTTCCCATCGAAGACTTGCAAATGAACGAAACCTTACATTTTGTGGAGAAACCGGTAGAAATCATGGACCGAGGTGTCAAGCGATTGAGGCGCAACAAGATTCCCATAGTTAAGGTACGATGGGAAGGCAAGCGTGGCGCTAAATTCACTTGGGAACTCAAGAGTGAAATGAAGACCAAATATCCGCAGCTCTTCGAGCAGTCTTCCTCTTAGATTTCGCGGACGAAATCTCCTGAAGGAGGGGAGACTGTAACACCCTGCATCCCTGAACTTTTATCTTTTGTCAATTTTAGTCCCTATACAATGTGAAACTTTACACTATGTGAAACTATGTGAAACTTGGCTCTTTATAATACTCGAATCTTGAAACTTTGAATCTAGACTCTTGACTCTTGATGCTTGATACTTATTAAACACTATGAACCTTGAATCTTGAAACTTAAAACTTGATGATAGATACTTGATTATTGAAACTAGAAACTTGATTCTTGACTCTTGATACTTGATTCTTGACTCTTGATACTTGTGGAACGAGAAACTTGAAACTTGACACTTATTAGTTAGCTTATGGAAACTTTTGTGTTAGTTATACAATCTAATCATGTGATGATGTTACACAATAATACGCAACGCAACGCTTAATCCAGCTCGCTAAATCGAATCGAAAGCTGAAAACTAACCCGCGAGAATCGGCTGTCCGAATGGACATTCGATCGGGTGGCAATCCGTCCGGATAACCATCCGATCGAATGGCCATCCGTCCGGACCGGCCATCCGATCCTGCGCACTTGCACCACCTTATCCTCTCCACCCTATAAATAGCCTGTCACATCACTTGATGTGACATGCTCCTCCGACCAAGGCGACCCTTCAATTTCCCAGCCACTTTTCTTCCATTTTTCACGCGATTCTTGTAAGTTTTCTTCAAGATCCTTGTACAATCTTGATCATTACACAATCCTTCATCTTATTCTCGGTCGAATCACGGATTTCCACCATGAATCATCAAGATTTGGGATCTTGAAGGTGACGTCACCATGGTTTCAAGTGGTGTGATGTCATCTCAGCAAGACTAGCCCAGATCTAAGTGATTTCAGAGGAATTCTGCACGTTTTATACAAATCTAAATGTTTTCAATCGATTATATGTTCAATCCTTCAAAACCTTCTTAAACTTTTACTTGAAATGGTGAAATTCAGACCCAAACGGACTATAGACTTGTGTTTAGTCTGGAGTCGGCTTGGGGATGGATTATCATCGGAGAAAATGACCGGATTACGGATTCAGATAGGAACACCGCCAAGAGCAGACATCTGGCCGGACGGGGTGATTCCCATCCGATCGGACAAGCTGAACTTTGGATGGGTTCCCGTTATCTTGATACGTTACCACGTCACCTTCGTTAAACTCGAACTTAGAAGTTTTACAAATGTTTCAAGAAACAAGAACACCAAGACCAACGACCGTCCGATCGGATGACCGTCCGATCGAATGGCCGTCCGACTAGGTGGGTTATCTCAGTAAACTTTAACACTTAAACGTTTTGAATCTAAACTCAAAACTATTAAACTTCTACATGAACAGTCATCCGATCAGACGGTCATCCGTCCGGACGACCATCCAATCGAACGACTTAGACTTATACTAACAAGAGTTTGAACGATTGTACACAACACGCATTGATCGAATGATTGAGGATCGAATGGTCATCCGTCCGGATGATCATCTGATTGGATGAGGGTCACTTTACTCTATAGGTCATCCAATTGGATGACCATCCGTCCCGATTGTTGGGATTTGTACATGTTTATCAAAGTATTTTATCCGTATAAAATAAAAACGCAGCGGAAATAATTATTTAAAAACATGTTACTTACAAGATATAAAACCATTTTATATGTAAAACCCAATCCCAGATCCATATACGAATATGCATGCTATCAAAAAATCAAAACACAACCATAGAGTGTTTAGAATACTACCTTCCAAGGAGTAATGGATATGAAGAAGGTGATGCTTCTTGAACGGTTGCCTTCAAGTGTAGAAGACCTCAAGCTTGTATACCCCAAGCCTTCCAACAAACACCTTATGTTTAGCTAGGAATTCTACACTTATGAACTCACTAAAAACCTCTCTTGAAACCAATTCTTGGAAACCTTCTTATGGCTGATTTTAGAGAGAGAACAAAGGTGATTTTACACTTGAAATAACTTGTAAAATCAAAACCCTTGAAGCCCTACCCTTGGCCAAAATTATGAGAGTATTTCTTGGAGTTTTGCACTTGATTTGTTTCAACCTAAGACACCTTCAAATCAGCCACAATATGACCGAAAATTGAGAGCTTCTCTAAGTCTTCCTCTTGCATTTTTCATACAAAAATAGTCTTAAATCAAGAGAGAGAAAGTTGCCACCAAAACACCCAATGCATGAGCCTCTTACACATGCATTTGCATGCATCCCTATTGGACCAAAATGGTTTAGGGAAGAACACCCAATCAAATGCCATCTAACATGTAAGATGTGCATGTAACTTGATTGGCCATTTTGTCTTGGGAAGGGGGGCGGCCTAGCTTATATTTTATAAAAAAAAAATCAAATTCTTTTATAAAATAAATTTAAGTCTTGTTTAATTTTATAACTTTTATAAAATATAACATCATATGTTATAAGACTTATATAACTTTTTATCATGTTATTTAACCCATTAAATAACAAGATAAAATATTCTCTCAAAATAAATTATCCATATAATTTATTGGTTTGTCAAGTGCAATTATTTAGAAAACCAATTTCTAAATACTCTAAGTGATAATATTTATTTGTTTGATCATATCACAAATAAATAATATAAGTGTTTGTCTAGCTTGTTATTGGGTATGACTCGACTTGGATCATTACGTACTAGCCACATCAATTTAATATGTGTCTTGGGCATACAGAGTCCAACAATCTCCCACTTGCACAAGATACATAGAAGATTGATGCAAGTAGTAAATAACGCCTAACTACGGTTTACTACCCCTAATACGTATGACTATATGTGCCATTCAATAACATCATCCCCTTCAAGTCCCTTACTTGAACATGATTTAGGTGAATCTATCATTTATCCTTTCGTTACAGATGTCATGTCAAATCCAGAGACACAGAGTGATCACTCTCTGTTGATTTAACTTTAGCAGGCCTTAGACATCTTACTCTCAACGAATAAGAAGAACAAATCCCATCTTGACTACATACGTCTCTCACAATCACCTTGTACCACACCTGAGCTTAGCCTTATGTACTGTCATATTACTGACAGCGAAGAAATAAGTCAAGGCATAATATTTGGTGAATATCAAGACCCAATATGTATCTCAGGTCTGAGGATACTATGATATTCTTCTTTACTCAAATTTACTTATGATCAATCACAGATGATTCCATGCAGTAATATTTGAGAGCGAGTTAGTCCAATATTTGTATCCCACAAATATCTATGAACCTTGGTAGCAACACTTTGCTCTATATTCATATCTAATGAATATCCACCAATCCAAATTCATAATAGTCTTACATTCATATTTGTTCCCACAATTATGATCGACTACGGACATTTAGAATAAGTAACTTATTCACGGATTTAAACATGCTAATATGGAACATAACTCAACATACCATAAAGAGTTATGATAACAATTGTTCCAATATCCAAATACAAAATAGATCAAATCCAATCACTAGAATATCGAAGTCCTAAGGCACAAGTATGACCCTTTCATGCTTTGCCCATTCAAGGAGCTTTGTGAGTGGATCCGCAATATTTTGATCAGTGTGAACTTTGCGAATACATATCTTTCTCTTTTTCAACTTCATCCCTTATGTAGTTGAAAGTCCGCTCAATGTGCCTAGTCTTTCGATGTACACGAGGTTCCTTGATTTAAGCAATCGCACCATCGTTATCACAAAGATCTCTAGGGGTCCTGAATGGTAGGGACTACCCCTAGATCGGCAATAATTCAAGTGGCAGATCCATATGAATTATCACAATCAATGAAGCGGCGATGTATTCTGATTATGTAGTGGACAATGCTACCCTGATTGTGATCGAGGACCATTTCGATCAGTTTGGAAACTCGTATCTATGTAACCCTTTACAATGAATTCCGAAACTCGCATCCCTGTAACCTTTACAACGAGTTCTTCTTTACCAGATCCATATATTAGAAATATATCCTTAGTCCTTCTAAGGTATTTCAATATACTTTCTAACAGTCATCCAATGGCCGTTATTTGGATTTTACTGGTATCTTCTCGTCATGCTTAAAGCGCATAACTTGTCCGGTCTAGTACATATCATTACATACATAATGAATCCTATAGCTGACGTATATGGGATTCCTTTCATTCTTTCTTGCTCATCCTTTGAGCTTGGACATTGAAATGCATTCAATATTGTCCACTCTTTGAATAGGTACCAAACCTTTCATAGAGTTTTCTATCTTGAACCCTTTCAAGACTTTGTCAATGTATGCACTTTAGTTTAAACCTATCAAGCGCCTTGATCTATCCCTGTAGATCTTTACTCCCAAAATATAGGCGGCTTCTCCAAGATCCTTAATTGAAAAAACAACTTTCAAGCCAGGCTTTTACACCTTCCAAGGTTTGGAATGTTATTCCAAATTGTAGAATGTCATCGTCATATAATTCTAAGAAAGTAATAATGCTCCCACTAGCTTTCTTATACACACAAGCTTCATCACCGTTCTTGATGAATCCAAAATTCTTAATTTCTTCATCAAAACGATGATTCCAACTTCTAGATGCTTGTTTCAATCCATAGATTGATTTCTTTAACTTGCATACTTTGTTAGGATGTTTTGGATCGACAAAAACCTTCAGGCTTAACTATATAGACATCTTCCTCAAGATATCTATTAAGGAAAGTCGTTTTGAGATCCATTTGCCAAATCTCATAATCATAATATGCAGCTATGGCAAATAATATCCTAATCGACTTTAGCATCGCCACGGGCGAGAAGGTCTCATCATAATTAACCCTTTGAGTTTGAGTGAAACCTTTTGCTAAGAGTTTCGTTGTACAAGTATCCAGGTTTCCATGCATATCCGTTTTCTTCTTGAAAACCCACTTACTTCCAACTACTTTGGAGTTGAGTGGTGGTACAACCAATTCCCAAACTTGGTTGTCATACATGGATTGCATCTCTATGTTCATGGCTTCAAGCCATTTGTCACAATCGGATTTTGACATTGCATCATGGTATGTGGTTGGTTCATCTGAATCTACCACGTAGCATCCATCCATGAAAAATCCATATCTTTCAGGTGGATTACTAATTCTACCAGATCTGCGAACATTTTGTGTATGTTGATCAACCATTTGATCATCTTCAACAACCTCTTGTTGAGTGCTAGTATCAACCAAACGTGTATCGGCTTTTGGTTCCTGATCCTCATCAAGTTCCACTGTTCTACTACTAGTTCCTTCCATAAGGAATTTAGCTTCTAAGAACTTACCCTTTCGAGCAACAAATACCTTTTGCTCGGTTGGATCGTAGAAATAATATCCTATATCATCTTTAGGATATCCTACAAAGATACACTTAGTAGATCGGACTTCCAATTAATTTGGAGTGTATTGCTTAACATAAGCTTCACAACCCCAAACCCTTAAGAATGATAATGATGGAGGGTTTCCATGCCATATTTCAAAAGGTGTCCTTTCTACTTTCTTGGTTGGGGCCATATTTAGTATACGGACTGCGGAGAGCAAAGCATAACCCCAAAATGATAGAGGTAATGTGCTTCTAGCCATCATAGATCGAACCATATCTAATAGAGTTCGATTCCTCCTCTATCAAAACGAAGAACTTTAAAAGAGTTGATTTTGTACTTCACTTTTTGAAGATTCTGAACGTTTCAAAACTTCTTCTTTGTGTCAAGTACACATAACCATAACTACTATAGTTGTCGGTTAAAGTAATGAAGTATCTTTCACCATTCCTAGTCATTGGCTTAAAAGGATCACATACATTCGAATGTATGATACCTAAGAAATCTATTGCCCTTTCCCACTAAAGGATTACTTGGTCATTTTACCTTGTAGATAAGATTCGCATGTATCAAATGAACCAATTTCATTTGTTTCCAAAAGACAATTCTTTCGAAGTGTTTACATGCGACATTTGTTTATATGACCAAGGCGATAATGCCAAAGATAAGTCTCACTCAAATCCATTTTGAGTTTGTTGGTGATTGCTTGGTACATTGAACTATCAAATGATGTATTATTATGAACCAATTCATAACTACCATTTGAAGGCATAGTTTTAAAGTAAAACATGTCATTCATCGAAATATAAATGTCATTGTTTACAAACTTTAAATCAAAACATATTGTCTCAAAAGGGAAACTTAAATAATGTTCCTAGTCAAACTAGGAGCATTCAAAACATTTTAAAACAATTTCCAAACTATTTGGAAGTTTCAAAACATAGTCTCCTTTCTTGTAATGTTTATTTCTTTTGAACCTTTTGCAACGAATTGCAAACATGAGTTCCACATCCGGTATCTAATACCCATGTGTTAGAAGAAATAACATTAAGGTCAATATGTATCATCAAGATTGTACCTGAGGTTTGCCTAGCATCCCTCTTGTCTTTCAACTCTTTGAGATAGGTTGGACAATTCCTATTTAAATGCCCTATCTCACCACACTTAAAGCATGGATCGTTCGTGGCAACCTTTGCCTTCTTTTCTATTGGTTTTGGTGGTTCTGCTTTAGTCTTTCTTTTTCTTTCCCTTTGATGTGCCCCTTTCCTTTGGCAACATTTGCTTTGGTGTCGGGGTGATGCCCTTTCTTTGTTACCACCCTCATTGATCGTTAGAATGGATAAAAGACCTTTTACCCATATTGAGCCTTTCGAAGCGATTAATGTGGCTTTTCTTCTTAAAGATATAAGATGAGACCGGTTGGTTTCCCTCCATTCGACATGCATGAAGTGCTCGAACCGTTTCAAAGCGTTCAACCCTTAGGAACATTTCCTACAATTGGTTAATCATGTCGCATGCTCATGATGTTCAAAATCCTTTTGAATCTCGGGAATCATAATTCCTAACATGAGGCAAGAGGTTTGCATAGTATTCTCGATATACTTAATCCAATCGTTATAGGCATCCTTATCTTCCATAAGATGTTCATCGGGATTAGGATCGTTTTCTAGTGATAGGTTACGGACGGTTTGGGTAATATTGTTAGCGGCCATCTACAAAATTTAACAAGGTTCAATTTTAGTATTTTCGATATTATTATATTTTAATCATTAATACCCTTTGTGTCTCATAGACAATTAATAATTAAAATCTAGAATCCAACATTACATTTAAATATTGGTTAGGTGACCTTTATCCCTCTATTTAAATTAACAAGGTAGTCAACGTTTGACAATTGCAACTCTTTGCAACTTCTAGTCATATGGGATCGGTTAAACATCTTTATGTTTAGTTGGCATGTTTAATCCCATCAACACCTTTTGTTCCCCATGCTTCGGTGACCCTAAGTTCATGGTTTCCAAATCAAGTCGTCCAACTTACACACACGTGTGAGTTTATTCACATAAGTGGTTAGGTGACCTTTATCCCACAAACATGGTAAACCCACCTCGAATATACAAGTTCCTTCAAATGTGGTTAGGTGACCTTTATCCCACAAAAGAGTTCCCAAGTGTTTCGAGTGTTGTATAAAAGGATGGTGTTTGACTTGTTTTATTAAAAGGGATTTTTGAGTTTTCAAAAATTCTAGTTTAGAAAAGTTTATGTACCATACATTTGCATGCATTCAAATCCTTGGTACTTTTGTGAAAACAAATTTTTCAAGGTTCTTTTTAATAAAACCCATTTTTATTATAAAATCATTAATTTTTTAATAACCTTTTATTAACCAATTTTAATGATCTTTTAAAGAACCAATTTTAAGCTTGTTGTTGATTATTAGTTTGTTAAGCATGCATATCCAAATATCATCAAACAACAAAATAAACAACCACACAAGCACGACACACATATCATTAGGTGCATAACCATAGCCAACTATTTTGACCACACTTGTTAGCCGAAACAAGTGTGCCAAAAGGTCCTTCCTAAAGGGTGAAAAATGACACAAGCGATGTGTCGTTGAACTCCCACTTGATCCCGCATCCGAATGCTTCAAGTCTTCTTCTTGTGTTGTGATTTCTTCACATTCTTTGGGCTTCCAAATGTATTTTATATTCAGGTCCAAACTCCTTTGGACTTCAAAAATGTGTTTTGGTTATCGGGCTAAAATCCCGTTAAGAACTATGAAGTCCTTTCGGCCCGAAATTAGCCAAAACCAAAATCGCATTTTTGTGTGCATCTTCTTTTACAAAAAAATATCCTAACACATTTTTCTAGTAAAATAAAATGCACCTAATCTATTTACTTACATACCAAATGAAAATAAATAAATTACATATTTCACAAATGGAAGAACAAAGATAATTAATTATTACAACCCATTGAAATAATTAAATATAAATCACAAACACAAATATTCAACAATATTCACACACAAGGTCATGGCTAGGTTATGAACACCAAAATATATATATCCAAATATATAAAATTCAAGAAGCAAAACGGTTCCCTTTTACAACCTACAATTTTCGGTCAAGAATGAAAAACCGAAAAATGTGGGTTTTTGTCCAAACAAAATAATCATCCAAATGAAATAATTTTTCAAGATTCATTTATGCATGTAAGAATATTATCTTGAAAAACAAAGGGATAACCATAGTGAAAATTTCGGCCATAGGGTTTTACCCAAACCCAAAACCCGAAAATTTCATATCCAATGAAGCATGCATTCATATAAGCGGCTCTGATGCCACTGTTGGGATTTGTACATGTTTATCAAAGTATTTTATCCGTATAAAATAAAAACGCAGCGGAAATAATTATTTAAAAACATGTTACTTACAAGATATAAAACCATTTTATATGTAAAACCCAATCCCGGATCCATATACGAATATGCATGCTATCAAAAAAATCAAAACACAACCATAGAGTGTTTAGAATACTACCTTCCAAGGAGTAATGGATATGAAGAAGGTGATGCTTCTTGAACGGTTGCCTTCAAGTGTAGAAGACCTCAAGCTTGTATACCCCAAGCCTTCCAACAAACACCTTATGTTTAGCTAGGAATTCTACACTTATGAACTCACTAAAAACCTCTCTTGAAACCAATTCTTGGAAACCTTCTTATGGCTGATTTTAGAGAGAGAACAAAGGTGATTTTACAATTGAAATAACTTGTAAAATCAAAACCCTTGAAGCCCTACCCTTGGCCAAAATTATGAGAGTATTTCTTGGAGTTTTGCACTTGATTTGTTTCAACCTAAGACACCTTCAAATCAGCCACAATATGACCGAAAATTGAGAGCTTCTCTAAGTCTTCCTCTTGCATTTTTCATACAAAAATAGTCTTAAATCAAGAGAGAGAAAGTTGCCACCAAAACACCCAATGCATGAGCCTCTTACACATGCATTTGCATGCATCCCTATTGGACCAAAATGGTTTAGGGAAGAACACCCAATCAAATGCCATCTAACATGTAAGATGTGCATGTAACTTGATTGGCCATTTTGTCTTGGGAAGGGGGGGCGGCCTAGCTTATATTTTATAAAAAAAAATCAAATTCTTTTATAAAATAAATTTAAGTCTTGTTTAATTTTATAACTTTTATAAAATATAACATCATATGTTATAAGACTTATATAACTTTTTATCATGTTATTTAACCCATTAAATAACAAGATAAAATATTCTCTCAAAATAAATTATCCATATAATTTATTGGTTTGTCAAGTGCAATTATTTAGAAAACCAATTTCTAAATACTCTAAGTGATAATATTTATTTGTTTGATCATATCACAAATAAATAATATAAGTGTTTGTCTAGCTTGTTATTGGGTATGACTCGACTTGGATCATTACGTACTAGCCACATCAATTTAATATGTGTCTTGGGCATACAGAGTCCAACACCGATGGCCATCCGATCAGTAGACCTGTCCAACACCTTAACGCTACGATTCGACGTTCTGTTGACGCTTATCTGTTAAACTATAATCAGGCTAATCTCAGCGCTCCCTTCGATCCAATCGGTAGGTATCGATACTTAGCACCCACTGTGAGTATACTCGATCCCGTTTTGTTTTAAACACTTTTGGGATGCAACATGTATTCTATAAACTAGATACTTGAAACTTGTTTGGAAACATACTCTATCCTCTGTGAACGTGAAACTTGATACTTTTTGGATTCTTGATTCTTTATGCTATGTGAACGTTTAATGCCTGTGTGTAGTTCCGCTTTAACAATAGTAGCGCTATAGGAGTAATGCACCTCGCCATTATTCTCGGAGGTATTGTTAGGAGGAGACATTTATCTTCCCATTATTCTCGGGGAAGAGCTTTTAAACACATTGAGATTCTTGGGCTATCACTTGGACTACGTAAACTAGCATGGCTGAAACTTTTATATGTTTACATGACGGATATGAGTCTTTTAAACTATTATGATACTATATAATTAAACTTTTATACTCGCCAGTACATTATTGTATTGACATTATTTTAATACATGTTGCAGGCTGATAGGATGCTGGATCCAAGAAACAAGCTAGGATGACGCTTAGAAACTCGCCTAGTTAATTTAAGAAATTGAACAATGTTTGATGGTACTACTTGATACTTTTGATGCGTGGTTGATGTTTAGACAAATTAATATGAATCTTGATTAATCTATATTGACACATTTAGTGTTGTGGAAACTTCTGAACAATCCGAATCGCTTAGTGCCGCGCCCCGATGTTTCCGCCATCGATTGGGGTATGACAAATGGGGTCGTGTAAAGCTTCTGTTTTCAGCTATAAATTAGGGTGCTTGGTTCAATAGCAATCCTTCCCTTAACAAACCACTTCTCTCACACATGCCACCACTCCACCACCACAATGAGTGAATCAACAAAACATGAAGAATGATAGGATAAATATTCCCTTTCAATATAAAAAACTAGTTATTAAAGTCATTAATACATACCCAATTAAAAAGTCCCCAAAGGTTGGAAATCAAAAGTAATACATAAAAGATTTCGTCTTCATCAAGTAATGTAAGAAATTAGCCAAGCATGGCTATAGTTTGACAAAAGCTCTTACTATTGATCTTAGATCCCGAGACTACTCTAAGTCTAACTAATGTGGTGGAAGATGATGGTATTGTGGTAGTGGAAGTGAGAGAAATGGTTTTACAAGGGATGATTTGCAAGTGAGCCAAGCACCTCTATTTATAGCTGGAAACAGGAGACTCACACGACCCCGTGTCCTTCACCTTCTTTGTCTTCATTTAACGTTCTTGTCAGGTCTTCTGTACACACGACCCCGTGTGTCAACGGCATGACCCCGTGTCCCTTGTACTTTGTTGTACGAAACCAGATTTACAAATCTGAGAGTTGACCACGGCCCATGCTTAGGTGACATGGCCCCGTGTCCCTTGTCGTTTTCATCTTGTCTTTATCTATAAAGAATCTTGACTGGGGCACGGCCCATGCCTGGCAGACACGACCCCAAGTTGGGCTTCTAGTTCGTTGCTTTTATTCTTGGGGTGAAGCTTAGAGGGCCGGTATAGTGTGTCAATTTCCTTTTGTTCGTTTAAGCTCTTTTAATCCTGAAAATCAAAAGTAAACAAAGAAACGCACTTTTCCAACATTAGTACTGAAAAAGGTTGTTTTTATACCGTATTTGATACAATTTATATGTTACATTTTTTGCATATCAAATACCCCCATACTTGAATCTTTGCTTGTCCTCAAGTAAAACTCCTTTATATTTGCTTACACTCCCAAATAGAATGGGTAGAAGAGAAGTTTTTGGGTCTTGTGTATAGAGTGTCGGGAATTCAAGTTCTTTATTTATTCTTGTTTTTATTTTAGTTACAATCCTATTCGTCATGATTTTATTTAGAACCTTTTAAGAAAAATAAATATCTTTAAGCATAACATATATTTTTAAAATTTCATTTAACTATAAATACATTCACATAACTCGCAAGTGGTCACTCAACACTCGACCAAAATGTATAAGTGAAACGCTCGGTCCCAGTACAGAACTTACTCCTACCATAAGCTTGATAAGAAATCAAACCTCCTCCTTTTTTACTTAATCTTTGTAAATATCAAGAGGACTTTCAAAGGGTGGGCTTTTGGTTAAATGTAGGGTAGTTTTATTTAAAGGTGGCTAAAGGCGTAAAAAGCGGTTTTCTTTTGAAAAAATTATTTGTGACTTTATGAACTAAATAAGTGCTTTTAAGCAGTAGATTTGCTTACTTATTTCAAGCACTTTAAGCAATAGTTTTTTATAAGACTTAGTCACATGTTTTTATGTTTTTCCAAAAGAACCGATTTTTTTACTAAAATAAAGGGTGTAAAGATAAAAATATGGACTTTAGGTGATGGTGTGTTGTGGGTTTTTGAAATGAAAAGGGTTTGGGCTCAAAGTGGTTAACTAGGGGGAGTTTTTGTTATTTTTGTGGGGAGATAAAAATAAAAATAAGGTTGGAATGGAAAAGGGTTTAAAAATCCTAATGCATCCATCATATACTTACTTGGATTAGTCAGTAAGGATCGTGAATGTATTGTCTTGTTAAGTTCTAGATTTGTAGGAACCGTACGAGCTATGCCAAAAAGAAATGAAGAATGGGAATTTAGTATAGATGTGTTAGTGGATGCTCGTTAAAGGCTCAAAACTCACAATTTTGTGGGAAAAGGGTAAAAATTTGAATATAAATATACAATCAAATTTTAAAAATTTGTCATGCCTTTTGTAAGAATTTTTATTTAGATGTTTCCCTTTTTATCACGGTGCTATCGGTTGTAAATATTTATAAAAACTTGAATTTTTTAGAACTTGGTTTCTTAACTTAAACTATAAACAAGACAAAATAAAAAGAAATAAGAGAATTTTTGAAAAGATTTGGGTTGTTTTAGCGGTTCCAAGAAGAGTTTTGTGTAAGGCTTGTTTTTAGGACAAACAATTTTTCAAGTTATTCAAGTCCCCCCCCCCCCCCCCCACTTAAATGACACATTGTCCTCAATGTGTCCAAAATATGTTAGATATATTAAATGTGTAAAACGTGTAATGAAAACAACAATTTTTTCATAAAATAGATATTGGGCACGGGGGCGTGTCTCGAAGGCACGGCCCTGTGTGGCAAGTCTAGAAAGAAAAAGTTACAGCGACAAGGAGGCACGGGGCATGTCTGAGAGACACGACCCCATGTAAAGCTTCTGTTTCTTTTTGAAAACAACTGTTAAGGTGTTGGATCTTCTGTTTCGGGTTTGGGGATCTGTGTGCTTGGTGGATCCAAGCATCCCAAGGTACCCGTATACTCATTCAAACCACAAAAACACAATATAACGAGAAAATATAAAATCCTAAGTTACGAATGTTTAACTGTTATATCCATCATCATAACCACATAAAAAGAAAACAAAAAGTAATTGTTCAATAAGTTAATTGTTCAACAAGTCGCAGCCCGCACATAACCATCACCATCACAAGAAAGAGAGAAAAGATTTAACCTTTATGTCTCCACCACGCCACCTCCATCACCAAAGCCCCTAATCCGACTCCATCTCCGCACCCTCCTCCTCATCCTCCCTGTTACACCCCAAAAACGTCGCAGCGGAAATACAAACGTGGCGGTGACGGAGGTTAGTACCCCATAAATGTCTTAGTGGTCGATGCAATATTTATTCTGGACATTTAGATTATTTTAAACATAAAGTTTTAAGTTTCAACGTACATCTCAACCACATCATAGTTGTTTGACCCTTATGGGTCTTATTACACACGGTCCCAAAAAAATAGTTTAAAAAGTGTCCAAACATTATTTATTTATTTATTTAACAATCGCATTAAACAATCACATGACAACACAAGCCAAAATTACCGAAGCCGAACCCATGTACCTGAAGAACACGTAAAAATCAAGTGTCAACACAATGGAAGGTGAGTTCACATATTCTAATTTGTAACAAATTGTTTAAAGAAAATCTTTCTTACATTAAATTTTTAATGGGAATAAGCATCCAAGCAAAATTTAGAAAGTAAGTTTTGTATTTCCTTTATAAAATCCGAGGGTAAATCATCCGGAATTGTTTATTTGAAAAGCCTACGATGAGCTTTTCTACCCATGGTTTCAATATGAAATATTTTTCATTTGTTCAGTTTCGTAAGTTTGCAAGACGTTACAAGCTATATACCATGATTGAGGCTCTAATCAATCCTAGACGATTATAGAGTGAATTCGCCGCTATGTGGATGGAGCTACCGGTCACGACGGGGTGTCAACCCGATAGATCTATTAACAATTCCACGTATTCAATACTTAATGATTAAAAACGACTAGGATGCATCTGAGTTCCCTCCTCAATTGCATCAATATATATAACCTACTAGAAAACAATTTAATATTTGGTGTTGCACAAATTTCCGACGTCCCCTAGGCAATGTAAGCCTTCCTAGCTATTTACACTCTTGAGACCCGGTAAATTTGTCCCAACTGAGATTCAATATATCTTTAAATCCTTACGATCGTTTTACCCAAAACACCGTAATCCTCCCCGTTTCTCCCTGAAACATATATAATTAATCATAATTCCAAAATCATGTCTTCTTCAAAAACATATCATATCATTTAAAAATCATATTTTCCATGAAAATATACTTTTGATTATACAAAGGTATATTTTATACAAAAACGTATATTTATCCTTTTAAAGGCATGTTCTTTCCCAAAAAAGTATATAAAACAGTAAAAGAGAGGTTTAGTGACACTCACCTTTGGGTGCGTTTATTTTGTCTCAATCCCTCAAATTGAATCTGCATGTCCTAATTTAAATAGGAATGATTTAATTACCAATTATTCCACTAACATCTAAGTTTCTTCAACACTTAGAATTTTCACATAACTCTAAGATTTTCTCAAAAAGTCTTTGTTTTGATTATATTAGCACATATATATATATATATATTAAGATTTTCGCGATTAGAATGATTTTATTGGTGACCCTTAAAATGTTTTACCCTTATTATGTCCACTTATATACAATATATCTACGATTTGCGCTTCGTAATATATTTATATATATATATATATATGGACATGTTTGTCATATATCATAATTCACGTATTCCATCAATTCATGCATTTTAATATTCTCAAAGCACTTAAACACCAATTAACTCATTAAGTTAACCTAGGCATTATTTTCATGCTTAACACATAAGTTATACACACAATGTGACTTTTAACATAGTTTACCGTTTTAATCGCACAAGCATAGTATTAATTTCTATAATCATGTCTACACTTAACATATCACATTACTCATACTCATAATCACATATCACCTTGTCATACATAAAGTTCACCCGTGAATAACCAGTTTTCGCGTACGTCGAAATATGCGTATTTTAACGTTTTCGGACGTCGGAAGTCACGTATGACTAACCAAACACCAAAGTTACTTAATATTAGTTAATAATTATATTTATCATAAAAATATCAGTTTACAATCTGTTTTAAAACAATTTTGCAAAATTTGTTAAAAAGCCGATTTCTACCGTTTTTAACCCATAGTCTTGTATCGAACTTTACCGAAACCATCCCAAGTCGTCATGACTTCATATTTTAACATAACACATACTGAATAAAATGGTACTTATACTCATGCTAGTGCAGATTTCATCTAAGCCACATAAATCATGCAATTTCACCCATTTTACTACTTTTTAAGCTACATGTACAACATGCAAAGCTACCCAAACTTATGACATAATTTTATATCATCATATAACATCATTTTAGCAAGCTTATATTCTGATTTTTATACATTTTTATCATACCATAACAATTTCAACATCTTATGATCATATAACCATCATGCATTCTTATGTACAAACATCTAATGCATTATTATTATATCATCATCCATGAACTTTAAATGCATTAAACATATAGTTAATCGATATTCAAATAATCCAAGATATCATCTCAAATCATCACTAAATCATCTTGATATAAATGCAAGCAACATTCTTACATTTATGAATTATCCAACAATTTTATGGTCATGCACACATTTATATATATATATATATATATATATATATATATATATATATATAAACGAAACACACATGCACATATACATACTTCCAAGATTCAGCTTTTCATAAAATCACTTCAAATAACAAGACTTTTATATGACACAGTTTTTAACATGCAGCATTCACCTTTTAAATCCACATAAATCAAGATCATTCAAATGTCAAACACCATCTCTAACATACATACATACATATATTCGGCCATATATATACACATACGAGTTTCCACTTTCATTTATTTAAGATCATTTGTTATTTAAAGTTCAAGTGTTATGAAGAATCCATGTGTTTGAGAAACTTTATTTCATCATCATCATCATCATCATCATCATCAAGAGATAAGAATCATGAACTAAAAAAATAAGTTTATACCATTCAAAATAAATGGGTTTTGATGAGATTTATGATTATGGTTTTTCTTGTTCCTTCTTGAAATCACTTGGAAACACTTTTGGATCTTCAAAACATCTTGGAACTAGCTTGAAATGGCTTTAATCTTCAAAGAAAGTGTTTGAAATTTGAGAAGGAAGATGTGTGGGTGTGTGTTCGGTCCGAGTTAGAGAGAGGGGGTGAGATTATTTTTTATATTGAAAAGTGTATGTATGGAGTGTGAGAAAGATTATAATCATTGTGTATTCTTCCAAGGCCAACACTTGGCATATTGGAAGAAGCGAGCATAAAGGTGGGCCCATGGGGCCGCCACCTACACTCTCTCTCACATACATATATATACATATGCATATATGTAATATATATATATATATATAACTAAAAACATATATTTAACTGGCTACCGGGTATTTTATCTCGCATTTTATTTGCGTTTTATGATGTTTTAAATTATGTTTATCATTCTACATAAATTAACTCGCCATATTATTGCTGAATAATATTTTATTTGCCTAGACTGGCTGCGTTGTCTGTATTTTGCAGTGTACGCGCGGTATTGCGCAGTATGCGCCTAAATTCACAAAATAAGGATTTTTAAGCGTTTTAATTAATTTTTCTTCACGAGTTTGATTAAAAATATAATTTTAATCATAAAGGAATATTTTTAGGATTCTAACATTATTCGGGCTGTCACCGACGTTCGTTTCGCATTTTGTTCGTTACGCGATAAGTTTTTATCTTATTATCGCCAACATAATTTTCAACTAAGTTTGGATTTACCAACACTTCAAATACTATATATTAACGTCATATTTAACAATTTAGGGCTTTATTTATTCATAACATGTGTCATACTAGTACAGTACACGCTTAAAATAGTCGGGTGTTACACTCCCGATACACCATGTGCTCCTGCATGTATGAGATGTCGGCTCGCATGGTTTTGATGCTTCTTTCCATGCCTCCGACGCGGGTGTTGGTGCTCTGACCAAGTATGAAGGCGTTCCGGCACACCTAAAGCACTTCCTGCATTAAAATATATAAATTATGCATGTTAGGGAAATTGCTTGCTCCTTGAGAGGAGGATCCTGGGGCAAACCCATAAGAGGAACGTGGAGGATGGTTTAGGTCATTCTCAATGGCGAGGAATTGGTTTGGATCGTTTGGGCTCCAAATTTTTCCCTTGATTTCCATGAAGCGTATGAGACCATTGTTGCAGTTGGCAATGAAGTTGAGGCTTCGGCAGAGGCTGACATAGGCCCGGGTTACGCCAACACCCTTGGTAAAGCTATGTGGGGTGCGGGACGTATAGGCCTTGTAGACCCGGGCAATCCAACCTCCAAAGAATATGGGCGTGGGATATGTAGCCTTTGCGTTGGTGGCCATAGTCTTGAGGAGCATGTATGCGACATTTAGAGGTTGTTAGTTCAGGATGCAGTATAAGCAAGTTAGCTCCCGAAGGTTCACACCACCCCCACTATCTTTTCTTTGGCACAAGATACCGCTCATGACCCGAGGTATATAGCGGAAGAGTGGGTCTCTGATTTTGGTGCTCTTGGTGGTGCTTGGGTTGTAAATCCCTTCCCCGCTTATGCCCAAAAAGTATTCCGTGTGTTGTCGGGCATTTCTATAATGCTATCGGTGAAGACTGATTCCCCAATTTCCTCCTCGGTGTAGATTATCCATACCAAACTGTGTCACAGAGACTCCAAACCAGGTGCCAAAATGAAAAGTCACCGCTTCGTTGTCAAACTTATCGTCGATGTCCTTTTTTAGGCTAAAACTACTTAAGAATTCAAGATTGAATTCGTAAATAGACTGCAACGGTGCCTCCAAAAAGACACGCAACGGTCCCGTCACCAAGTTGTCATACTTGTCTCTCTGCCCCACACTTTCTAGAGTGTCGTAACACACTTGCCGAGGTGGTTCCTCAGTCCTAGCCTTTAGGATTTCCATGTGTTCCGCACAATGTGTGTGCTCGGTCTTGAACCTCAACCATTTATGTGGTGCCATTGTCTACAGAGAACAAGTATTAAACAATTAGGTGCGACAATTTGTCTGAAAAACTGAAAAACAGGGGATTAGCACGGCCCCGGGTCTAAGAGACACGACCTAGTGTTGCAGATTTTCAGGAGGCACGAGCCCGTGCCATTAAAGGCACAGTCCCGTGTTCGTGTAGGATCGTTTTCAGACCCGAACGAGTCGATCAGAAGAGTTTATCTCAATACGAGTGGCGGAAACAAACGTATCAAGGTCAATTCAGCTAGATTCACACATAAAACTGTCCGTATATTGATTTCAGATCAAATACAAGCATGTGGACACTTCGACAGCATTTCGTTACACTGACCGGAACCGTTACAAATGAAATCAGGCACAAGGGTATATATAGGGTTCTGATTTCGCTTGAACAGTCTTCAAGAGAAATCATGTTCTCAAGCGGAAACAGGTTCAAGCGAAATTAGAAACTTAATTTCGCTTGAATGTGCCATGTCACTTTCAAGCGAAATCACATGTTCTAATTTCGCTTGAACATGCCATTCACCCTCTTTTTGATATTTTCCTCGTATTTCGTGCCCTGATCTATCTAAATACATACAAGACTCGATATAAGACGAAGTCGACAGACGCATGCACCAACAGACTCCCCCTCGAATGTTGACGAGTCTTCAGTGTCGAGTCTTCGGTTGTCAAACCTTCAGTCTTTATCAGTCTGCTCGCTCTCTCCAAAAATTCTCCATTGTAAGCATCCACAATCAATCTCTTTCTCTTTCTTGTAATCTTCAGGATCTGAATCTGTCTCTACAATCTTCAGACTCCCTCTTAATATCGTCAGACTCCCCCTTTCGCTAAGCTGGGATCGCAGTCTGGAATTTACTTTCCACAGGTTCTTAGGTCGTAACCTGGTACTCATCTAACTCAGGTATCGGAACCTAGCTAACCTGCACAATTCTCTACCCAAATATAAATTTCACAAATTTAATTTTTTTTTTAAATTTAGAAACCATTTGCAGGTATCTTTCAAAAATGATTTAATCTTTGAAAATCACTTAAAAACACAATTTCTTCATACATTCTTTCCCAAACCTGTTCATCAAGTTTAGCACTTGGAATTTTGAAAATCAGCTCTCCAACATCAGTTGTCGAAAATCTTTTTGAATTTTTCAAAAATTTATGCTAAAACACACTAAAATCTTTTTGGATTTTTTTTATAACAAAGGAATGCAGAAAAGAAATATTTATAGACAATATTTTTTTTGTGAATTTGTGTAAGAGGATCATATCAGTTTTTGAGACAAATCACCAACACCGTTAAGCTTTAAACATTTTTAGTTCTAAACAATTCACATAGATGACGATATTGTTGTCCACTTAAAATCAATCTAAAAACTTTCAAAATGCTTACTGATACGTTAAGGTATATTAATATTGCACTAAATTCTTATGGACCCCACGATCTCCGCATATCCCCTCATCATGCAATACACTGACTCAAGTAATGCCTTTAAACTTTAATCAACTATGATTTGTGCGAAAACAAAGCAGAATGTTTAAACATTAACAATCAGGTCGATACTTCCGTATATGCAGAGAAAGTCCAATGTTTAAACAAAATAAGAAAATAAAAATAAGTTGAAGTTGTTTAGGCTTTAACCACCAGGTCGATACTTTCGTATACGCAGAGGAGGTCCAAAGCTTACACGAAACACCAAATAAAATAAAGCAGAACGTTTAGGCAATAACATCCAGGTCGATACTCACGTATACGCAGAGGATGTCCAATGCTTAAACAAAATAAAGAAATAAAACAAGTTTAAATCTTTGCAAAATAAAATGCACAATCACAGCGACCTTTCAGCAAAGTTGTGAAAGTTCACAAACTTAACCAATTTTATGTCTTTCGACAATCAGCGATTACTGAGTAGGCACACAATCAAGAAGGACAAAACTAAGTACTATGCTTTTGACCATGTTTCCCACTAGAACTAGGCTTTTACATTTAAGTTTGTATCGATATCGCAAATCTACTAGTCTAGCTGAGCCTACCGTCACATCTTTAGTGAGACCGTTTATCACACTTTAACTTTACATTTCTTTAGCATGCTGTGACAGTCCACTGTTGTACTATCATTTCCTCTTTTTCACAACAAAACTCATTTTTGATTTTATCATGTTTTTGACTTTTTCAAATTTTCAAATGTTTTTGTATTTTCTGAAATTCTTACCCCCCCTAAAATTCAAACACATTTTAGGAAATTTGAAAACAAACTGTACAAATAAAGTGACAACTGATATCGAATCGCTTCAATTCGCCATCCACTTGGCATAAACAATCAGAACTCCCCCTCACAACAAACTATTTTCCCATTGATTTCAAAACACTTAAGTTTGTTTTAATCAAATGGTTTTTCCGGAAAATAAGTTTTGTTGATTTTACCACTTGTAGGTATTCAAACTTGTAAATTAGGGGTTTGGTTCATCACATTGTCTTCAAACCAAATATCACTTGTAAGAAAATGCAAGTACAACTTAATGTCCTTGATTTATCACTTATAGGTAAAAACCTTTTTTCAACCACATGGCTTACCAACCAATACCACATGCAGGTTGAATTCTCAAGATGCCGATACCTACTCCTCGCTTACCAACCTGGGAGTTCCGGCAAGTCACACTTATACAAAAACAAATTTTATAAACAATGAATGATGCTGATTCATGCTCCGCGATTACCAACTTGGGAGCTCCGGCAAGTCAGGTTTTTCAGTTAGAGATTTTCTCCCAAGCCTGACAGTCCTTGGGAGATTCCGAGTTACCAACACTCGGTTCTTTACCTGCCATCTTTTTCTCATAAAATTCTTTAACCCCCTTTACCTTCCCATCAATCATTTTGCCAAAAATGTTTTGAACTATGGGGTTAAAAGCCTTTTCAATATTAAATTCTTTCTTTTCAGAAAAGAATTGATTTGAAATTTCAACTTTTCCAATTTTCTGTTTAAAATTTTCAGCCCTCAATGGTGGAAAATTCTCATCATCCAAAGGCGGAACTTTCTTCTCTTCTTTATCAACAACCTTTGGCTCCTCTGATTTTGTGGAATCAGATTCATCACCAGAATCATCACTTGAATTCTTAACAACCCATTTTTGGTTATTAAGTTTCTCTTTTCTCTTGAAAACATTTTTCGAACATTCATGATGTGCTGAAAATGGGTCAACTAAAACAACTAAAATTACCCTAATTCTAGACTCTCTAAGTTTTAAATTTATAAAACTAAGACTCTCTAAACCCTAAATCACACGACCGGCAAGTGTACCGATCGATGAAGTATAGCCTAAGGAAGTCCGAGTATCGAACCCAAGAGACTCTACTGAATACGCTAATGACTCTATCTAGACTCAAACTGACACGACTTAACTAAATGTTTGTTGATTGGGGGGGTTTTCTAAAAATCCTAAGAATGCAAATAACGACTAAACTAGCTAGACGAACTAGACACGAACTCACACGAAGGCTGAACTCAAGGATGATGAAGGAACTACCTAGACAGGAATCCTGATTGCTTTTAGTTATGATTATAATTGGAAGTTGTCTGCTATGGAACCGGGATCTTAAAATTCTCACCTATCGGGAAATCTAAGGACTCCTAAACCCTCTCAAGAACACGCTAAGATCCCCTAAAGGTTGTTAAACTACCGGTTATTAGACTCCTTTACAAGACATCTAATTGGGTTTATAAAAGTATCCTGCAAGGCTCACTCCCTTACGAGACCTAAACCTAGGATAGGTTTATTTTCTCAGCTAGACTTGCTAGACAGCAGCCAAAAGGTTAACTTCCTAAGAAGGACCCACCTTGCGGTTTAATCACTTAGACCTAGCAATAATCTCGCACCTTACAACTATTGATGATTAGTAGAACACTTGATTTTATGAGATTACCAATTATTACTTCTGAGGTTACTTACTAGATTTTCACCCTAAAGGATCTAAGGTTTATTATGTGATATAGACACTCACCAAAACCTAAAACCCTAGCCCGATTCTATTCCGTGATAAAGACCGTCACCAAGATTCGAACGAAGCAATAATCAATATTCAAATAACAACAAGCACGCAAACACATCTAACTGATAGAACAAACCGTTTACAATTTATAAACAATCCATAGCTTCCATAAATCCAAAAATAATCAAACTTAAACAATCATTCATCCATGTCTAGGTAGTAACAGAAATTTAGCCAATAATCATGTCTAAAAACATAGTATCAATCATGGTCAAAACAGAATTCATCATCAAATAACAAGAAACAAACGAAAACGAGAGAAACAAGATTATAAAACCCGTGAACTCCAATCCCGTGTGCTCCTGCGCTTCAACAATGATTCCCCAGCAGTCCCGAGCCTTCAAACGCCTAAAAACAGCCTCTATGATCGCCTAAAGTTCGTCCAAATTCGTAATTGTGTTGTTAATTTTTTTCTCTGATGTCGATTATGATGATTTATAACAACCAAAACCCTAATCCCGTCGCTGTACGAATTCTGTGCACGTATTAATGGCTCTCGCGGCCCGCCTCAAGATGTACCATAAGCTAACGCGGGCCGCGCGCGGGTTAAGTTCCGGAAACATGAGTTTAGTTCATGCAGCCCGCTTGGAAATGTCCATAAGCTTATGCGGGCCGCCTGGTAACTCCAGAACTGCATTTCTGCTTCGTTTCATTCCCGAACTCCTCGGTTTCCGTGCCAGACTTTCGCCCATCCAGATTTTAACTCATATCTGCTCCGTTTGGCTGCAAAGACCTGAAAACACAAATAAATCAAAAGCAAATACATTCTAATCTAAAACGACACTAAATCTAACTAAAACCGAACAAACCTAGACGCGAATAAAGATGTATTTTGCAATACATCAAATATCCCCACACTTACTCTTTTTTCGTCCCCGAAAAAGAATTATGCAAACGGAATCATAGTCGGAATAATCGTTCGGGCCAAAGTATTAGTTATCTTATTAAAATCGAAACTCGTGTTAGCCGCGATTGCAAGTATTTTTATCCACTTAAACCCAACCCGGTTCCAAGCCCTTATCATGCAATTTAGTTCAAGTTCGGTCAATCCACCTAGGGTCCCACACTAAGAATTGCAAGTCCACCTAATCCCCCCTCAAGCTTATAGGACAAAAGGAACAACCACTGGGTTATTTCCTAACCGTTTTATACCAAGATCAAGAGAGTTTAAAATCAAATCTATTTTTCCATTTTTTTTTCTATTTTTTTTCTTTTTGCTCTCTTTTTTTTTTCTTTCGTGAGACTAGACGATGCTTTCCCTAACCAAGCGGTATTCCGGCTGTAGAGTCGCGATCCCCAACCACGGATTACTTAGGTTTCGGTACTTTTATTCGGCAAGTCGATTTCACACATCCCAGAGGCATTCCGGCTGTAGAGTCGCTATCCCCAACTCGGATTACATAGGCCTGTGCTACTTTCATTTAGTTTCTAGCTCACTTTTTATTTCATTTTTTTTTCTTTTTCAACGAGATAATGACCAAAAACTCTAACGATCTAAGCTTATAACGGTGCCCCTTATACTATTTTTGGCGGTTTCAATTTCCCCACTTTCCCTAGATGAGAACCCACTAGTAGACCGACAATTAGGTATATTTTAAATCAAAGGAACCCAGAACCGAACCGAGCCTACCCGCTCATCCCAAACTAGACATAAGCACGATTATTTATTCTCATATTATTATTATTTGAACCCGAACAAAAACCCAACTTTTCTATCATTTTCCGTTTTTATTTTTTTGCAAACTTCTTATTTCAAAAGACATTTTCTAATTTTTCAATTTTTTTAGATTTTTCAATTTTTATGACTCAAGACTCTACTAACTAGACACTAAACGATAGTTCCCATCCCCACACTTAAACTCTACATTGCCCTCAATGTAGGATGGAAACCGACTCAAAAAAACTAAAAATAAATAAGAATAAAAAACCAAAGGGCAAATTGGAAAGGACTTAGCTGGTAATATGACGCATAAGCTCCAAAACTCTCGTCCAATCCAGCACGATCGTATAGCATTTCATTCGCGACCGGCTTTTGACACTAACTAGCATGCTTGATAAATGCCCGAAATTTGAATAAACAGCTCCAAATTCACCCGAATGGAGATTGAGTACGGGTGGTACATATTCGAACCTGCATCAACAAAAACAAGCAAAATACCAAAGCAATACCGACTCGAAACACAAAACGACTCAAAACTACTAACTTGGACGCATGGTACAAAATAAAAGACTCAAAATTACACCACCGAATTTCCATCTTACCCCCTCCTGGCACTTTGCTCGCCCTCGAACAACCCTAGTGCCAAACCAAAGTGTGGATGCAACGGATAACGGGATGAAAATTTAGTGAAAAATCACATTTTAATGCCTCAAAAATATGCAACCCGTTTCCCCACACTTAAGATGGAAATAAACCCGGTAACAAACGACTCAAATACAACAACAACAAACGCAAGAAAACATACCTGAACGTCGACTCGAACCAGCCCGAACGATGATGGTGATAAATGGATGAAAATGATGGAAAATATGGAACATGGATCGATCGGCTGAACCTATTTGGCCTGAGCAGCCCATTTTCAATATGTAGTGGGCTCGCGGCCCGCATGAGTGTGATGATAAGTGGAGGCGGGCCGCTTTCACTTAAACTTCCGGCAACATTTTAAAAATCCGCGCGGCCCGCTTTAAATGTGGGTTTAATTGAGGCGGGCCGCCTGGACAGCAGGTAACAGCAGAACAGCATGCAGCAACAGCAGAATTATGCAGAAAAATAATTTCTTTATTCCGAAACTGCCCCTGCACGTATTTCGGCGGTTTTTAACATTCAACAGACCTGGTAAGCTGCTCGGACGTCGATCTCGCCTTCGTACATGTGATGCAACCTGCAAAATACTTGACAAAACATACAAAAGACGCAAAAACACGAAAAAGACGCTAAAACACACCTAACTAACGACACGAAACGAACTACGACTCAAAGTACAAACTCTACAAGTAATCACAAATGTTCACGCACTTACGGAGGATCGTATATGCGGAGCTCACCTCCACACCAAGTCGTACGGGCCTTAGCACTACAATTCATAACATCTCTCGCATCTTTCCTAACTTTCTCATACTCTCTCCACTCATCATCAAACATATCATCTCTAAACTTATCCCCACACTGAGCCTTGCTCAGTTTCTCTATCTTAGCTTCTAAACTCGTCTCCCTCTCCTCTAACTCTTCGACTCTTCCATCCGGCGGATCCCCACACTTGGGTTTTAACATCTCCTCTAAAGTCGGCTCACTCAACATCTCTTTCTCGTCTCTCTCACCCTTCTCACTCTCCTCTACCGATGCAATCGCCTCAACTCTCGCACTCGCCCCTCTCGCATTATTCACCTCAAACACTACCGACTCGTCACCCGCTCTAAGTGTAATTGTGCCTAAGAAGACATCTATCAACGCTTTAGTCGTGTTCAAGAACGGGCGCCCTAAAATCAGCGGAACTCTTTCATCGGCCTCCATATCTAACACTACAAAATCAGCCGGAAAAACAAACCTATCAACTTTTACCAACAAATTCTCTACTATCCCCCTAGGATACTTAACCGACTTATCTGCTAACGAGAGGGTCATACGAGTCGATTTCAAATCACCAAGGCCTAGTTTTTCGTATAATGAATATGGCATCAAATTAATACTAGCACCAAGGTCCGCCAACGCGTGGTTTTTAACATCACCACCAAACAAACAGGGAATCGTAAATATACCCGGATCAGTGAGTTTCTCAGGAAGTTTATTTAAGATCACAGCAAAAACCTCTCCACTCAACGGATTACTAGAACTCTCACCTACCTTATCCTAACGCTTGAGAAAATCCTTAAGGAATTTGACGTATTCGGGCATGGATCTCAAGGCCTCTATGAACGGAAGATTCACCTTCAGCTGGGTGAACATCTCAAGAAACTTCTCGTATTCCCTAGCATATATCTGCTGCCTAGCACGAGCGGGAAACGGAAGACGAGAAATATCAATCACTCGCGGTGGTGGCCGAACCTTCTTCGGCTGCTTCTCCTCTTTCTTCTCTACTGGCAACTCCTCGGCATGTGCGGTACTTGCTGGGTCTAGCCTAATGTGCACCTTGCCTGGAGCCTCCATCTCAATCATCTCATCTACCTCATCATCACTCCCTATCTCAACATTCTCTCTCACAACCTCTCCTAGACTCCTCCCACTGCGAGTAGTAATTGCTTTAACAGAATGGTGGACTGGGTGAGTAGTACCTGAATACTGACCAGAAGGGGACTCTTTCAACTGCCTAGCTATATCCCCTACTGTTCTCTGAAGATCTAGAAGAGTGGACTCTTGATTTTTAAGCTGAAGTTCATGATTTTTGTTGATCTGCTCTTGAGTCCTAGTGAAATCATTGAGGGATTTCTGCGTCGCCTGATTTTGTGTCATCATCTGAGCTAACATCTCCTCTATCCTACTCATACTACCCTCTGGAGCCTTACCACTACCATGACTCTCCTGATTCAACCCTCCACTCGCAAACTGACCTCCTGAACCACCATACTGACCCGAACCACTACTCGTATAAAGACCCGACCCCCTATTTTGATACTGACCAGAAGGAAAACCAGGGGGACTGCCAGAAGGGCGAAAACTACTACCACTACCCTGCCAGTTGGAGTTATAATTATTATTATTATTACCGAATAAACCCCTAGACTGACCGGCTATGTACTCTACCTGCTCTAACGTAAGTGTGGGACAATCTAGTGTATCGTGGCCTCCCCTACAAACCTCACACCTATTAACTTTCTTCTTAATCTCATCTAACTCTCTCCTTATCTCCTGCCTCAAATCTTTCTTCACACTCTCGACCACAGCAGCTACCGATGGATCCAAGCTAACTTGGTTTACCCCTCGACCGGCCGAGGTGGTAGTAACAGGAATGGAAGTCCTGCCAGTAGTGCTGTAATCCATATCAGAATGTGCAAAGCTCTCAAACAAATCATTGCACTCAGTCACCGTCTTCTTACCCATAAGCTGACCTCCTGCTGAAGTATCGAAACGAGCTCTAATCTCAGGAGTAAGACCATTGTAAAACTTCTCAACTAACGCCCAATCCGACAAACCATGCTGCGAATAACGAGAGAGAAGCGTCTGAAAACGCTCCCAAGCTAAGTGGTATGGCTCATCAGGCTCCATACGGAAGGAGTGTATCTGATCACGAAGGCGAGATGCCTTGGCTGGCGGAAAGTATTTTGCTATGAAAGCATCGCGAAGACCAGCCTAAGTAGTGAAAGTGCCTGCGGGCTGAGAATCGAACCAGACGGTTGTACGTCCAGCGAGTGAAAACGGGAATACCTGAAGGTACCTAGCATCTAGATTGACACCCTCTATGGAATAGGTGCCACAAAGACGAGTGATGCGATTTATGTGAGCGGGAGCATCCTCGTCGTCTCGACCAAGAAACTGGCAAGAATTGGTGATGGCGGTCATGATGTAAGAAGGGATCTGCCAGGACCTATCATTCGCAATATTCGGAAGGGTGATGGGCGATGTAGCACCGGTGAAACCGGTGGTAGCCTGCTGGTAAACGGTACGGTTCGCCATGACGGGTGGAGGACTAGGCGAACGAGAACGGGAGGGTGGTGGGGAAACGTGTGGTGATGGCTTCGGTGTGAAATCGAAGGCGGGGGTGGAATGCTCAACCGAAGAAGACGACTCAGAAGACTTGACTGTAAACAAAGGTGGCGGCGGTCCCTGCGAGCGCGTTTGGGGCATCCACCAACTACGAACAACGAAAAGACTCTAACAACGACTCACTAACCTAGAAAAGACACTAAGGCAAATATTTTTTTTTAAAAAAATTTTAGACTCCTACAACTCAACGAACACAAATAGCACGTAATATGTCAAACAAGTCCAAACAAAGCAATCAACGCAATTACCTAAGAGTCCCCGGCAACGGCGCCAAAAACTTGATGTGCTGAAAATGGGTCAATTAAAACAACTAAAATTACCCTAATTCTAGACTCTCTAAGTTTTAAATTTATAAAACTAAGACTCTCTAAACCCTAAATCACACGACCGGCAAGTGTACCGATCGATGAAGTATAGCCTAAGGAAGTCCGAGTATCGAACCCAAGAGACTCTACTGAATACGCTAATGACTCTATCTAGACTCAAACTGACACGACTTAACTAAATGTTTGTTGATTGGGGGGGTTTTCTAAAAATCCTAAGAATGCAAATAAGGACTAAACTAGCTAGACGAACTAGACACGAACTCACACGAAGGCTGAACTCAAGGATGATGAAGGAACTACCTAGACAGGAATCCTGATTGCTTTTAGTTATGATTATAATTGGAAGTTGTCTGCTATGGAACCGGGATCTTAAAATTCTCACCTATCGGGAAATCTAAGGACTCCTAAACCCTCTCAAGAACACGCTAAGATCCCCTAAAGGTTGTTAAACTACTGGTTATTAGACTCCTTTACAAGACATCTAATTGGGTTTATAAAAGTATCCTGCAAGGCTCACTCCCTTACGAGACCTAAACCTAGGATAGGTTTATTTTCTCAGCTAGACTTGCTAGACAGCAGCCAAAAGGTTAACTTCCTAAGAAGGACCCACCTTGCGGTTTAATCACTTAGACCTAGCAATAATCTCGCACCTTACAGCTATTGATGATTAGTAGAACACTTGATTTTATGAGATTACCAATTATTACTTCTGAGGTTACTTACTAGATTTTCACCCTAAAGGATCTAAGGTTTATTATGTGATATAGACACTCACCAAAACCTAAAACCCTAGCCCGATTCTATTCCGTGATAAAGACCGTCACCAAGATTCGAACGAAGCAATAATCAATATTCAAATAACAACAAGCACGCAAACACATCTAACTGACAGAACAAACCGTTTACAATTTATAAACAATCCATAGCTTCCATAAATCCAAAAATAATCAAACTTAAACAATCATTCATCCATGTCTAGGTAGTAACAGAAATTTAGCCAATAATCATGTCTAAAAACATAGTATCAATCATGGTCAAAACAGAATTCATCATCAAATAACAAGAAACAAACGAAAACGAGAGAAACAAGATTATAAAACCCGTGAACTCCAATCCCGTGTGCTCCTGCGCTTCAACAATGATTCCCCAGCAGTCCCGAGCCTTCAAACGCCTAAAAACAGCCTCTATGATCGCCTAAAGTTCGTCCAAATTCGTAATTGTGTTGTTAATTTTTTTCTCTGATGTCGATTATGATGATTTATAACAACCAAAACCCTAATCCCGTCGCTGTATGAATTCTGTGCGCGTATTAATGGCTCTCGCGGCCCGCCTCAAGATGTACCATAAGCTAACGCGGGCCGCGCGCGGGTTAAGTTCCGGAAACATGAGTTTAGTTCATGCAGCCCGCTTGGAAATGTCCATAAGCTTATGCGGGCCGCCTGGTAACTCCAGAACTGCATTTCTGCTTCGTTTCATTCCCGAACTCCTCGGTTTCCGTGCCAGACTTTCGCCCATCCAGATTTTAACTCATATCTGCTCCGTTTGGCTGCAAAGACCTGAAAACACAAATAAATCAAAAGCAAATACATTCTAATCTAAAACGACACTAAATCTAACTAAAACCGAACAAACCTAGACGCGAATAAAGATGTATTTTGCAATACATCAATTCACCAACCTCATAAATTGAATTTTCAAAAACTCTGAATCTGTTTGTTGGTGGTTCGTTTTTCTCAACAAGTTTTTCTTTTAGTTTACCAGAGACTCCCTGTTTTGTTTGCATTGCCTTTGGACAATTCCTGACAATGTGACCAACCGTTTTACATTGAAAACAGGTTCTAGTCTCTATCTTCTTTCGAGCAAAGCTTTTCTTCATTTCTTCTTGCTTTTTGGCAAGGAATTCTTTGTTCGTCTCCTTCCAAAATGAATTCTTTTGTTCTTTCTCAGCACTTGTTCCTGAAACAAAAACTGTTTTTGGTGTATAAATTTTCTCATTTTTATAATTTTTTGATGGAATAAAACCTAGTCCATTCTTTTTTAAATTACCGTTATGGTTTGGTTTCTTTTGAAAACCCGAACCAGAACTGTAACCTTTTTCCTTGTTTAAACGTTGTTGAACTCTTGAGGTGTAATGATTTGGTTTTTCAGAAAGATTTGCATCCTTTATTTCAGAAATATTAATTTCTATTAGTTTGAAAACCTTTTTAATCATTTCTGGTTTAACACCTCTTATTGGAAAAGCCTCATTAGAATATAATTTGTCAGAATCTTTCAAAGTATATGCTACTTTAATCGGTTCGTCATCCAAATTAGATTTTGATAACAAGAACTCTTTATTATACACCCTTTTTCCCTGTTTGTCTTTTTGACTTGACGTGTCGGACTTTGAATTTGATTCTGATTTTGACTCCGACAATGACTCCTCTATTTCATCTTTTTCCAACACCTGATCGACCACCTTTTTTATTAATTCGGACTCATGATCAGTATCAGACGACGTGAAAGTGACATCTATACTTTCTGGCAAGTTATCCAACGACCCAGACTCCCACTGTAAATTTGTTGCCTTTTCGACTCTTTCAGAATTTGGATTTCGAGGAGAATATCCATTTTCGACCGGGGGTGGACATTTGTTATAGACAACACTTGGTTTCTTACCAGAAATCTTCACTTCATCATCTTCTTTTGTTTCGGACTTCTTCTCTTCCGAAGTCTTCTCATCTTCAAACGTCTTCAATCCCTCCACTATAGGGTAAATCCTGTCAACAACAAAAGTAGAGCATGCGTAACTTTTTAATAAACTGTTAACTCTCTCAGTTTCAATTCTCGGAGTTTCCAGTTTCAGCTCAAGCTCAGCACACTTTTCAGTGTAATAGTTGACATTGTCAAGCTGTCTCATATATGCCCCTTTGAGTGTATTCATTGCTACAGCTTGTTCACTGTTCGACTCGGTGTACTTATTCATCTCTCTGTTCAAAACATCATATGATTCTTTTAGCCTTTTTATATTGTGTAACATCTCATTGTTCTGATTTATCAGAGAATCACAATTTATACACTTCTTAGGAACTTTGACTGCATCAGCATATGTTTTGATTTCAAATTCTGGAACTTCTTTGACTACTCTCACTTGAACTTCTTCAGCTCTTTTCTTTTTCTCTGCTTCAGCTTGTCTCTTTTCTTCTTCTTCTTCTTCTGCATATCTCTTCCATTTCTCTTCTTCAGCTTTCGCAATTTGTATATATTTTTCTGCCCAATATTCATCAGAAGCATTAGCAACACAACATTTAGCAACTCCTTTAGCTAGTAATTCTTTGTCTGGGCAATAATTATCCCAGCTAAAATTTTCCCAGCTAAATCCTTCAGGCAATTTTTCATCATCTTGGTTTATCAAACATGCTTTAGTGTCAGCTGGGATATATTTGTCCCAACTGAAACCTTCTGATGATTTCTAATTTTCTTTATTCACCAAACATGCTCTCTTTGAATCTTCAATCACTTTCCTACCATGTGCCACTTGAGGTTCTTGTTGTTGTGGAGCAACTTGATGATAGATGGATTTCCTATAGTAATCATTGTTGTTGAAAGGATTTTGAGCTCCACTTGCTTCGCGATTAGTGCACTCCCTCTTGAAGTGTCCTTTTTCCCTGCAACGAAAACAAGTAACTTTAGATTTATCAAAACCTAAATTAGAAACAAATGCATCACGGAAGTCATCTCTTCCTGTGATCTGTTTGAATTTCTCAGCTCGTCTTAACACACTAGCCAAACACCATTTTATATCCATCAATTCCATCTCCTCAGCATCAATTTGATAGTAATCCTCTCTTGTCAACATAGGATTTCCGATTCCACCTGCCACTAAACTTCCATACGACTCCAAAACAGTTCCCAACAAAGACATGTGACTTTTTGCGACTTCTTCAGAATAACCTTGATCATTTTCAAGATTTAATACAATATTGCATTGTAGCTTCTTGCCATTCTTGGTTGTGGAAGAATGCGGATCAAATGTTGGAAATGACGTAAATCCTGTTTTGCTGCTAGATCCCTGAGATGAACTTTCTGAATAACTTTTTGCATTGTAAGCAGTTTCAACTTTTGGAGAAAAATTGGTCTTATCACTAACACCACTTTTGAAATACAATCCGATGTCTTGTTCTCCATCATTGTTCTTCATCCTAGCAATCTTTCTTTGCTCCATCTCTTGAGCTTCAAGATGTTTAATAAACTCTCCCAGTGTTAGCTTTTTATATTCTTTTCTATTATTCCTCAACATCATCAGATACGTTCCCCAAATATCATGTGGTAACGCATCAGCTAGTTTCTCAATCAATTCATCTGTATCCTTTTTGATGCCTAATTTTGTCACATTTTTCACCAAGTTACAATATCTTTCAATAATCTGCTTGGTGTTTTCTGTTTTCAAACCACGGAATAGATCAAATTCTTTCTTCATAAGTGACATTTTGTTCTTGAGCATATCATCACTTCCCAGAAATTTTGATTCTAATTCATTCCAAATCGAATATGCACTTCCGTCATGTTGAAGAAGAATCAATATGTCCTCTTTAATCGCTTGCTGTAATAGACTAACCATCAATTTCTCATCTCTATACTTCTTTTTTTCATCAGCACTCATTTCTCTAATTGGCATTATCTGATTATTGTTCTTTGTTGGTCTTTCATATTGAACTTCAGTATGTACCCAACCATCTAAATGATAAGCTTCAACGCAGTTACCAAAACGTTCGGACCAACCATTATAATCATCAATATCCAAAAGCTTAGGCGGTTTTTGTGATGTCCCCGTCTCATTTTCAAGCAATGTACTTTGAGTCACAGTCATTGGACTAGCAAAAACGTTATAAAACTCGTTCTCCATGTTTCGTTTTTCAAAAGTTCACAAACAGGCTATTTAAGCGGAATACTAACTTTCAAGCGAAATAGTTTTTCAAGTGAAACCACCACTGAAGCGAAATCAAGACTTTGAAACTGAATAGCAAGTTTCAAGCGGAATCAACAGAATTTCTCAAGCGAAACCTGTTCAAGAGAAACCTGTTCAAGCGAAATCAATCCAATATTTCAAGCGAAATATCGATTTCAAGCGAAATCAACTCCAATTCTCAAGCGAAATCAAACCAAAATGCACTCTCAAGCGAAATCAACAGGAACTATTCAAGCGAAATCAGCATGATGTCATACTCTCGGTCTGATTTTTGTCCAATTGATCAAGCAAATGGTCTAATTTGATTCTGAAACTTTCTAGGGTTTGTTAAAACAGCATTACGCACATGATATGTGAAAATCAGACGTTTTTAACCGTAAAAACTTTTTCAATTTTGAAAGAAGGTGTAGAAAATCAGAATTTGCGGCTGAATTGGTATGAACTCTTCCTCCTGATCTCTGATACCACTTGTAGGATCGTTTTCAGACCCGAACGAGTCGATCAGAAGAGTTTATCTCAATATGAGTGGCGGAAACAAACGTATCAAGGTCAATTCAGCTAGATTCACACATAAAATTGTCCGTATATTGATTTCAGATCAAATACAAGCCTGTGGACACTTCGGCAGCATTTCGTTACACTGACCGGAACCGTTACAAATGAAATCAGGCATAAGGGTATATATAGGGTTCTGATTTCTCTTGAACAGTCTTCAAGCAAAATCATGTTCTCAAGCGGAAACAGGTTCAAGCGGAATTAGAAACCTAATTTCGCTTGAATGTGCTATGTCACTTTCAAGCGAAATCACATGTTCTAATTTCGCTTGAACATGCCATTCACCCTCTTTTTGATATTTTCCTCGTATTTCGTGCCCTGATCTATCTAAATACATATAAGACTCGATATAAGACGAAGTCGACAGACGCATGCACCAACAGTTCGGTAACTGTTTTAGCCAAAATCTTACTATTTCGAGCCCGTTGCGAAAAGTCCAAACTTTTTGGTCCCCCATGTCCGCGAGGAACCGGAAGGTGTAGAGAAACGGGCCATGTGAGTTATGAGAAAGAAACTGTGAAGAGAAGGGTTTTAACCCATCTGGAGATAGGCACGGCTCCGTGTCTAATAGACACGGCCCTATGCCTTTTATTAAAATTATATATTTTTTTTATGTGTGTGTGTGTGTGTAGTTTCCCTGGCCACTTGGCTCTCCTTGCAAAACTTACCTGATTTGTAGACTTTTTGGTTATCGTCGTCCAAAGTGTACCTACAAGATGGATTATTAAAATAAAACAAACAAACATATACACAAGTTGTTACCATGTCCTCGTCACTTATCTATCTCTTCTAAGGTCATTTCTGTTTCTTCGTCCTTGAGAAATCCTTCATAGAATTTAAGCTTTTGTCCATTAACTTTGAAAGGTTCTCCATTTAGAGGCTTAATATCGATTACACCATGGGGGTAAACTTTTGTGATGGTAAAAGGTCCGGACCATCTTGACTTAAGTTTTCCAGAAAAAAGACGTAACCATGAGTTAAAGAGTAATACTTGATCTCTTTCTCTAAATTCCTTAGGTTCGCTTATGTATTTATCATCTATTCGTTTTGAGTGTTCCTTATAAATTTCAGAGTTGGAATATGCTTGTATTCTTAATTCGTCTAACTGATTTAACTGGTGTCGTCGATCTTTTACTAAAGTTTCTTGGTCTAAGTTTACATTTTTTAATGCCCAATATGCTTTGTGTTCAATTTCTGTCACACCCTGACTTTTGCGGAAGCGTGATTATGTGTGACTTGCTTAATATCATTGCATTCAACCATAACAAACAACTATATGATAAAACCAAGATGTTCATCCATAGATAGTTTTCAAAATAATAAAACCGTCATTGTTTAACATCAAACTAAGACTTCAAATTCGATTTCATAACAACCAAAGCTTAAAGTTCCTTACTGGACTTCACAAAAGTTATTAACAAAAGCGAGACTTTGAACCATGTATTCTATCAATGTGACAACTCGTATTTAAAACTTCTCTTTGTGTGTGTATGTAACGGATGTAGACCTTATGTGATTATATGAACTATGTTGATTTAACGAGATGATATGTGTTATATGTTATGTGAGTGTATGTATTATGTAAACACACAACTCTAATCCGATCACACAAGCCATTGGGCCACACACCTCTCCTTCGGCTCACTCTACTTGACTCGAGACCAAGGGGCAGCCCAATGATGGGTTCGGCCCACTCTCCTAATCCGATTATGTTCACACGCACACACACACCAATGGGGTTTTACTACTCATTATTTGCAAAGCAAGGGAATTACACACAAACCCTAGCTCTCTTCCTCCTCTCTAGAACTCGACGGCAACACACACACCCTCTCTATCGAAGATCATAGTGCTCGGATCATCCTCTTGTTCGGATCATACTTGTTATATTCTCTTAATCGGTTAGTACTTTAATTGTTAATTGTATGATGTTGTGATTCATATGTTCTTTCGTGATGCCTAACGAATAAGATACGATTGATTTATGTTATGAATGGATGATAGGGGCTCACATGTATGATGCTACTGATCGATTTAGGGATTGTCAAAACATATGATGTAACTAGTAATCTAGATTTAGAATCGGATATATATATATATAATCGGCTGTTGGGATATGATATTCGAAGGGGTTGTATGATGATTAGTATGACATATTGATATAAAAGTTGCTAGTCTAATGATCCGGGTTGAATGTTTAATTATTACTCATAACTATGATTATTTAGGGTTCATGAGAATTGATTTGAATATGTTCAGTTTGATCGATTGGATGTTAAATGGATAGTTGGAAATTGTTAATTGATAAATGACAAATTTGGAAACCCTTGAATGATTGTAACTGATTTGCATGTAATTAGGAAAATTGTAACTGATCACACAAGTCTCTTGATCGCACAAGAGGCTTCAGTCGCACAAGACCAAACACACAAGTTAGTCGGTCGCACAAGACTGAATCGCACAAGATTTGGTCACTTTAAGCACCATGTACAAACAGTCATTGCATGATCGCACAAGACCCGTGGATCGCACAAGAAGGTGCCGATCGCACAAGGTCTTGGGCCTCACACAATTAACTTGAACCGTATTACTGTTGGGCCTCAAAGCCCAAGTCCCGAGTCGCACAAGATATCCTGACCGCACAAGGCAAATGTATGTAATTATTGGGCCGTGCACTTTGTTGGACTTATTTGTAAACTGGGCCGGGTATGTTGGAATCGCACAACATGTTGTTATCGCACAAGGTTGTGCTGAACGTACAACATGTTGGGCCAGAACGTGTTGGGCTTCAATGGGCGAAGCACACTAGACGATTAGACTTGTAAGTGTGAATGTGTCATTTACTTGAATGTTAATGTGATGCCATGATCAATACGTGTTCACAATCTGTTAGACTATGTGTAATCATCCGTGCCTTACTTGAACCAAAACCTGACTTGTATGGTAACCATGTTAGGACGTGGTTGACCACTAGCAGCTAGACTTGACCTTTCTGTGTATCTGCCGAGCAAACCAAGGTGAGTTCACACTAGCCAAGGCATGGGATTCCCAGGGGTTGGGAATGGGATTGAATAACTACTCGTATAACCATTACTATTAAACTAATTATTACTGTCCTCGGATTGAAGGGCACGTACGTAAAACCTACGTACAGTTATACTTACTACTGTCCTCGGATTGAAGGGAACGTACGTAAAGCCTACGTACACGATCATAAGACCATCAACTCTATCAAAGGAAGTCCCTCATTTATCGACTTAATCGCCGAGGCCTATGGCGAGCGAGTCATTAGTTAATAGCGCTATTAGGTTTAACAAGCCTCACACCGTGCCAGTCGGACGGGCGTGTACTAATGGACTATGGGCAAAGGGTCAATGCTGATAGACATTGACTTAGGGCACCTCTTACATTTTCGTAGCAGTCGATACGCGTGGTCTAGTAACACATGGGAAGCCCCCACTAATCATCGCACACATGCCTGGATTGGCCGCGATACGGATTAATACGATACATGGTTTACAAAACGAACATACAATTTATGAAATGAATACTATAACCAAACAACCAACTGTGAACTCGCTCAACTTTGTTGTTGATTCGTTGCTACATGCCTTGCAGGTCATTAGGTACTCATGGAGCTTGCACAGGGAGGAACAGTCGTTGTGGGACATGGCAGTGTGTGCCATGCTTTAAACATTACTTTATTTCATACTTAATACTTGTTATGGGTTTTACAATTATGCTTCCGCTAAACACTTAACTATGCTTTGGTTTTTGAACACCTTTCATATTGTTTGGTTGAATTATGTTTACTTACATGCTTGTTCAATATGATTGGTGGCTTGATCCTGGTCAGTCACGCCTCCAAGCGGTGATACTCCGCGTGTGGATTTTGGGGGTGTGACAGATTGGTATCAGAGCCATTGGTTATAGAGAACTTGGTTTTAATAAGGGAAAACGTTTTTGTTAAAACCAGACTATAACCTGTACAGTGCTCTACGATCCACAACGACGCTTCACTCCACGTGCAAGATTCGACATTCTAGGTGATATGGTTTATGTTTCATTACCTACATGCTAGATTATGTAGAACTTTGCTCATGATATGCTTAGTTAGTATACCTACTGTTGCTTGAACACATGTGTGTTTACTCTCTTCTGTCATCGCACTTTCGCGAACCCATCTCACTCGTGTTTCCCTTGATATGAAGATCATGTCTGGACACGTTAACATGACACATGCCCAGTTGACGGCTCTGATTAACGAACAGGTTGCTGCGGCACTTGCAGCCGCACAAGCAGGAGGTATACCCAGCAGTTTAAACTCATTCTAGGATCTTTAAGTCCTACTCTCGTGAACCTACCTTTGTGTTAAACTTTGTCCTTTCTTACACTCACAACAGGTCAACATGCTCAGCCACCTGTGTGCACCTTCAAAACTTTTATGGACTGCCGACCCACTACTTTTAGCGGCACTGAAGGAGCTGTAGGTCTCCTCCACTGGTTTGAAAAGCTCGAATCTGTGTTCGAGATGTGTGAATGCCCTGAGGCTCGCAGGGTGAAGTATGCTACCGGTACCCTAGAGGGTTTAGCGCTCACATGGTGGAATGCTCAGGTTCAAATGCTGGGGTTGGTTGCCGCTAACGCCACCCCATGGAACAATTTTAAAGAGATGATCAAGGAGGAATACTGCAGTCGTGATGACATTCATAAGTTGGAAGTTGAGTTCTTCAACCTCAAGATGACGGGGTCAGAAATTGAGGCGTATACGAAGAGATCGAATGAGCTTGCATTACTGTGTCCTACCATGGTGGACCCTCCAATTAAGCGTATCAAAGTTTATCTTAAGGGTCTAGTGCCAGAAATCCAAAGTCATGTGACTTCAGCAAACCTCGCCACCATCCAGCAAGTTGTACAATTGGCTCACCGTCTCACTGATCAGGCGGTGGAGCAGAACAGGTTACCAAAGCGTGTTAGTGCTACAGCTACCTCTGAAACTCCCAGTGACAACAAGAGAAAATGGGAGGGAGCTTCAAGCAGAGGTTCAACTTCTGTTCAGTCTCAGTCTCAGCAAAGAAGAACTGAAGAATACAAGAGCCCGGGTCAGCAATCTTCTGGTAGCCAAGGGCAAGGTGGCTATCGAGGAAACCTTCCACAGTGCAACAGATGCAACAGACACCACAGTGGTCAGTGCAACAAGGTCCGTTGCCAGAGGTGCCTCAAAATGGGTCATGAAGCTAAGGATTGTAGGAGCTTACGACCTGCGAATCAGAACCAGCGACAACAACCACCAGCTCCACAAGACCAGCAGCAGCAACAACGAGACAACAAGGGATGCTTTCAGTGTGGAGCTGAAGGCCATTTCAAGAGAGATTGTCCCCAACTGAACCGGAACCAAAACAACAACAACAATAACAACAACAACCAGGGGAATGGAAACAACGGGGGTAACAACGGCAATGGTGCAAGGGGTCGCGTGTTCGTTATTGGTCAGGGTGAAGCGAGGAATGATCCCAATGTTGTGACGGGTAAGTTCCTTCTCGACGACTTTTACGTTACTATCTTATTTGATTCGGGTGCTGATACTAGCTACGTGTCTTTAAAAGTTAGCCAAATGCTTAAGCGTACCCCAACACCTTTGAACCCCAAGCACACAGTAGAGTTAGCTAATGGTAAAAGTTTAGAGGTCACACACGTAGTAAAGGGTTGTAATCTTATACTTGCTGATCACACTTTCTCGATCGACCTCCTTCCTATCACGCTGGGTAGTTTCGACGTTGTTATTGGGAAGGACTGGTTATCCCAACACCAAGCAGAGATTCTTTGCAACAAGAAGATTGTTCGTATTCCTCGCCCAGGTGATGAACCTCTCATGATTCGTGGCGAAAAGAGTGGTGCTGTTGTGAGCATCATCTCTTTCCTTAAGGCTCAGAAATGCTTAAGAAAGGGCCACACTGCTATTCTGGCACTCGTTACTGACACCTCAAAGAAAGAGAAGAAGATAGAAGATTTTCCAATTGTGCGTGACTATCCTGAGGTATTCCCTGAGGAGTTACCTGGCCTTCCGCCTCATAGACAAGTCGAATTTCAAATCGAGCTAGCTCCTGGAGCAGCGCCCATAGCTCGAGCACCCTATCGTTTAGCCCCATCAGAGTTGAAAGAACTCTCTACGCAACTACAAGAACTCTTGGATAAGGGTTTTATTCTTCGTAGCTCCAGTGCTATTCGTGAAGAAGAAAGATGGTACTTTCAGAATGTGCATCGACTACCGTGAACTCAACAAGGTGACCGTGAAGAATCGCTATCCTCTTCCATGCATTGACGACTTGTTCGACCAGCTGCAAGGGTCGAGCTACTATTCAAAGATTGATTTGAGATCGGGATATCACCAGCTGAGAGTCCGAGAAGAGGACGTCTCCAAAACAGCCTTTAGAACTCGATATGGCCACTATGAGTTTTTGGTCATGCCTTTTGGGCTGACAAACGCACCTGCGGTCTTCATGGATTTGATGAATAGAGTGTGCAAGCCTTACCTGGACAAGTTCGTCATAGTTTTCATCGACGACATCCTGATCTATTCGAAGAGTCAGGAGGAACACGAGCAGCATCTACGACTCATTTTGGAACTCCTTCGAACAGAACAGCTGTACGCCAAGTTTTCAAAATGCGACTTCTGGCTTCGTGAAGTCCATTTCTTAGGCCATGTGGTGAACAGGGATGGGATTCACGTTGATCCATCCAAGGTAGATTCGATCAAGAGCTGGCCTGCACCTCGTACGCCAACGGAAATTCGCCAATTCTTGGGTTTGGCAGGTTACTACAGAAGGTTCATCAAGGACTTCTCCAAGATTGCACAGCCTCTCACCTCCCTAACGCAGAAAGGCGTTGTTTATAGATGGGGAAACGCACAGGAATTAGCATTTCAGCATTTAAAGGATAGACTTTGCAGTGCACCTATCCTTTCATTGCCAGAGGGCACAGACGACTTTGTGGTTTACTGTGACGCATCCATTCAGGGTCTTGGTTGTGTATTGATGCAGCGGGATAAAGTTATAGCCTACGCCTCACGCCGGCTTAAAGTTCATGAAAGGAACTACACTACACACGATCTAGAGCTGGGAGCTGTTGTTTTTGCACTTAAGATATGGAGACACTACCTGTACGGTACCAAGTGCGCCATCTACACAGATCATAGGAATCTCGAGCATATCTTCAAACAGAAGGAACTGAATATGCGAAAACGACGATGGGTCGAACTACTGAATGATTATGAATGCTCGATCAGGTACCATCCAGGCAAGGCCAATGTTGTGGCTGACGCCCTCAGTCGAAAGGACACTGCGCCCAAGCGCGTGCGAGCTTTACAACTCACTATACAGTCTAGTCTTCCTTCTCAGATACGAGATGCTCAGTTAGAAGCATTGAAACCAGAAAACGTTAGGGCTGAAGCCCTACGCGGCTCAAGGCAACGCTTAGAACAGAAGGAAGACGGTGCTTACTACGTCACAGGACGCATTTGGGTCCCATTCTATGGCAACCTACGAGAGCTTGTGATGGATGAGGCACACAAGTCTAGCTATTCAGTACATCCTGGTTCGGATAAGATGTACCATGATATCAAAACTACATATTGGTGGCCTAGCATGAAAGCTCACATAGTAACGTACGTTAGCAAGTGCTTGACTTGTGCGAGAGTCAAGTCGGAATATCAGAAACCTTCAGGCCTACTCTAACAACCAGAAATACCACAATGGAAATGGGAGCAAATTTCCATGGATTTTGTTACTGGCCTGCCTAGATCTCAACGTGGTAACGATACTATATGGGTGATCGTGGATCGACTCACAAAGTCTGCTCACTTCTTGGCTATCAAGGAAACGGATAAGTTCTCCACTCTAGCAGACGTATATCTTAAGGAAGTTGTCTCGAGGCACGGAGTGCCCACCTCTATTATCTCTGATTGTGATGCACACTTTTCTTCAGAACTATGGCAAGCAATGCACAAGTCTTTTGGCTCACGTTTAGATATGAGCACAGCTTATCACCCGCAAACGGATGGGCAGTTTGAACGCACCATCCAGACCCTCGAAGACATGCTTAGGGCATGCGTAATTGACTTTGGCAACGGCTGGGAAAAGCATCTGCCACTGGTGGAATTTTCATACAATAACAGCTACCACACCAGCATCAAAGCTACTCCATTTGAGGCATTGTACGGGCGTAAATGCCGGTCACCTCTTTGTTGGGCAGAGGTGGGGGATAGTCAGATTACTGGTCCAGAACTTGTGGTAGACACAACAGAGCGAATTGCTCAAATACGACAACGAATGGCGGCAGCTCGTGACCGTCAGAAAAGCTACGCAGACAAGGACAAGAAACCACTCGAGCTCCAGGTTGGGGAGCGAGTGCTACTCAAAGTTTCACCCTGGAAGGGTGTGGTTCGTTTTGGTAAACGAGGCAAACTTAACCCACGATACGTCGGACCTTTCGAAGTCATCGAGAAAATAGGCAAAGTGGCCTACAAACTAAACTTACCAGCAGAACTCAGTGCAGTTCACAACGTTTTCCACGTGTCAGATCTGAAGAAGTGTCTGTCAGATGAGACCCACATAGTTCCTTTGAAGGAGCTCACTATCCACGAGCAGTTACGATTCGTCGAAGAACCAGTTGAAATCACGGACCAGGATGTTAAGGTCCTCAAGCGCACTAGAATCCCTCTCGTTCGAGTTCGTTGGAACTCACGTCGCGGCCCAGAGTTCACCTGGGAACGCGAAGATCAAATGAAACAAAAGTATCCCCAGCTATTTGCAAACAGTACAACCACTACTGAGGCTGAAGCTACGGAATTTTGGGACGAAATTCCAGATCAACGGGGGGAGGATGTGACACCCCAGGAAAACCAGGAAAACCATACAACTTAACTAGCTTCCTCAGTGAGTACGTGCTAAATTTCGGGACGAAATTTCTTTCAACTTGGGGATAATGTGACAACTCGTATTTAAAACTTCTCTTTGTGTGTGTATGTAACGGATGTAGACCTTATGTGATTATATGAACTATGTTGATTTAACGAGATGATATGTGTTATATGTTATGTGAGTGTATGTATTATGTTATGTATTATGTAAACACACAACTCTAATCCGATCACACAAGCCATTGGGCCACACACCTCTCCTTCGGCCCACTCTACTTGACTCGAGACCAAGGGGCAGCCCAATGATGGGTTCGGCCCACTCCCCTAATCCGATTATGTTCACACGCACACACACACCAATGGGGTTTTACTACTCATTATTTGCAAAGCAAGGGAATTACACACAAACCCTAGCTCTCTTCCTCCTCTCTAGAACTCGACGGCAACACACACACCCTCTCTATCGAAGATCATAGTGCTCGGATCATCCTCTTGTTCGGATCATACTTGTTATATTCTCTTAATCGGTTAGTACTTTAATTGTTAATTGTATGATGTTGTGATTCATATGTTCTTTCGTGATGCCTTACGAATAAGATACGATTGATTTATGTTATGAATGGATGATAGGGGCTCACATGTATGATGCTACTGATCGATTTAGGGATTGTCAAAACATATGATGTAACTAGTAATCTAGATTTAGAATCGGATATATATATATAATCGGCTGTTGGGATATGATATTCGAAGGGGTTGTATGATGATTAGTATGACATATTGATATAAAAGTTGCTAGTCTAATGATCCGGGTTGAATGTTTGATTATTACTCATAACTATGATTATTTAGGGTTCATGAGAATTGATTTGAATATGTTCAGTTTGATCGATTGGATGTTAAATGGATAGTTGGAAATTGTTAATTGATAAATGACAAATTTGGAAACCCTTGAATGATTGTAACTGATTTGCATGTAATTAGGAAAATTGTAACTGATCACACAAGTCTCTTGATCGCACAAGAGGCTTCAGTCGCACAAGACCAAACACACAAGTTAGTCGGTCGCACAAGACTGAATCGCACAAGATTCGGTCACTTTAAGCACCTTGTACAAACAGTCATTGCATGATCGCACAAGACCCGTGGATCGCACAAGAAGGTGCCGATCGCACAAGGTCTTGGGCCTCACACAATTAACTTGAACCGTATTACTGTTGGGCCTCAAAGCCCAAGTCCCGAGTCGCACAAGATATCCTGACCGCACAAGGCAAATGTATGTAATTATTGGGTCGTGCACTTTGTTGGACTTATTTGTAAACTGGGCCGGGTATGTTGGAATCGCACAACATGTTGTTATCGCACAAGGTTGTGCTGAACGTACAACATGTTGGGCCAGAACGTGTTGGGCTTCAATGGGCGAAGCACACTAGACGATTAGACTTGTAAGTGTGAATGTGTCATTTACTTGAATGTTAATGTGATGCCATGATCAATACGTGTTCACAATCTGTTAGACTATGTGTAATCATACGTGCCTTACTTGAACCAAAACCTGACTTGTATGGTAACCATGTTAGGACGTGGTTGACCACTAGCAGCTAGACTTGACCTTTCTGTGTATCTGCCGAGCAAACCAAGGTGAGTTCACACTAGCCAAGGCATGGGATTCCCAGGGGTTGGGAATGGGATTGAATAACTACTCGTATAACCATTACTATTAAACTAATTATTACTGTCCTCGGATTGAAGGGCACGTACGTAAAACCTACGTACAGTTATACTTACTACTGTCCTCGGATTGAAGGGCACGTACGTAAAGCCTACGTACACGATCATAAGACCATCAACTCTATCAAAGGAAGTCCCTCATTTATCAACTTAATCGCCGAGGCCTATGGCGTGCGGGTCATTAGTTAATAGCGCTATTAGGTTTAACAAACCTCACACCGTGCTAGTCGGACGGGCGTGTACTAATGGACTATGGGCAAAGGGTCAATGCTGATAGACATTGACTTAGGGCACCTCTTACATTTTCGTAGCAGTCGATACGCGTGGTCTAGTAACACATGGGAAGCCCCCACTAATCATCGCACACATGCCTGGATTGGCCGCGATATGGATTAATACGATACATGGTTTACAAAACGAACATACGATTTATGAAATGAATACTATAACCAAACAACCAACTGTGAACTCGCTCAACTTTGTTGTTGATTCGTTGCTACATGCCTTGCAGGTCATTAGGTACTCATGGAGCTTGCACAGGGAGGAACAGTCGTTGTGGGACATGGCAGTGTGTGCCATGCTTTAAACATTACTTTATTTCATACTTAATACTTGTTATGGGTTTTACAATTATGCTTCCGCTAAACACTTAACTATGCTTTGGTTTTTGAACACCTTTCATATTGTTTGGTTGAATTATGTTTACTTACATGCTTGTTCAATATGATTGGTGGCTTGATCCTGGTCAGTCACGCCTCCAAGCGGTGATACTCCGCGTGTGGATTTTGGGGGTGTGACAATCAAGGATAGGACACATGATTCAAACCCTTCAGTACTGAATGACATCTTTTTATTATAGACACAACTTGAAATCTTGAACGCCCGCCAGATCCATAATTAATTCCCTGAAATACATGTAGTTTGAAAACATCAACAAAAGTTGAGCGAGTTCATGTGTTTAGTATGTGCGCACGAATAAACCTTTATAATCATTGTAAGTATGTATGTTTTGTAAACCCTGGTATGAAAGCAAATAAGGAAAATAGATCAGTTAATGTGTAGCGAAAGTATGTGACGTGATGCAGGAAGGCTCAAACCTAGAAAAGCTTGTACCGGCCTCTGGTCGTATGACATGGTCACCACATGGTCCAACCTGCGGGCGCATGGGTAGGGCTAAGACCTAGTCACCACATGGTCCAACCTGCGGGCGCATGAGTGGGGCTAAGACACATCCACCACATGGTCCAACCTGCGGGTGCATGAGTGGGGTTAAGACACATTCACCACATGGTCCAACCTGCGGGCGCATGAGTGGGGCTCGCTACACCCAAATAGACTTATCACACATATCCCTTGGTCCTATTACGAGGATTAAAAGTCTTAAGTTAACGCCTACCCATTCACATGATCTAACAGTTCCTTTCTTAGCTAACCATACCGTCATAATCATTTGTAACATGTACTTCACCCCCGAAGTTATAAAACTGAAAACAGTTAAAAGAAAAGGGGGACATGAACTCACAGTTTTGCGTTCCTTGTATCCGATGTAACTCGAAGCTTCCTCTAGAACGCACGACTACCTACATGCGTACTATGGTCCATTAGACGAGCGGGTCACGCCGTGTCTTAGTATTGATTAGTGTCTTTGAGTTACGTTTCAAAGTGTCTTAATTATTATTCCAAGTATATAATTATTTGTTAAAATAATTAATATTTTAACTTAAATTATATTTATTGAATTTTGGAATAATTGTTAAAACTATATATATTAACTTAATACTTCCGAAGTATTTATACTTGTATCTCCTTCCCAAGGATGGGGTATCTTTTACTTGTATATTTTGCCATGTATTGGGGTCGTATTCCGGTGTGTATTTATACGTACGAGAATATGTATTTTTATTGTATTCATTAAGTATTCTTTATACTTAATTTCATATTAATTATTCCGGAATATTATCTTTCATAAAAGTCCACCAATATATATTTCTTAAAAATAATATATCTTCTGAAATTTTGAGAAAAATATATATTTCATACTTGTCAAAAATAATATATTTTTCCTTGTAAAAAATATGGTATATTCTTGTAGTAATTATAAAAATCATATTTTTGTTTCCTTGGTATCCAAAATATTATTTACCAACATATACTTTGTGAATAAATTCCGGGATATTTTGTGAGTTATATTCCTTTGTTCGGTTTTACCGGTATTTTGGGGTATTCTTTGTATATTTATTCCTTGGAATTTTGGTAATATTTTGGATTGTGATTCTTTGTATTTTAATGAGTTATATTATTTCATGTCCTAAAATGATATAACTAATACCCAAAATATACAAATAATCACACACATGGTGTCTTCTAAATATATATTTCCTAAATACATATTTAGTCATTTTCCATTTATGAAAACCAACCTCCAATATTTATATTTTTGTAACGAAAATTATGGCAAAGTTTATGTAGGAAATTCATGGTTTAAAATACACTTGTAAATATTTGTTTAAAAATATTTTCCTAAGTGTTTATATTTTTTAGAAAATTTTGCCACAGTTTCCCCTAAAAATGGAGGTTTCCATGCTTTTAAGCATATCATTTTCTTTTGTAAAATCATCAAAATCAATCATCATTCAACAAAAACAACTTTTACTTACCAACTTTGCCAAAAACAAGTAATAATCTACTATTTCATGAACTTGATTCTTTGTAAAAATTTGTAGGAACTTACTAGTGTTCTTAGTAAGCCTTGTTATCCTTTAAAGTGTGATTAGTTCTTTAAAAACTTCATTTTTAAGGAAAATAGATCTTCACAACTTATGATCACTATTTCTAAAAATGTTTCTTTATGAAATCTTCTTGTTACACAAGTGTTTCTACACTTGTTTAACCACCAAAAATAAAGTTTGTTTATGTAAGGACCAAGATTTAATAAAACTTATATTTTTAACTTGGTTTCTTTGAAAGACCATTCATAAATCTTTGGATCTACAAGTGTTACTACTTACTTTGATCATTATTTTTCAAGAAAACCATTTATTCATTCATGTTCATGTTTTATGTGAGGATGATCTATAATCTTACAACACTTTCATCCTCTTATCTTGCTAGACTATATTTTTAATCATGATCTAGCAAGATCATATGATGATCTACATCATTTTCATAAGTAATCAACCATCAAGTATCACAACAACACTAAACAACAAGATTTCTTTAAGTTTCCTTATTATTTCAAGCTTATGTTCATGTTTTCTTTTTATGGTTCTTAGTGTTCTTCATGTTTAACATTTTGATTCTTCTTTTAACCACTTAAAATAGAAGTAATCTAGCAAGATCAAGGTTCTTACCACTAGCACAAGGCTAGGGATGATCAAGTGTAGAAAACAAGTGGATAAAAGCAAATGAAAGAGGTTCTTGAACTTCCGAAAGCTCCAAGCTTCCTAACTTAGCTCCTTACACCTTAATAACACTTGGGAATGGATGGAAATGAGCTGAAGATGATGGTAGGGTGGTGGTGGTTCTTGGCCGTGAGCATGGAGGGAGGGGAGAAGAAGGATGATGTTGGTGATATGTGGTGAGAATGAAGATGAATGTTATGTTGGTTACTTATATTACCTTCCAACACATCTTTCTCTAATGGTCACAATGTTCACAAAGGGGAGACATAATCTTGTTTAATATTCAAATAAAATCAACAAGTGGGACCACATGAATCCGCCAACTAGGTGGGGGGGGGGGGTTCTAGGTGTAGGCTCCAACTAGTTAGTTACCATCTTGTTCAAATCCAAGTATTAGTTACATGTTTTAGTTATTAGATAATTTTAGGAAGTGTTATGATGTTCGGGGACCATAACTAGCTTGGTAATGTTAAAATAGTGCTTCTAGTAAAAATTTGGTGTTTCGGGTAGTGTCCGGTTGTTCGGTTGGTTACCGATTCGTTAAGGTGCTAAACTATGCAGTTTAGTGTGCTTTATGTTATCTTTTGTGACACTTTTAATTCCCGACACTTAGGAAAGTATTCAGGACCATTTAATCATATTTTCTGCATGATTTAAATGTGTTTAAATGCTGATTATTGCTGAATTTTGCTGAATTCAGCATTTTAAATGAGTTTTAGGCACTTTCCGACACTTAAACTATCACTAGGAAGGCAGTTTTATGATCCTTACTTTCCTACACACTATACTAGTGTAATATTTAGTTTCTGGCTCATTCTGTATCTCAATGCACTGTCTATCTATGTGCTGAGTTCTGTCAGCATTTTCCTGATTTATCAGATAAGTATGCTAACTGTACTTAATGCATCATTTAAGGCAATACAGTTTTCATGCGGCAATGATATGACATTAAACAATATGTGGTGCATAAACATGTGTTAAGCAGAAATCAGAAAGCAGTTAATTGCAATTTCGCACAGTCATTAAGCACTAATCATGGTTAATTAATTATACGGATACCTGGATTTTTGACAGTTCTTACAATTTCTCCTGGGAGATGACAGTTTTTTCCATAGACTAGCTTATATGGTTTTGTACTTATTGGTGTTTTGTATGCTGTTCGAAATGCCTATAAAGCATCGTCTAATTTATCTTACCATTCTTTTCAATTTTGACCCACATTTTTTTTGTAGGATTCTTTTTAGACCTCGATTAGTTACTTCAGCTTGACCATTGGTTTGAGGATGATAGGCGGTTGAGAGAGGATGATAAACCCCGTATCATGTTATAGTTTTTTCCATTTTTAGATTGCAAAAACGGATGCCTCTATCACCGATGAGGGCTTTTAGAGTTCCAAAACATGAGAATATCCTTTTGAGGAATTTTACTACTACTCTCCCGCATTGGTGGGAAGAGCTTCAGCTTCATCCCGTTTAGAAACGTAGTCGACTGCCACCAAGATGTATTTGTTTCCTTTCGAAAGTAGGAATGGTCCCATAAAATCTAATCCCCAAACATCAAAGATTTCACAAATAAGGATACTGTTTGGTGGCATTTCGTTTATTCGTGATATGTACCTACTCGCTGGCACGCATCACATGTTTTTATCAATACATAAGCATCCATATGTATTGTTGGCCAGTAAAATCTTGCGTCGTACACCTTTCGTGCGGTGCTGGCTATTATGTGGTGTCCACTACATGGTCCTTCGTGACAATGGCGAAGAATTTGTCTTGCTTCACGACCATGGACGCATCGTCGTATGAGGTGATCGTCACATATTCTGAAAAGATATGGGTCTTCCCAAAAATAGTGCTTAACATCAGTGAGGAATTTGTTTCACTGATGAAAAGTTAACCCTTGGCTTTGACAATGGTGCCACTAGCTAAGCAGTTAGCATACTTGGCGTACCAAGGTTCTTCTTGATATTCCACCATTTCTAAGGATTCTATGGGGAATTTCTCGTTGATAAGATCTTCTCGAGTGCCTTCCAAAGTAGGATCTTCAAGACGAGATAGGTGGTCAGCAATTATGTTTTCTGCTCCTCGTTTGACTTTTATTTCTATGTCAAATTCTTGAAGGAAAAGAATCCATCTTATGAGACGTGGTTTTGCGTCTTGTTTTTTAAAAAGGTATCAAATGGTAGCGTGATCGGTATAAACTATAGTTTTTGAGAGCACAAGATAGGAATGAAATTTATCAAATGCAAATACTACAGCTAATAATTCTTTTTCAGTGGTTGTGTAATTTTCTTAAGCAATGTTAAGAGTTTTACGAGCGTAATATATGGGGTGAAAATGTTTTTCTTTTCTTTGTCCTAAGGCTGCTCCAACTGCAAAATCGCTTACATCGCACATGATTTCAAATGGTAGGTTCCAGTCTGGCGTGATCATGATTGGTGCTTTGACAAGCATATCTTTAAGGGCAAGAAATGCTGTCGTGCAATCCTCTTCAAAAATGAATGGGGCATCTTTTTCGAGTAGTTTGGTTAAAGGTCGAGAGATTTTAGAAAAGTCTTTAATAAATCACCTATAAAATCCGGCATGTCCTAGGAAACTTCTACTGGCTCGAATGGATGATGGAGGAAGTAGTCGTGAAATAGTATCGATTTTTGCGCGGTCGACTTCCATTCCTGCGTTTGATATTTTTTGACCAAAAACTATTCCTTCTGTGACCATGAAATGACATTTTTCCCAATTAAGGGCGAGGTTAGTCTCTTCACATCTAGCTAACATTCGCTCAAGGTTATCGACGCTTTGGTCAAATGAATCGCCAAAAATAGAGAAATCATCCAAGAAGACTTCCATGGTTTTTCTATCATGTCGTGAAAAATGGCTACCATGCATCGTTGAAACGTTGCTGGTGCATTGCACAGAGCAAATGGAATGCGTCGATTTGCAAAAGTTCCATAGGGACAAGTGAAAGTGGGTTTTCTTGGTCCTCTGGGGCAATGAGAATTTGAATGTACCCTGAGAATCCATCGAGAAGATAATAAAATTTATGACCGGACAATCGCTCTAACATTTGATCAATGAAGGGTAAAGGAAAATGGTCTTTTCATGTGGCTTCATTGAGTTTTCTATAGTCAACACAAACTCTCTATTCGGTGACGATTATTGTCGGTATAAGCTCATTTTTTCCGTTGGTTACAACCGTCATTCCACCTTTTTTCGGCACGACTTGGACGGGACTTACCCACGAACTATCGGAGATAGGATTGAAAAGATCGGCGTCTAAGAGTTTTATTACTTCTTTTTTTACTTCTTTGGACATTGGGATTAACGCGTCTTTGTGGTTGGATTACCGCTTTGTAGTCATCTTCCATTAAAATTTTATGTGTACACATGGAAGGACTTATTCTTTTTATATCCATTAATTTCCATGCAATCGCCGTTTTATGTCTTTTATGTAGATTTAATAATTTTTCTTTTTCGTGAGAATTGAGATACGAAGAAATGATGACGGGAAGTTTACCTTTATTATCTAAGAAAGCGTATTCTAATCCTTTTGGAAGTTCTTTGAGTTCTAAAGACGGTGGATCTTCAATAGATGGCTTACTTTTTGGTTCGTCATCGTGATCGATGGACGAATAGCTACTTCCTCTTCATCGAATTGGTCATTTGGTTCTTCCGTATCGGGTGCCTCAACTTCATCTTCCAACAAGGGGTCATCATTGCCGATTGGATACTTCATTGCATTACTTAAATTAAAAGTTCGTTTGTTAGCCCCAAGTTTTGTGTGAAGATCTTGATTTTTGTGTTTAATCAAAGCTTGATGGGTTTTTAGAAAAGGTTTTCCCAACACGAGCGGAGCATCATTTAAGATGACAAAGTCGGTTGGTACAATCGTTTGGTGTATTTGAATGAGAACGTCCTCAACCACTCCTGTAGCATTTTTATTTTTTCGATTAGCCAAAAAGATCGGAATTTTAATCGAAAGAAAATCACCAATACCTATTCTTTCAAAAATCTAGCTTGGCATTATATTAACGCAAAGATCTTTATCAATTGAAATGTTACTAATATAGATGTTTTGAATAAAACATGTTACTGGCTTTATGTTTGATTCATTTTGATCATCTTGTATTAGCGAAGTTTGATCTTTAGTTAATTTAATATTTGCTATTTCTTTAAGGTTAGGACTAGTGTTAACTCTTTTAAGAACTTAGCATGAGATGGAACCAAATTATGATTTTCAAAAGAAGGTTGTAAGATGTGTATTTCTTGGAGATCCTTTTGTTCCTCTTCAAAATTTACCTTTGAGAACTTACCTTCCGAATAGCTTGGTTCGGGTTCTTCAGGTGTTAAGTCTTCTTCGAGTGGTTCTTCCTTTTTTGGCTCTTAAGGTTTTACCTCTTCTACTATTACATCTTTTCTACAAATGGCTTCTTCTCATGCACGAGTTGTTTGATCAAGTACTCTAAGTTCTTGAGACTTTGTATGAGGCTTTCGGCTTTGGGAACTATTGTGGGTGGTGTCTCGTACATTTCAAATGCTGGAGTGTCCCAATCAAAGCTTGATTTTGGAACCTCAAACTTTGGTTCCTCATATGTTGTATATGAGGTTGATGGTTGAAAGAGGTAACAATTTTGTACCAAGTGAGATTCACCACAAAAGGTACAATATGGTTCCTCATAATCATCATAACCATAGTAATCATAATCTCCTAGGTAATAATCCATTGTTTGGATAATACTTAGAAGATTACGGCTTCCGAAAAAAAAATTCGAGTACAGAAGGTTTACACGGCCCCGTGCCCTATGGACACGTCCCCGTGCCTCAGGCTGTGTTTAATTCGGTACTGGGTGTTTTTGACATGGCCCCATGTCGAATGAAACACGGCCCGTGTGAGCCTTCTGTAGAAAAGTTTTCAACTACTGTAATCAAGACATGGCCCTGTGTTAGTATAGCACGACCCCTTGTTACGCTACTGTAACTGGGATTTTTTGTATAACGAAAAGAAATTTGAACAAAAACCTAAAGAAATGGATTAGGCTGTTGATTTTAAGCTTTCTTAAAACCCTTGTATCCCCGACAACGGCGCCAAAAACTTGGCGTGTGCGAGCGTGTACGGTTTTTTATGTATTTTTATGTACCTTTTTACTCTTTTAATCAAACTTTATATTTATAAAACACGATATGAAACTATCACTCTCTAGAACACGTTAGGGCAAGTGCACCCATCGTTGGCATAGTGTAGTGATGGTAAGATACCGAGGTCGTCCAAGGACACTAGAGCTTTTAATACTGGTTTATCATTAACGTCTAATCGACCCAAATTTTAGAGTGAATTGCAAGTTTTGTCCTTTATCTTTATACCAAATTTTAGGCGGTGTCATTTGCTTTTTAAATTGATGAGTTTTGTACTTAATGTTTTAAAATTGTGCACATTATATCCTTTAGTGCAAACTCAGTTAATTTTTTATGTTAAGTGTGGTTATGTGCCTTCCACATGAGGGCATTTTTGCCATTTCATCTTTAGAATAATTATTTTGTAAATAAATTATATCTAGGGACATTTGTGAATAAAAAATATATATATAACTTTTTAAACTTATATCATCTCTCTCTCTCCCTCCCTCTCTCTCTCTCTCCACACATCAATGGTGATTAATGAAATTATGCACATGTTAATCCATCGGCCATTAATACTAAAAAGTCCACTATTTATTTTGTTATATAATCCAAAAAATCATCAATAATCAGGTCATATATCCAAATCCCTGTATCCATGATTCAAAACAAAAACACAAAATTAAAAATTTCCATCAGTTCACTTCCCCTCTTTAGTGGTCAACCTAAAGAATTCATCTTCAACAACATCAACACAGACTCCATCGATGTCACAAATCTCCCCTTCTCGCTCACCACATTGCAGACCTGCTCAGATATATAAACCCCATCATAGAGAAGAACTAGGTGCGGCTGTTATCAACGTCTTCGGAGCAAAATTAGTGATAGCAAGCCGAGACGTATGAATCGATGAGTTTCAAAGGGACTTGATTTGGGGCTGAATGGATCGAGATGCTAGTTCTGGTTTTTGTCGGAGACGGTGGTGGTGGTTTTTTGTTGGAGATGGTGGTTCCGGCTGTGGAAACCGGCAACTAGACGGAATTGTACCGGACTTTGTAATCATAAATGGGTTCTTCATTCGGTTAAGGTGCTCGTTTTTCAGGTGAGATTGTTTTAACAATGGTGGAAAATGATTAGCTATTGGAGTATGCATTGTTGTATTAGGATTATATGGAAAAGGGGAATGGTATTGTGTTGAGGGTGGATATGAATGGTTGTTTGATTTTGTTGAAGGTGGATGAATAAGCTTCAGAATCAAGAGAGACAGAGAGAGAGAGAGAATAAGCTATATATATTTTTTATTTTTATGCACAATAGTCCTTACATATAAATTATTTACACAATAGTCCTTCTAAAGATGAAATGGCAAAAAAGCCCTCATGTGCAAAGCACATGACCACACTTAACATAAAAAGTTAACTGAGTTTGCTCTAAAGGACATAACGTGCATGATTTTAAAACATTAAGTACAAAACTCGTCAATTTAAAAGTCAAAGGACACCGCCTGAAATTGGGTTCAAAGATAAAGGACAAAACTTGCAATTCACTCCAAATTTTAAGAAAAAGGTTTGAACATGTAAAATAAAGAAAGAAACTAAAATAAGTAAAAGAAACAAATAACAAGAAAGAATCACTTGGTTCCGACTAATCTTTTAAGTATCCTTTGATGATTTTCGCACTTTGCATTTTTTAAGAGATTATCTTACTTATAGTGGCATGTCCCTCTTTTGGAGGCAGCGCTACCCTCAGCCATATTGGTCTGAGTCAGCAGGGATACAGTCCCGCAAGGCCGGATTATTGAAAGATAATTAAGTAAGTTATTAATACAAAATGTGGCATGTCCCTCTTTTGGAGGCAACCCTACCCTCAGCTATATTGGTCTGAGTCAGCAGGGATACAGTCTCGCAAGGCCGGTTTAAAGTTTTAATAGTAGTTAATTTAAAAGGGATTACAAGTCGTTCTTACTTCCCCTGATTTGTTGCTATATGCCTCAAGGGAAGTCCTAATAAGCTTGAATCAAGTCTTCGTAGGATCTATACATTAAACGAGGCAAGAACTTCACCCAAACCACCCTTCTAACCCCCTTCCAGGCAGTTAACGCACTTTATATAGACCGTAATACATGAATGAGTGAATCAACAAAACATGAAGAATGATAGGATAAAAATTCACTTTCCATATAAAAAAAAACTAGTTATTAAAGTCATTAATACATACCAAATTAAAAAGTGACCAAAGGTTGGAAATCAAAAGTAATACAAGATTTCGTCTTCACCAAGTGATGTAAGAGATTCCCCAAGCATGACCATAGTTTAACAAAAAGCTCTTACTATCGATCTTGGATCCCGAGACTACTATAACTCTAACTAATGTGGTGGAAGATGATGGTATTGTGGTGGTGGAAGTGAGAGAAATGGTTTGCCAAAGGATGATTTGCAAGTGAGCCAAGCACCTCTATTAATAGCTGGAAATAGGAGACTCACACGGCCCAGTGCCCAGTAGGCACAGGCCCGTGTCCTTCACCTTCTCTGTCTTCATTTAATGCTCTTGTCAGCTCTTCTGCAAACACGACCCCGTGTCCCTTGTACTTTGTTGTATGAACCATATTTACAGATATGAGAGTTAACCACAGCCCGTGCTTAGGCTACGTGACCCCGTGTCCCTTGTCATTTTCTACTTGTCTTTATCTTTAAGGAATCTTGACTAGGGCACGGCCCCATGCCTGGCAGGCATGGCCCCGTGTTGCGCTTCTGGTTTGTTGCATTTATTCCTGGGGTGAAGCTTGGAGGGCCAATATAGTATGTCAACTTCTTTTTTTCGTATTTATGCTGGTTTTTGTCATTAATTTGTTCCTTTTGTTCGTTTAAGCTCTTTTAATCCTGAAAATTAAAAGTAAACAAAGAAACACACTTTTTCTAACATTAGTACTGAAAAGGGTTGTTTTTATATCGTATTTGATACAATTTATATGTTAAATTTTGTGCATATCATGAACCAACATTATCTAGTAGTATAATGTTAATAATGCATAATGAATGGTAATACGTCTTAGAGGGAGTGTTACAAATAACCATGATTGAAGACATTATAACTATCATTACCCTCACTTATGTATAAGAGTTTCGGCTTCATGTTGAATACTATAGATACATGAAATATATATCTTTGTGGATACTTGTAGGATCGAATTGTGACCCAAATGAGTCGTTCAGAAGAGATTTTATTAGTTTCAGATGCGGAAAATAAGAAACTGACTTTGAAACAGCTTGCTTATCACTTTAAACACTGATTATATTGATATTATAGCAATTACAATCAGTCTTCACACCGGCAGCACCTCGGTATGGAATTCACGAACTGTTACAAATGAATATAACACTCCCCTATTTATAGATTCCTAGGTTTCGCTTGAAACTACACGTGATCATTCCCAAGTGAAACCCCCTCATTGACTTTCAAGCGAAACCACATGAATTCTATTTTGTCTTCAAGCGAAACCCAACAATAAACAAATATAACATTCTGTTTCAATCGAATCTTTCAAATACTATTTTGTCTTCTTGTGAGGTGATGCAATGATGATGTCATCATCAACAATGATGACATCACTCTTGTTCAGATCTGCAACGAACCCGAGACTCGACATAAGACGAAGACGACAGATGAATGCACCAACAGACTCCCCCTCAGATGTTGACGAGTCTTAAGTGTCGAGTCTTCGCATCTTCAGTCTTTATCAGTCTCTTTTCTTTCTTAGCATATACCAAGATCTTCTCTTTGGCTCTAGCCTCGTCAGACTCCCCCTCTCATCATGATAGGATCGCCATCTGGAATTAGCTATTACCTTGAGATCAATTCCTGGCTTTATCTCTGTTTAAGCTCATTTCCTGCACAATATTCTCTCAAACATATAAGTTTTTACTTAAATCAATAAGAAAAACTTACTGGAAATAGTTCCATCAAGTTCAAATTAATGACCCTGATTAACTAATCTCAACTTCTTTCTCAAATCAAATTTTTTCAATTCAATACACACACTCCCAAACCAGTTCATCATGATCAGCACTCGGAATTTTGAAAATCAGCTCTCCAACATCAGTTGTCGAAAATCTTTTTGAATTTTTCAAAAATTTATGCTAAAACACACTAAAATCTTTTTGGATTTTTGAATTAAATGAAATGCAGTAAAGAAATATTTACAAACAATATTTTTGAGAGTTTGTGTGTGTAAGAGGATCATATCAGTTTTTGAGACAAATCACCAACACCGTTAAGCTTTAAACATTTTAAGCTCTAAACGATTCACTTAGATTGGCGATATTGTTGTCCACTTAAACTCAATCTAAAAACTTTCGACATGTTTACCGATACATTTAAAGTATATTAATTTTGCACTAAGTTCTTATGGACCCCACGATCTCAGCATATCCTCTCATCATGCAATACACTGACTCAAGTAATGCCTTTAAACTTTTATCAACTGTGAATTGTGCGAAAACAAAGCAGAATGTTTAAACATTAACAATCAGGTCGATACTTCCGTATACGCAGAGAAAGTCCAATGTTTAAACAAAATAAGAAAAATAAAATAAGTTGAAGTTGTTTAGGCTTTAACCACCAGGTCGATACTTCCGTATACGCAGAGGTGATCCAAAGCTTAAACGAAACACCAAAGAAAATAAAGCAGAACGTTTAGGCAATAACATCCAGGTCGATACTCACGTATACGCAGAGGATGTCCAATGCTTAAACAAAATAAAGAAATAAGACAAGTTTAAATCTTTGCAAAATAAAATGCACAATCACAGCGACTTTTCAGCAAAGTTGTGAAAGTTCAAAAACTTAACCAGTTTTATGTCTTTCGACAATCAGCGATTACTGAGTAGGCACACAATCAAGAAGGACAAAACCAAGTACTATGCTTTCAACCGTGTTTCCCACTAGAACTGGGCTTTTTCATTTAAGTTTGTATCGTTCTCGCAAATCTACTAGTCTAGCTGAGCCTACCGTCACATCTTTAGTGAGATCGTTTATCACATTTTATCTCTCCATTTCTTTAGCATGCTGTGACAGTCTAACAAATCTACTATCATTTCCTCTTTTTCACAACAAAACTCATTTTTTCATTTTTCAATGTTTTTGACATTTTCAAATTTTCAAATTTTTTAAAATTTTTCTCCCCCTAAAATCAAAATATATTTCAATTTTGATTTTCTGGGAAAATTTGAAAACAAACTGTACAAGAAACGTGACAACATGATGAGAATTACTTCAATTCTCCATTCACTTGGCTTAAATAATCAGAACTCCCCCTGACAACAAACTATTTTCCCATTATGATTTCAAAACATTTAAGTTTGTTTTAATCAAAATGGTTTTTCCAGAAAAATTAGTTTTGTTGAATTCACACACACGGGGTTCATTCATCACCTTGTTCTTTCATCCAATTGTACGAAAGTTAAATCAAGTACAACTTAATGTCCTTGGTTAAACATTTCTAAAGAAATGTGCCGATTCCTGCTCCACTCTTACCAACCTGGGAGCTCCGGCAAGTCAGGTTTTTCATTTAAACAGATTCACCCAAGCCTGACGGTCCTTGGGTGATTTTGAATTCTTGTTCAACAATGGTGACAAAATTTGCATCATCCATTGTTAGACCAGAATTCTCATTTTTTACCTCAACACATGGCTCTTCTGGTTTTACCATACCAGATTCATTGCCTGAATGTGGCTTGTCTGACTTTGATAAGCCAGATTCATCGCCGACATGTGGCTTCTTTATTTCCGAAGAAACAGATTCATTGCCATCAACTTTCTTCTTCTTCTTTTCCTCTTTTGTCCTCAGATTTGTATCTGATGATTGCGTTTTGCTTGATTTGTTGTTCTTTGGAGAGCAAGACGATTTATCAGAACTTTTATCTGTTTTACCAGTTGTATCCGAGGACAAAATCCTTTAAAAATACTCTCTGGCCTTCTTTCTCTTCTTCCTCAGTCTGTCTTTTTGCCCCTGAGAAAGCTTCACTTTCTTTTCTTGAACTTTAGATTCTTGAACCTTCTGTTCTTTGGACTTGACATTGACTGGTTTCTTCACCTGCTTCTGAGATTCAGCTCTCGATCTTCTCATTGATCTCATTGAGCAATCTCTAGCAATATGGCCAATGATGTTGCAGTTAAAGCATCTCCTTGACTCAAAACTCCAACTCTGGCAGTTAACAACAATGTGTCCTTGATAACCGCATCTGTAACACACTCTGTTATCGTACCAATCACCATTTTTAGTCCAAACATTTAGATCAAAACACTGTTTGGCTTGGTGATAATCTTTCCTCCTCTTGTTTGCTGGATTTCTCTTTTTGTTTTTGTTCCACTTTCTTCTTCAAAGGTTTTTGCTTAGAGCATTCTCCCTTTTCAGTTGATTGTGGAACAGTTTCTTCAAACTTTTCTTTTAACTTCAAAAATAAATTCTTTTTCTTCATTTTTTCATTTTCATCATCAGATTTCTCATCGCAATATTCAACTACGACTTTGTCATAGTTTGTGACATCGTCACTTATTGGAACTGAATTAATAGGTTTTGGACAAGGAATAGTTGAAGTATTCACAAACACCTTTAACTTTTCTTCCCATTCCTTGATTTTCTTTTGAGCACACTCTACTTCCTTTTCAAGTCGAATAATCTTTTCAAGATGAGAATTGATTGCAATTTGTTTTTCAAGATTGTTTTTACCAAACAAATCTCTCTCATCTTCTAAAATTTTTATTTGACTTTGAAAATCTTTCTCAATTTTTACTTTTTCATTTTCCAAATTGTGTATTTGATTTTTCAAAACATTTTCTGATTTTTTAAGATTTTTGTTTTCTAATGACAAACTCTCATCCTCCTTCAAGAGTTTGTCATTTTCAGATGTCAACTTCTCACAATTTTTCAGCAAAACAAGAATCTGTTTATCATCAGCTTTTGTCTCAACCTTTAAAACTGAAATATTTTTAACCTGTTTCTTTTCATCATGAACACTTTCATTCTTACTCTCTTCTTCTGATGAATGATCAAAGATAGGTGCGTCTTCTGCAACCTCTTTCTTTAACTCTGGTTCATGATTCATAGATACAGGTTTTTAAGATTCTACTTTCTCAACCTTGACCGATGGAACTTGTTCAATCTGCTCAGCTCTGATCTCTTCTTTAACAATAACTGCCTTTTGATTCTTTCTTTTTGCATCTTGTTTTTCTTTCAATTTTTCAATTTTATCGGCATAAAATAACTTTCCACTACGTTGATCAGATGGAAGTTGTTGTTTAAGATATTCAAGCTCCCGGATTTCCTCTTCATAATTGTCACTCTCTTCATCAGACGAATGATCAAAAATCGGAACTTTTTCCAGAATTTCTTTTGCTGAGACTGTTTCTTCTTCTTTCTTTATCGGAATATACTAATGAGATTCATGATGCACATATGCCAACACTTCTTCAAAATCCATGTTTCGATTTCGAGAGTTCACAAAAACACAAACTTTCTTGTTTCAAAAATACTGGTCTCCAAACGAGCTATATCACCTTGTAAACAATACCTTCAATTGGACCGAGACACTTTATCAAATTTGTGACCCCAATTCACATGCCCCTGACACACAATCACATGAATTCACTTGCAATCCGACAACTTTTAAATTTGCATTAAATCTGATTGGGCCGCTTGGTCTTTTGTCGATGTATATGGAAACTTGGGCCGATGACAAAAACCAAAATCACATGCAAACCTGGGCCTGACACAACATCTCTCGAGATCTCATCAAACTTAAAAAAACTTGCTAATGCTGCCAAAATTGATTCACTTATAAACCCTCGATTTTAAGAATTCTAAATTCTCATTGGACCACATGAATTAGTTGACTGATATTTAATTCAACAATTGGGCTTCTGATGAAAAATCACATGAAGATTATTACTAGTGTTATCTATTCAAGGATATTGGCCGACAACACTTAATGCTAAACAATTTCTCATTGGACCGATGAACTTTGATGCAAGATTATCACATGAGCCTGACAAATGATTCTGATTACCTCGTCCAAACTGACACAAAACACGAGATCTCTTTTCCCAACTACTGACAACTCGTTTAATGATTGACACAACTCGATGTACACTTTTCACGTGAAATATCGTATTCAAGCGGTCGTTGTTTTCAAGCGGTAGTCATTTTCAAGCGAATGCCAGATTCAAGCGAATGACGTCAGCAAATAACGAACAGAATTTCAAGCGAAAGTTCAATTTGCATCAATTTTAAGCCGATTTTAGTTCTGAAACTTTCCAGGATTTGTTAAAACATGATTAGGCATAATATGTGTGAATTTGAGCCGATTTTAACCGTGAAAATTTTTCAATTTTGTGAAAGAAAGTGTAGAAATCAGAAAAAGTGATGAAAACAGGCTGTTTTGGCAAGATCTCTTCCTCCTGAGCTCTGATACCACTTGTAGGATCGAATTGTGATCCAAACGAGTCGTTCAGAAGAGATTTTATCAGTTTCAGATGCGGAAAATAAGAAACTGACTTTGAAACAGCTTGCTTATCACTTTAAACACTGATTATATTGATATTATAGCAATTACAATCAGTCTTAACACCGGCAGCACCTCGGTATGGAATTCACGAACTGTTACAAATGAATAGAACACTCCCCTATTTATAGATTCCTAGGTTTCGCTTGAAACTACACGTGATCATTCCCAAGCGAAACCCCCTCATTGACTTTCAAGCGAAACCACATGAATTCTATTTTGTCTTCAAGCGAAACCCAACAATAAACAAATATAACATTCTGTTTCAATTGAATCTTTCAAATACTATTTTGTCTTCTTGTGAGGTGATGCAATGATGATGTCATATTATGATGTCATCATCAATAATGATGACATCACTCTTGTTCAGATCTGCAACGAACCCGAGACTCGACATAAGACAAAGACGACAGATGAATGCACCAACAATACTCTTGAAGGAATGAAACGAAATGTGTTTCTCATCAGTTTCTCTCTTGTTTCTTTACACTATCTACTTTCTTTATGTTTTATATCAAACATTTAAAATTTTATTTTTAAAAACTAAGACATGTTTAATACGTTAATAATTTTAATTAGAGAATCACAAAAGCAACTTAATATAATTATACAATCTGCTTTGAATGTGTAATACAAGAAAAAAAGAGTAGGAAGCCAATTATTATCATCTTGTGCATTATAGTTAAAAAATACAAATAAATTATAATGTTCAAGCAAATATCTACATAAAATCAATCATATATTAATAACCTGCTATCTTATTCAATATCCACTTAAGAGAGCATTTCGGTTACTCATTGTACAAGGGAACACCTTATATTCAAAATTAACATTAATTAGAGAATTACAAGAAACACATAAAATGTTTGTACATACTACATTAATAATTTAGCATGAAAGAAAAATAGTGTGGTAGGCGGTTTATTGTATTACACATAAAATAAATTGTATAAATTCATCAAACAATTATTACAAAATTGATTCTAAAATAAACGTATAATCTAACGTATTAAAAAACAATCTAATTATAAAAATTTATATACTGTTAATTAGCAACATGTTAGTTCATTTATTGTTTGTACCCTATGCTTATTAGTTGGTTTATATTTGTGTTGGTTGTACCATATGTTTACTGTGTTGTATTTGTGGTGGATATTTAAGTGGGGTTTTTTAAGTGGTTTGGCTTCATTTTGAAGCAAACTCTTCTCTGACCTACTGCCTCCCTCTGCCTCTCTCCTCTTTCCGCCAGAACACCGCCAACCCATCACCGTTGCACCTCCTTTAACACCCTTGCTAATCTAATCGGTATATTTTATGTTCTTCTCTACTTAGGCCTTATATTTCTAAGGTGTATACGGTTTATGTCGGTTTGTTCCTCCAACCGGCTTTATATGTTTGGTTTAGCTTTGGTTTTCCGACCGTCTTTTTTATCCGGTTGTTTGATGTTGATGCATGTAGTTTTTTATGGTAAAGGGGTTATGCGTAACCCCATCATTTTGTTATTCTTATGTTTGGTTGTGTTGGATCTGAGAGTAAGTGAATTATGTGTATTTTGGATAAAGCAGTTGCTAAATTAACAAGTAATCAAAGTATCTAAGATAATAAACACATCGTCATAGACACCAGTGGATTTGGGAATGGTTGTTAATGATTCATATACTATTCATATGTCAATTACAATCAATTGTACAAGATTGTATACCCCCTCACCAGGCAAACTCTCTCCCTCTCTTAGGTTCTTATGCTTTTTCAGCTCCAAGAGTTAGTTCACTGAAATGCAAAATGAACTATACATAGAGAAGAGAATTGCTGGTGACATCACTATGAAAGCGACCCTAAACAAGCCTATTTAATGTGTAACTGCCAGCAGTTGCGCATAACTATTGGAAAGTTGAAGTAAACTACAAGGAAACAAAACTGTTGGATAATACAATGCAAGCAACAAGGATTCCAAAACTGCTAGTGCAAACCAACACTTTTCGGAATCCATTACTTCTTGTCTTCATTTGACCTTTTGAATTAGTCTTATGGTCTTCAATCTTCATCGTGTTGACTTTTACTATTGACTAGTTGACCAACACTTTGCATTCTAGCTCTTTGTACTTGTTGTATTTTATATTTAGGCAGTAGTTCATGTGACCAGTAGTTGGTTGGCTGTTTGGATAACTTTTAAGGGAGGAAAATGTAACGACTCTCATCAAAAGTCATAATTATTAAATTAATTTGACCAATAGGAAACCTTAATTGAGACACCCAAATAATTCTGCGCAAACCCTACAATTTTCATAATTTTCAGAATCAGGATTAGGGCCCCTAAAACTCAAGGGGGGATAAACCCTAGTGGACGATTATCCACTTAATTCGTTGTCAAGTTACTGAAATTCGAGTATGTCAATTCAGCTAAGCTAGTGTCAGTCGTGGCTACCCTATAGTCTATTTTGATTCCATACGGACTGCAACAGTCTCAACCTTATGGTCCGTAAGCAGTCATACGGACCGCAACATTGATAAGCTTACGGTCCGTAAGCTAGAAAAATTTCACCTATAAATAGCAGGCTGTGGCAGACGTTTTCTGAACATTTTACGTCGAAAGAATTCCATTCACACACTGTATTACGAACTGTTATTCCGAAATTACACCCCCGGGTATCGAAATTTTGCTACAAAACAGGGTATTAGCACAATCGCTGCTACGATTCATTTATCCGACGATCAAGATATCCAATGCATGTTTAAATGCCGCCCACATTAGGGTTATACTTTATCGTTCGTCATTAAATTGACGGATTGTCGTTAATTCGATAGATAAAGTATTATACTTTATCGTTCGTTGTTAATTCAACGGATCATCGTTAATTCGATGGGTAAAGTATTATACCTTGTCATTCGTTGTTAATTCAACGGATCATCGTTAATTCGATGGACAAAGTATTGCATTTTGACATTCATTGTGAGAATTTGATCTCATAAATTATCGTAATTGCTGGATTGATTACTAACCCAGTTTTGTGTGCATTGTATTCATATTAGGTTAACAAGGCTAAATCATAGATTAGACTCTGACCATATTAAATCAGCAATGTGAGTCATTCTTCTTTTTCTCACAGTTTGTGAGTCATTCTCTCTTTTTATCAAATCTATTTACAAAATTATGTTTATTTTCAAAGTTATAATTACGGGGATTAAGTCTTTGTAATCACCAAGTTACAGCCGGTATGTGGGGTTTTGTATACATTACTTGATAATCGTCACCATTGGGGCAGCCAATGGGGGATATGACCATAGTCACAGACACCATTGGACGAATGGGCCAATGGGTCGAGTGGCAAGTACCGTGGGTAGTTGGCTTGATATCAGAAACATTGTAATCGCTCTTAATACTGTATATTATAACAAATGAGTCATTTTAGTAAATAGAATGATTCACTCAGTATTTCCCGCTGACAAAACCTTTTTCAAACATGTTTCAGGTGATCTGTTGTAATTCAGGAAAAAGTGCTGGGGAGCATTTCAAGCTTAAGATAGTGGCTCAATATAAAATAAAGAAATAAATTTTGTAATATCACGCTTTTATAGTAAAAACATAATATTGTAAATTATCGGGGTTTTATCCCGAATTGTGAAATAAAATAATCGGGGAAAAATTTTAGCTTTAAGCGATCCTGTTTCCGCTGTTAAACTCAATTAAAATCAATACCGCAGTATTTTCTGCCGCGGCTCCTGAAACGGGTCAAACCGGGTCTTGGGCCGTGACAGAAAAAGGTGGTATCAGAGCCACTGGGTTAAGCTGATTAAGTATTTAGAAATACTTAATTTTTCCTGATTACAGCCACTGGGTTAAGCTAATTAAGTATTTAGAAATACTTAATTTTTCCTGATTACTATTATATGATTATGTGTTTTATTAACTGGCTATTTGTTAATTTTAATATGGACATATTTTTATATATATTGTAATATTTGTTGCTCTATTATTGTTAATTGAAAAACATTATATATTTGATTAATATATACCTAATATAGTATTACTATATTGTGGTAAAGAAATTATATTTTTATGTTTGAAGTATACTCTTATTTTAAATTTTGCTAGTTATTTATTATTAATAATTTTGTTATTAATAATAATATATTAATAGTAGTAGTAGTATTAAGATTATTTTTTTATACTAAGGTTATTATCAAAGGCAGATATTGGATAACCTAGCCTTAATTAGGCATGGACTGATCACCTATGCTTAAACAAGGCAGCATTAACCAATATCCACAATGATAATGACTAGTTAATATATATAAATTAAGTCATCATACTTATTTAGTATATAGATTTTTATATATTAACTACTGTAATAGTAAATATAAATCTTTAAATATTCTGATTTAAAGTTTAGTATTTTTATTATCTACAGTCAAGAAAATTTATAAATAAATTACAAATAAAACCTAGTATGTTTTAATTTTCAGTTGGGTTGGTAGTATGAAATACTATTTAAAAAGTTGTTCTATAAAATTTTGTTATGACTTAGTAATTGTGTGTATTTTGCTAAACAGCATGAGTGATCTGTCAGAAGCCCTTCAGAATTTAAATCTCTATCCAGTAAGAATAGAAGTTTCCAGAGATTTCAATAGGTATATACCAGATATAGAAGAACCTATAGAATTTAACGCTTTACCTCTCGAGAAACCTAAGTCTAAGAAAATGGAAATTGGGGAAAGCTCTAGGCAAATTGAAGAGTTACCATCTCAAGAAGAATTAGATTTTATAATGGCAACAGATGATACTATTGAGCCTGTTAATGAAAATAATTTTATGAACTTAGAACCATCTATTCCAAACTCTTCTAATCACTGGAATATAGACGAATGGTTGGATAATGAAATACTGTTACAAAACCATCCCTATAGGCTTTTTCCTAAGTACAATCCAGAACCTTTACCAAATTTACCAATAAGTAACAAGAATAGGACTAAACTTCATCATTTTGACAAAATGGATGCTGGGAATAGGATCCAAGAGACTTTGGGACAGATCTCCTGGAAATACGATAAGAAGAAACGCCGTTACTAGAACATCATCTGATAAAGGATAGGGGATTATGAAACTGTGGTTGTGTAATAGTAACAGTAAAATCAGTATGTGTAAAATAAATAATAAAACGGGTGTATATAGAAATATGATATAAGGAAATATTAGAAAAGTTACAATTTTGTTTGTATATTCGTTTATGTGATTATGTGCAACTAAATTGTGACATTGGATTATTTCCTTTATATTAATTATGTATCTATAAATTAGATATCAGATGGAAAACGCTAATAATAAACCAGTTAATGAGGGTAATCAATCTGAGCAACAATCAGGGAATCAATATGTGACTAGGCAAGATATAGAAAATATCATTGCTCAAGAGATAGCCAACACTATTCCAGGAATAGTTGCTCAAGGGATAGCCAATGCTATTCCAGCAATCATTGCTGCTGTTAAAAATCCAATTGAACCTCAACAAGTTATTCCTAGTAAACGCATTTCTGAAGATAATTTCAGTAATAGCGTAAATGGAGGTAATAATCATGTTAATCATGATAATGAACCACGGCAAGCTCCGCTCCCTAAGAAAAGGAAAGTTGCAACGCCTGGTTGCACTTACAAAGAATTTCTTGCTTGTAAACCCATTGAGTTTGCAGGTAATAAAGGAGCGACTGCAGTACTGCGTTGGTTAGAGAAAACCGAGGCAATAATTGCCATAAGTAAATGTGCTCAGGATGATCAGGTCATGTATGCATCAAATCTTTTCAAAGAAGTAGCGCTAGAATGGTGGAATACGATGTTACAAGCAAAAGGAAGAAGGATGGCGTATGCTATGAACTGGGAAGAATTTAAGAGTCTTGTAGAAAGAAAATTCTGTCCCGAGTATGAAAAGGAACAAATGGCAAATAAGTTTCTAACCCACCGGATGATAGATATAGATTGTCGAGGGTATACTACGACATTCTTCAAATATGCTCGAGTGGTACCAATCCTGGCTTCGCCAGAACCGGTACTTATTTCTCGTTATATTTGGGGATTGATTTCCGAGATCCGTAATATCGTCAAAGCTGCAAAACCTCGCACGATTGATGATGCGGTGGAATTAGCCAATATTATAAATGACGAGCTAGTACGGACAATAGAAGAAAATAAAAGGAAGGAAGTAGCCCAAAAGATTACCCAAGAATTCAGTCCGGGTAACTATAACCATTTCAAGAAAGGAGGGAATGGGCAAACTTCTACTAGTCCATTTTGCAAATTTTGCAAAAAGAAGCATTTTGGAAGATGCAAAGGATATTGCAATTTTTGTAAGATTCCAGGGCATCAAGAAGAAGACTGCAGGAGGAAGAAATTTTCAGTTTGCTACAACTGTAGAGAAACTGGACATCTTAGGCCAGATTGTCCAAAACTGAATAAACCATTCGACAATCAAGCCAAACCAGCAGAAGGGGCAAAAAGGAATGAGAGAGCCTTTCAGCTGACTACTCATGAAGCCGAGATGATTCCAGATGTGATAGCCGGTATGTTCTTAGTCTACAACGTTTACACAACAGTAGTATTTGACTCTGGTGCAAACCAAAGTTTTATAAATACTTTACTCTGCCAAATTCTTAACTTACCATTAACCAGCATTAGATGAATTTCTATATTAGAAACGGCAGATGGGAATTCAGTTAAAATAAATAAGGTTATGCAAAACATAGAAATAAGTTATAAGTTTTCTGCAACCCTATTATCTATGAAATTAGTTGAATTCAATGTTGTGATCATTATCTGTGATCAGAATTTCTTAGAAATTCAATCAACCATCAGAAAAGTAATTAGGATTACAGGAGATAAACCAGGTAAGTTTATGAAGTTCATATCAGTAATGGAAATTGCTAAATATGAACAAAAGCAAAGGAATAGTATATATGATTTTAGTAATCATTAATACTAAAGATACAGAATTTAAGGAAAATTCTGTAAAATCCGAATACCCAGATGTATTTCCAGAAAATTTACCTGGATTACCATCAGATATGAAGATAGAATTTAGGATTTATCAATTCCAGGAATTTTACCGATAAGCCAAGGAACCTTATCGGTTAGCACAATATTGGTTATTAAGAAAAAGAAAAGCTTTACTCCAAAATTTCTTGAAGAATAAATTTTGGTTGAAGTGCAAATTTAGGTCATATGGTGAATCATGAAGGTATTCACTTAGATCTTATTAAGATAGCAGTAATTACCAAATGGAAGATTCTGCAAATCGTAATGGAAATTAGAAATTTTGTAGGTTTAGTATTATAGACATTAAGGAATTTTCAAATTAGCTATACCATTAACTAAGATAACCAATACTATAAATCCTAGTTTTACCAAGAAGAAACAGAAGATTTTGAAGTATATGGTAATGCTTCAAAGCTAGGATTTGGATATTCCTTAATGCAACGCAAAAAGGAAATTGCGTATGCTTCAAGACAATTGAAAAAGGTACGAAGGAACTATACCACTCATGAGTTAGAATTGAAACCATAATTTTGCCCTTAAGATTTGGATAAATTATCTGTATAGAAGTAAGGATACTATCTATACGGATTATAAGAATTTAATATATATATTTATGGGCAAAAAAAAAAAGAATTTGAGGCAAGAAAGATGGATGAAAATCCTAAGTGACTACAATTGTGATATTCAGTATCACAAAGGAAAAGCTGAAAACGGCAAGAGATAGTCACAAGAATTATGCAGACAATAGATAAAAGCCGTTGGAGTTCGAGTTGGAGACAAAATATAATTGAAAGTATCTCCTTGGAAAGGAGTTGTTAGATTCGGTAAGAAAGGAAAGCTAAAACCAAAGTATGCAGGATCATTTCCAGTAATTCAACATATTGGACTAGTTACTTACAACTACCAGGAAGGTTAGTTGAAATACATGATATATTTTATATATCCAATCTCAAGAAATATCTATCAGACGAATCTTTGGTAATACCTTTCCAAAATATAAAGGTAAACAAATAGTGTTAAGTAAAGTAGGATTCAAAGACAAGATCCTAATATACTTGGGAACTGGAATCCAAAAGGAAGAGAAAGTATTCTCAATTATTCCAGTAAATCTCGAGGACGAGATTTTTATTAAGTTGGGGAGAATGTAACGACTCTCATCAAAAGTCATAATTATTAAATTAATTTGACCAATAGGAAACCTTAATTGAGACACCCAAATAATTCTGCGCAAACCCTACAATTTTCATAATTTTCAGAATCAGGATTAGGGCCCCTAAAACTCAAGGGGGGATAAACCCTAGTGGACGATTATCCACTTAATTCGTTGTCAAGTTACTGAAATTCGAGTATGTCAATTCAGCTAAGCTAGTGTCAGTCGTGGCTACCCTATAGTCTATTTTGATTCCATACGGACCGCAACAGTCTCAACCTTACGGTCCGTAAGCTAGAAAAATTTCACCTATAAATAGCAGGCTGTGGCAGACGTTTTCTGAACATTTTACGTCGAAAGAATTCCATTCACACACTGTATTACGAACTGTTATTCCGAAATTACACCCCCGGGTATCGAAATTTTGCTACAAAACAGGGTATTAGCACAATCGCTGCTACGATTCATTTATCCGACGATCAAGATATCCAATGCATGTTTAAATGCCGCCCACATTAGGGTTATACTTTATCGTTCGTCATTAAATTGACGGATTGTCGTTAATTCGATAGATAAAGTATTATACTTTATCGTTCGTTGTTAATTCAACGGATCATCGTTAATTCGATGGGTAAAGTATTATACCTTGTCATTCGTTGTTAATTCAACGGATCATCGTTAATTCGATGGACAAAGTATTGCATTTTGACATTCATTGTGAGAATTTGATCTCATAAATTATCGTAATTGCTGGATTGATTACTAACCCAGTTTTGTGTGCATTGTATTCATATTAGGTTAACAAGGCTAAATCATAGATTAGACTCTGACCATATTAAATCAGCAATGTGAGTCATTCTTCTTTTTCTCATAGTTTGTGAGTCATTCTCTCTTTTTATCAAATCTATTTACAAAATTATGTTTATTTTCAAAGTTATAATTACGGGGATTAAGTCTTTGTAATCACCAAGTTACAGCCGGTATGTGGGGTTTTGTATACATTACTTGATAATCGTCACCATTGGGGCAGCCAATGGGGGATATGACCATAGTCACAGACACCATTGGACGAATGGGCCAATGGGTCGAGTGGCAAGTACCGTGGGTAGTTGGCTTGATATCAGAAACATTGTAATCGCTCTTAATACTGTATATTATAACAAATGAGTCATTTTAGTAAATAGAATGATTCACTCAGTATTTCCCGCTGACAAAACCTTTTTCAAACATGTTTCAGGTGATCTGTTGTAATTCAGGAAAAAGTGTTGGGGAGCATTTCAAGCTTAAGATAGTGGCTCAATATAAAATAAAGAAATAAATTTTGTAATATCACGCTTTTATAGTAAAAACATAATATTGTAAATTATCGGGGTTTTATCCCGAATTGTGAAATAAAATAATCGGGGAAAAATTTTAGCTTTAAGCGATCCTGTTTCCGCTGTTAAACTCAATTAAAATCAATACCGCAGTATTTTCTGCCGCGGCTCCTGAAACGGGTCAAACCGGGTCTTGGGCCGTGACAGAAAACTTCAGTACGTTTGACTTGTAATCCAACTTATTCCATCAGGCAGGGAGATGGTTTCCCCTGGGTTTTGGTTTTCATCATCAACAGATGTTACATAACCCAACAATCTCCCCTTAGATCCATCGATGCCAAAATCTCTCTTATGAGCCTGTTTTTATTTTATTAATTTGATGATTAGAGCTACAAAACGAAGTTGTTTGTGTGTTCCTCTGGACACTAAATTTTGCTCATCATGGTCAACCATCCGTACTAGTAGAAGAACTCAACATCATTCCTATTAATCCAGAAGTGCACGTTTTTTCTCAATCTCTAGGTTTGGGAAGATTGGAGGCTACCCTTTGGACCTCAGTTGAATTGAGAGGTTTCATCTAGTTCTATAGGATTCCATCTTACTTTGAGATTCATGTTGCCTTGTCTTCTTTTATCTTGAAGACATGTGTGACTTCCAGCATGCAGTCTAACAGGAAGAACTTTGTCTCATCGTCCATCTCAGGTGTCCAGATGACATATTCATGGTCTTGTGTGATATTGTTCCTGTACTCTTTCAACATTTTAAAACTATTGGAGATGATTTCCTCAGTTTTATAAGGAACAACGTATAACATCTTTTTTTTGTCAACAAGATAGATCTCTGTGTTCTTCCAATCAAATAAAGGAGGAAACCTCTCTGGATGTAGTCTCCAGGATTTCAAGAACTCATGGTGTTCTTTTAGGAGTATGAATTCTTGCCATCTTATGATTATACTCCTTTGTTTCCATTTAGCTTGTATTAGTTCCTGTTTAAGTCTGAAAATTTTTTGATGTTGGTTCTGGTGTTGGCAGTCTTTTCCAGCCAATCTTCCAATTGGGAAGTGTTGCTTTGGCCTTTGGGTCAGTAATGATCCTTTTGATTCGATCCACCTCATCCAACAATTGTTGAAGATTCCAGTAGTTGAAGGTGTAGAAATGCTTGACTGTATAAGGAGCTTATCTTTTAACCCAGTCAAAACATTCTTCCTTTGATAATCTTACAATTGTTGGATCTTTGAATGGAGTTATTTTGGAAAGCTTTTGAGATTCTTCAAACAATAGTTGTTCATAAGCTCTGACTTCCTTCATTCTCCTTTCCAAGATGTACTGAGCCTTTGTTACTATCATTTTTAGTTAATTTACAGTGAATTCTTGAAAAGTCTCATTTTCCATGTTTATTACATATTCCAAATAACTTAGCTTGTTGTCTATTTTAAGTAGAGGCAATCCTTTTACTTCATTAATGAACCTTGGAAATAAGGAAGGATCTTCAGTTGTTTCAGAGGAGATTGGCTTGAAGCTTTTAGTAAAACTTACGGTTGAAATTGGGTCAGATGCAGTTGTTTCAGCTGGTGTTGATGGAGTATCTTCAGGATCATCTTGAAGAATTAGCTTTCTCTTCCCTGTGAAGTGAACTAGTGGTTTTGTTGTTTTCTCTAAAACTTGTGAGGACCGTTTCGCTCTCGAAAATGCTCCGACGAATTCAAATTAGCTCTCCGTAATGTGTGGAATCCATTAGGAAAGTTGACACACACAAGATATCACAAATAATCACTGGTTTCATTGATAGTTTGAAGTTACAGATCCGAGAAACCAAATTGGCAGAGCTTCACTACTCAAGTGCCAAAAGTTCTAAATGACAAACACTCACACACCTGTTTATAGGGCAACCCCTTTGTGCGAATAAAGCCTTGTGCGAAGTGCTGACTCGTGCGAAGTGTCACATCCCGATATTTTAACCACAAACCGGTGGGCCCGGTGGGGAGTATCGTGACGTAGTTGATATCATCATAGTCAATTAAACACAGTTATAGCACAGCGGAAGGCTTGGAAGGTAAATTACTATTACAACCTAATTGTTCAAAGTACGAATAAAAGAATATACAGACGGTTGTAAAAAGGATCCACAGGTGGATCTTGGAATAACATATAAAACGAAGTTCAACAGACTTTAGGCATCTAGGACTTGCAAGATCCTTTTATAAAACGCCGAGTAGCTCGAGCCTATTACGTGAGGTACCTGTCACTTAGTCTTTTGAAAATACGTCAGTTTACACTGGTAAATACAATTAACTGAATCTTTTGAAAAGGTTTTAAGAAAATTGGTTTGAGTGCATATAGCACGAAAAATCTTTTATAACTTGGGATAATTATATTTATAATCTTGTATACAGATTTACATGTTTGTCACACATTTAGGGCTCGGTATAGAAGCCGAGACATGATTAACCGACACACCACTAATATAAACCCACAAGGAGTTATCCCCAACATTGTGGGTATATCTTTTTACATACGCAAATGTCAGGTGTATTCCTACACCTCGTGCTTAAGTCGTGGCCATTTGCAATTAAATGAGCCGAGGATATCTAGGACACGGTCGTATTAACCTCCAATGTTTATGTTATCAAACAAAACGAATTAAAACGGGTTATGTGGATTTATTAATCACAATCCGACCAAATGATTCCATACCCGACCAAGCGGTAATATTTTACCGTATCCCAAGCCCAATATAAGGGAAAATAAGTTAAAAGTATTTACCTGAGTTTTAAATGCAAGATTTTCTACTCAGTCGTATAATTACTAAGACTTTATGAAGGTATCTTCTACTGGGGCTCCCTAGTCTGGAATGAAGGTAATATTAACCTATTAGAATACTAGCGGGTCTTTATTTAAGTCGAGGACTTAGACCAGTTAGTTTAAAGAACGATTTACGGTACGAAACGCTAGATTAAGCGATGACCGGAATGGAATGTAATTTAGACCCAACAAGTATGGAGACTTGTATAATATGGGTCAACTAAATACATTTTGGATTTTGAAGTTTAAATGATAAGGTTAAACCCGCTTCGGTTAATTTATGCAAACTAGTTACATAAACCGAACCGAACGCGTATAAGCATAAACGGGTAACCGGATAAGTCATATACAAGTTCCATATGTTATTATGCTTAAAATATGCCATGACATCAATAGGATATCAACATGTATGCCCATAAAGGTTTTAAAACCGAATTAAGCCTCATAAGGGCATTTTGGTCCATTTAAGGTTTATAAAAGGGGTTTGTATGTAAACTGAATATCTGGTCATAAACATTCGGTAAAGAGTAAACTGCCATTTTGGTCCCTGTGGTTTGGCCAGTTTTTCCACTTTAGTCCAAATCTCAAACTTATTACATCCAGGGCCCTGTGGTTTGCATTTTGTTGCCATTTTGGTCCAAATTTCAAATTTGACCAGATTTCCCATTAATGACATGCTATTTTGTCTTTACTCTCAGAGGCATTTTGGTCATTTTAGATTTATTATCTCTTTATTATATAATAAAACCCTCATTATCATCATCTTCAACATATCATCATCTTCAACAGACATCTCTCTCTCTCCACTGTTCTCTCTTTCTTCATCACCATCATCAGTCTACTCCATCTTCATCACCATCATCTCATCTTCATCATCAACATCGTCTCCACCCTAACAACCACCCCCACCGTCGCCAACACCACCGTCGCCTCCATCTTCATCACCATCATCTCATCTTCATCACCATCACCCCCACCACTGTATCATCACCACCGCCACCACCGCCGCCACCACTGTATCACCGCCACACCGCCACCGCCTACCTTTCACAAACCCTAGAACGAGTTTAGAGAGAGAATGAGAGTGTAAAAGCTAGGGTTTTAGGTTTTAGAGAGAGAAAGAGGGGGGAAAGAACGGGGGTCGTTGTGCTCTGAAGAGAGGAGAGAGATGGGAGGTGTAAAGAGGTGGAACAGATCTGAAATTGGCGGTGGGAGGTGTAAAGAGGTGGAACAGATCTGTTTTCCGATCGGATATTGGAACAGATCTGAAATATGAACAATCGGAAGAACAGATGCAGAAAAGGAGATCGATGGGGCGGTGGTGATTGATGGAGTTCAACTGATAAATGCATACCATCTCTATATGTAAACGTTCAACTGTTTGTGCAGGAACTTGATCATGTTGTAGAAGAGCTTGAAAAAATCGCTAAAGTGAATCTTCTTCAACACAGATCGATTATTTCGCTGATCGGGAATGTTCAGAGGTCGTCGCTTGTATTAGAGAAGGTATGCTTTGTATTGAGTCTTTAATTGTGTTGCGGTTTTTGAAACTGGGTTTTTTATGTTAATTTATGTGTTCCATGTTCTTCGCGAGAACGGAGTGAATGTTCAGATGATATCACAAGGAGCATCAAAGGTGAATATATCACTCATTGTAAATGATGATGAAGCGAAAAGATGTGTGAGAGCTCTGCATTCTGCATTCTTTGAAAGTGATATGTCCGACATCGATTGATTTATAGCATTAAATTTGCAATGCAGTTTGATGCTTGCTTAGATTTAAACCTCTTGTTTTAAACTTGTTAGAATCACTATTGATGCATTAGGAACATTTGGTATGCAAGTTATTTTTTGGAACAGATCTGGGTTTGTTGATTTTCTTGAAGATGTTCTTGATTTTCTGGATTTTGATGATGATGTTTGATGATTTTCTTGAAGATGTTGTTGATTTTCTGGGTTTTGATGATGAACTTTGAAGATGTTCTTGATTTTCTGGGTTTTGTTGTTGTTGTTGTTGAATTGCTTTAAATAAAACATAAATGACCAAAATACCCCTGCACTAAAGGATAAAATAGGCAGCTCTCAATAGTCAAAAAGGGGGTTTTTTGGATTTTGGACTAAAATGGCAACAAAATGCAAACCACAGGGCCCTGGATGTAATAAGTTTGAGATTTGGACTAAAGTGGCAAAACTGGCCAAACCACAGGGACCAAAATGGCAGTTTACTCTTCGGTAAAAACATTTAATTTATGATATTATAACAGTAGGATATCATACATATGTGCTTTATGATTTATGGCCCAACTATGCTCCGTAGGGGCATTTTGGTCATTTCACACATAGTTTTAGGGACTTATTTAAGATTCTGAGTTCATGACTTCTACCTACTGTAAAAATATTTAAAATAATTTATAAGGTCAGTAGGTAACAAGTCTTGGGTGCTAAATATGGTTTAAAACCATACTATGCACTTATTTAGCGTAGAAAGTCGATAAATGACGATATTTCTGAAGTTTAAGTAATTCTGAGTTTGTGATCAGCTTTGAATTATCAAAATATTATATTTTTCATAACACATTAGTAGCAAAAAGTTTTTGCATGTTTATTATATTTAAAACTAATTTTATTTGCAAAAAGGGTATTATCGTCATTTATAAGCTTCGTACAAGAACTCAAGGTTAAGGTCAGTATATAATCTGACTTAACATCCCAATAAATTCTAAATATGATATCACAACAGTAGGTAAGTAGTTTTATGTCAAATTTATGTTTAAAACTTGATTTACATGCTAAACGGCATTTTAGTCCTTATATAAGCTTAATTTTCCATTAATCACATAACTTCAGTTTATGACCAGTTTGTAAACATCAAAATATTCTAAATATATTTACTAATCAGTACTCAGTCCATTTGCATGTTCATATATATTAAAAACCTCATTTTTAGACATAAGGGCATACTAGTCAACGTAAAGCATAATAATGGAAACATGCATATAAACTCAGATTACTAAGTGACCATGTAATATAACCTCAGAGGGTTATACTATAACATAATATGGTCACAAAGGAACCCTAGTGCATGAAGGAATTAAGCTAATTCGGCTCAGAACTGAAAGTCAAAGCAAAAGTCAAGCTTTTGCGACTTTCGGTTGCGAACCGAACATAAACTTAGAATTGTCGGGTTGAACATGTTTAGACATGTTCTAATAATGTTTACCAAGTTATTAAAGTGATAAAACATTTTTTATAACTTCTACATTATTAGATTTGATTTTATTTAAAAAAACTGACCCGTTTGACTTTTTTAGTTTAATTACTTTGAGCCGACAATTAACTAAGTAAACGTGGTAATTAGGAGGTGCCCTTTTGAGGGATTAACACCTACCTAATTACGATCATGTAGCCATATTCGCCTCGAACAATGGCTGGACTGTTTAGGTCTAAACCGAAAGTCAAAGCTGTTTAGCGGCAACTTTGACTTTCGACTTTTAAAAGCATAAAAACCGAACTAGAGTGGCTAAGGACACTTACAACAGGTCCTAGCTCGAAGATTAGACTAAGGGGAGCTTCCTTTTTGATCAGGAACCTCTAAGCAAGTGAGAAGAGAAGAATTTGAATAAGGTGCAAGGAAGAAGTGCAACAAAGGGTCGTATTTATACTAATTCAAGAGATTCCAAGATGAAGCCAGGTGTGTTGAGGCTCCCTCTGATCATCACAGGTGTCCTACAGGTTTTTAAAAAACCATCTACAAGCTTCTTGTATCAAATTCAGGCTGCATGGTGGTTTAATTGGGGAACAAGGCTAGGGATGGCAATGGGTCGGGTTCGGGTCGGGTATTGGTAATCCCATGCCCATACCCGGTTATAAAATCGCGTCCCATACCTGAGCCAATACCCGTCGGGTATTTGTCGGGTAATTACCCGTCTGGGTATCGGGTATACCCATTAGTTTGTTAAAAGATATACATTGGGATTTCTAAATACATTTTATTACTATTGTAATTATTATATTATTTTATTTATACAACAACTATTATAAATTAAAAATGTACATTACATACATATAAGTTTTATCGTAAATTAATAATATGTTTATAATACTTATACACTTACATGTATATACTTCACAACATACAAAATATAAATACTATTATCAAATACAAATACTAAAAGTAGATTTATTTTTTCACATTATGAACATACCAAAATAAATCACTAATAGACAAGGGTTAATGGAAAATAAAAATATAAATTTAAATAAAATCGGGTATATAGTTCGGGTAAACGGGTATGTGGTTACGGGTAATCGGGTCGGGTATCACCTAATCCCATACCCGACCCATACCCGGGAAAATTTTTAAAATTAACCCTTACCCGACCCAATACCCGTCAGGTATCGGGTATACCCGTCCCATTTGTGTCGGGTTTCGAGTATACCCGTCGGGCTCGGGTATTTTTTCAATCACTAAAAAAGGCTGCATTACATGCAACTGTCTTTATTTTTCACATCTAGGCGTTTGCTCACGGCCCGCGAGAGAGTCAGGGGAGGGCTTCGCGGCTCGCGGCTCTCCCTTCGACCGGCTCAGCCAGTTTTCCAAACTTTACAATTTTAGTCCCTGGCCCTTAATAACTTCATATATGTTTCATTTTAAGCACTCTTGGCCCTTAAAGTTAGTTTTTAATGATCTTGAGGGTTATAACAAACACCGTTAGGTTCCCGTTTGGTCATAAGATGACCCGAAGGTACTAGTTTTTCTCGTTGACACTTTTAACCCATCTTCTCGAAATCTTGCATATTGATCATGTAACAATAACGAAACCTCATAAAATTAATATCAAGCATTCCCAAGAATATAATTGAACTTTACGAAGCCCCGGGGTCGTTAAAAGGTCACTCAGAGGTAAGAATTAACAAGTTGACACTTTTAACCCTTTTTGTTACCCTAACTTTCATTTGTTTTCACAAACGGCTTCTTACGTCCAATATCTGACTTGTTTGAGAATACGAATATCGTGTCAGGTCATTCAGATGCATAAGTATAGCATGTTGACACCTTTAGTCCTGCCGCATACATCTTTTCACTATTTGTCAACTTTAGTCCTTCAAAGTTAACTTTTTATACGTTTAGGGTTTAGGACACGTGTCTTCACATTATTGGACACGATTTTATGAGGTGTTACACGAAGTGAACATGCTATCATGTGACTGGACTGACTCCCCTTCGTATGAAGGGCTCCTTCGTGCGAAGAGGTCTTTACTTTACAATTTCGACACTTCTAACACGAATTCCTATACATATATACATGACTTGATCCGCTGACGAAGGCAACAGACATCGTGTATCAACAATCTCCCCTTTAACTTGAGCTTCCTTTCCATTTGTCAATGTATTATCTAGCTCCCCCTTTCATTCAGCTTCTTGTTCTACTCCCCCTACCTTTTAACTACTTGTTCAATCTTATTATCATTCAAATAATCGTTTTAGATTCAAACATTTAAATTTTCAAATCAACTCTTAAACAATATTTCCAAGTTTCAAATTAATAACCTTCTCAGATAACCAAGTCCAAATCAATGACCTTGGTCACCCGATTTGTCTACCAAGTTCAAATTAATGACCTCGGTTGACTATTTTATGAACAAACTAAAATTTTCTATCAACTTCAAGTTTCAAATTACTAAACTTGTACTCATTTCAAAATATGTCCAACATGTTTAGACTTTGAAAATCTGTATTCCAACATCGGTTGTCGAAAATAAAAAAGAAACAAAATCTTTTTGAATTTTTTCAAACGTTATACTAAAACACACCCAAAATCTTTTTGGATTTTATCTGAAATGAAATGTAATAGCTATGTACAAACATATTTACAGACATATTTTTGTGAGTTCATGTAAGAGGATCATATCAGTGTTTGAGACACATCACTAACATCGTTGATCTATTTAAACTTTAAGCTTTAAACACGTTGACCTAGATTGTCAGGATGTTTATCCACTTAAATTTCTACACAAACTTCAATTGTTTCAAGATACGAGATTAAGTGTTTTTAGAACTTACTTAACAGTGATTCCCACCTCAGAATATACTCTCGTATCAAGATTCTCTAGATTCAGTCTTACAGGTGAATATACCTAATTGATATCTATCTCTGGCTTAGTACGAGGCTTTGAGAGCTCAGGTTAGTACCACCGTACAGACAAAGAGATGAAGGCTCGACTTAAAGTGGTGTTCCATTTTGGAATCTTTTGACAGCAATTGCAATATCTTTCGATACTTTCAATTTTTGTGCAGTTTTTAAAGTTTAATGCGAAAGTATTCTACAAGTTCTAGGCCATTGCTGATGCAAAATCAGAAGAACTTGTATAATACCCCAGATATCAACTCTGTATATAGACCTAATATCTCAGAATCAGGCAACCTTTCAAACGAAATTTCGAAGTACTAAGTCCATATATTCGAGAGATGTTAACCCACATATTAAGAAGTTTTGTTTAGTTTATATCTGGAAAAACAATTTAGTAAATGTGTAAAAACCTACTGGCACATCATCAATGAGACTGTTTATCACTTTTTAGCTTTGCATTTCTCTAGCATGTTGTGATAGTCCACTGATGTACTATCATTTCCTCTTTTTATACTAAAACTCTTTTGACTTTTTTATGTTTTTGTACATTTTCAAACTTTTAAATGTTTTTGAATTTTTACTTCGTTTTTCTCCCCCTAAAATTAAAAACATTTTTTAAAGAAAATTTGATAAACCGATGAGGATAACTTCCTCTCGCCATCCATTTCTGCTTCACATTCTTTGTTTATCCTTTACCCCTCATGATAACAAAACATTGATACTTTTGAATTTTGAAAAACATTTTCAATTCTTGTCTTATCATGTTTTTCTTGTTCAATAGTGAGGGTTCTGTGATGATTTTAATTTTCTTCAAAAATATTTTTTTTTCTAATTTTTTCATAAATTTTCAAAAATCATAATAAATTTTTCTATTTTTTTTAATTCTTAATTTTTGACCATGATGGGTTTGATCGAAAAAAATCTCATTATAGCCCTTTTTCTGAAAAATGTCGTATTTATCACCAGGCTTCTTCCTTTGCATGTGCCTGGATGCTTCTCTGTCTACTAGCCACTTTGATTGACCTTGAAAGCCCTGCACATGCACAAACTTAATCATTTAAACAAAGCAACCCATGTCTTACCCTTGGGTAAAACAACGGGTTTTGATTCGCAAAAGCTCACATTCTTTTAAACAACTTTTTCAACTTTCTCAGTTGAAGAGGTTTGATTTTCAACATCAGAATTTTCTTTCTTTTTAACCATCCATATTTGATTTTTCGAAACATTTTTCTTTACATAAAATTTTGGATCTTTTGAATCCTTTTGATCGTTTCTTTTCCAAGATTCATTTGTTCTTTGCAAACTTTGTTTTGGAACAAACATAGGCGGTTTCTGTTTGAGATCTTCTGATGTTTTCTTTTCAACATAAACAAGTTTAGAACACTGTTGTGGACATCGTCTAGCGATGTGTCCAACTTGACTACATCCGAAACATGTTCTGATAGTCGATTCTTCAACCTGTTCATGTTTTTTTCTTTTGTGTAAGAATTCCCCATTAGTTTGTATACTAAATTGGGATTCTTTGTCACTTTCGGAACTTGTTCCATGAACAAAGTTCATCTTCTTCACAAAATTTAACTTTTGAATTTTCTTTTTATATATTTCTTACTATATCCCAAACCAGCCCTCTCATTGCTATAATTTTTCTTTTGAAATAAGAGTTTCTCGATTTAAAAGAGTAAGATTTGTCTTTCTTGGAGTTTAAATATCTTGCAGTGCTTGCAAGATTCTCAATTTCAGACACTTCAATTTCCACCGGTTTAAAAACTTTTTCAAGCTTTTTCAAATTCACATTTTGAATCGGAAATTCATCATCTGAATATAATTTGTTAGATCCAAACATCTTGTAGATCATTATATTTGGATCATCATTCAAATTAGAATCATATTTCGGAATGTAATTTTTGTGAAAACTTTCCTTATCAAAATGTGAGTTTGGCCTTTCAAACATGGTGGTGTCACTATCATTTTTCAAAACTTTTTATGCCACTTCTTTCACCAAGTCTGACTCACAATCATTGTCAGATTTGGTATACGTCACATCAATATCTTCGGTTTTTAACCAAATGATCATTATATTTGTTCAATTCTTTGATTTGTTTATCTTTTTCAAAACATTCAATGCACTTTTCCAAATATTTTTGTTTCAAAACTTAATCTTTTTCTGTTAGATCAGTGCATTTTTGTTTTAAAATATCATATTTTTCAGTTAACTCTGAGCATTTTTGTTTTAGCATTTCATCTTTCTCAGTACAAGACTTGCATAGTTCCGTGCATTTCTTGCACAGAAGCTCATTTTTTTATCCTAACTTTCTCAGTTAACTCACTTTCTACTTTTTCAGTTTTCTCACTCTCAATTTGTTTACTAACTGACTCGTCTTTTGTTTCTAGCTCAAATTTTCTCTCTCCCCTTTCAAACTGAGTCATCAAAGCTTTTTCTGCTAGATTGATCACATTCTTTTCATCCATCATTCTTGATACTTTGATGATTTCTTCTACAGTTTCTATCCTTTCTTCCTCTCTCTGCATTCCAATGCTGCTGTAGAATAAATCTGCAAAAGCATTATATATATATATATCAGAAGTAGAAGAAGAAGAATAAAATGTATCATAATTCTCGGGAGTTTCATCAAAACAAATTTCTCCTTCGTCTTCTAGCATTTCTTCAACCATTTGTTTAGGTTCCTCAAAAATTTCAGCAAGCATCGCCCGACCTTCTCTTTTTGGGATGTATTTATCCCAATTGAAACCCTCAACTTCTTGAGTCACCAAAGCCCGACTTTTCGATTTTGAAAACCCATCTTCAATTTGAGGCCTTATTGTGGTCGACTGTGGCGAAGTCTTCTAATACATTGCCTTTTTCAAATAGTCATCATGAAAAGGATTGATATTGCCATGAACTTCTCTGTTTGGACAATCTCTTTTAAAATGTACCCGTTCCTTGCATTTGAAACAGGTAACCTTCGTTTCGTCAAAACCAAGTTTAGTATCAGCTCTAATCAAACACTTTCTTCCTATGATCTCAAAGAAACTTTGTGCTGGTGCATATTTCGTACGTCTGCCACTGTGTGAATAGCTTGATAGAGTGTGTGTTGAATATTATATAGATTAGAGAGAAATCCAGTACAAACTATAGGTGTTGTGATGTAAAGGACGCCTCATACGAACGGACAATATATGTCACACCCCAACCGATGGTGGAAACATCGGGGTGCGAGCACTAAGCGTTCAGATTGCTCATGAGATTCCATAACACTATTGTTTCCAAATATAGATTAATCAATTCATGCAATTTTCTAAACATCATCGACCATAAAACATAGTATCAAACCAAAACAAACATAACCATTGTTTCAAAGTTTCTAGATTTAGCTAAGTGGAGTATCTAAGCTTCATCCTAGCTTGTTTCATGATTCCTAGCGTCCTGTCAGCCTGCAACATGTATTAAAATAGAGTCAGTACAAAAATGCACTGGCGAGTATACAAGTTTGAATAATAGAGTAATAGATTAAAACAACTCATATCCATCATGTAAATGATACAAAAATAGTTTCAGCCGTGCTAGTGTTCGCAGTCCAACAAGTGATAGCCCAAGTATCCCGATGCTTTAGTGTTTTCCCAAGTCTCAAGGAAAACTAGAATCCTCCTAACAATACCCCCGAGAATAATGGGGAGGTGCATCTCCTATAGCGCTACTATTGTTAAGGCGGAACTATACACTCTGGATTAAACGTTCACATAGCACAAAGAATCAAGAATCACAAGTTTCACATACACATAGGATAGAGTTTAGATCCCAAAAGTATCAAGTTTCATAGTTTAATAGAATACATGCTGCATCCCAAAGTTTAAAAAAAAAGGGATCGAGTATACTCACAGTGATTGCTTAACAGGTTAACTGTTATTGGATCAAAGGGAGCTCTTTAGGTTTAGCCTGATTAGATTACAACAGATAAGAGTCGGGCAGAATAACAAGATTCAAACCAAGTGTTGGATCAGCCATCTTGATCGGATGGTTGTTCGATCGGATGGTTATCCGATCGGATTGCCATTCGATTGGGACGACTATTGTGTGGGGGATGGAATGCCATCCGATCGGATGGTCATCCATACGGATGGCCATTCTATCGAATGGTCATTCGATCCAAGTGTTGAGATTTCAAATTGATTACCAAGTTTTGGAAAAGTTTCCAAGTGGTGAAGGGTTCCAAAAACACATTGTTACCTCGATCGGATGGCAGTTCGATCGGATGGCTATCCGATCGGATTGCCATTAGACAATCAAATATTCAAGGTATCAAAGTATTTAAGGTTACGAGGCAAGTGCCACTTGATCGGATGGCGGTTCGATCGGATGGTTATCCGATTGGATTGCCATTCGATCGGGTGGTCCTTGTCCCGTTGATAACCTTGTAAAGTTTATGACTTTAACGTGACGGCTTGGTACGTATTGAGACAATGGTAATCACACCAATATAGAACCATTCTGATTGGATGGGAATCACCCCAGTCCGTCCAGTCGTCTGCTCTTGGCGATGGTTATGTCGGAATCCGTACTCCAGTCATCTTCTCCGGCAGCAATCCATTTCCAAGCTGACTCAAGACTAATCATCAGGTCTTTAGTCTGTTCAGATCCGAATTCCACCGTTTTAAGTGAAAAGTTAAGAAAAGATGTGAGAAAACATAAGTTTTAGCTGAAAAATTCAAGATTTAGTTAAGATTCAATGTAAAACACATGAAATTCCTTATATCTGAGTTAGATCTTGGCAGGAATGACATCACACCATAATTTGTACAAACCACCATGATGATGTCACCCTCAAGAGTTCAAATCTTAGAGATTTCACGGTGAAAAGTGAGATTTCAAAGGAGAATCACGTAGAGAATAACGTGTAGACCAATGATGTACAAGAATCTTGTGTAAAATGTACCGAAATCACCAAGAAATGGAAGAAAAGTAGGAGTGCGTGCGTCTTGGTCGAGTGAGGCTGTCACATCAGTGAAAATGATGTGACAGGCCTATTTATAGTGCCAGAGAGAGGGAGTGAGGCGGTGTGCATGGAACGAATGGCACTTCGGTCGAATGGCCATCCGATCGGATGGTCATCCGATCGGATTGCCACTCGGTTAATCCCATCCTTTCCGCGTTCCCGTCTTTGATTCCATTCGCGAGTTAGATTAAGCGTTCCGTTGCGTTGCTTAGTATTGGGTAATAGTATCACATAACTAGATTATATCATTAACACAAAAGTTTCCATAGTTTCCGCTAGTGACAAGACTCCAGTCCCTCGTTCAACCAAGTCTCAAGTTTCACGAGCCTCAAGAGTCAAGCACCAAAGTATCAAGAGTCAAGAATCTAGATTCCAAGCTTCAAGAATCATAGCTTCCAAGTATCAAGTATCAAGAATCATAGTTTCCAAGTATCAAGTATCAAGTATCAAGAAGCATATTTTTCAAGTATCAAGTATCAAGAATCATAGAATCATAGCATTAAGTCTCAAGAATCATAGTATTAAGAATCAAGTGTCTAGAGTTAAGCATCAAGAGTCATAGTTTTAAGAATCAAGCCTTATAGAATTTAGATTTACCAAGTTTCAAGATTCAACCATCTCAAGTATCAAAAGTGTCAAGTATCACATAGATTAGGGACTAAAATTGACAAAAGTTAATAGTCTAGGGACGCAGGCGTTACAGTCTCCCCTCCTTTAAGAGATTTCGTCCCTGAAATCTAGGAAGAAGGCTGCTCGAAGAGCTGTGGATACTTGGTCTTCATCTCTCTTTTCAGTTCCCAAGTGAATTCAGCGCCACGCCTGCCTTCCCATCGAACCTTGACTATGGAAATTTTGTTGTGCCTCAATCGCTTGACACCTTGATCCATGATTTCAACCGGTTTCTCCACAAAGTGTACAGATTCATTTATTTGCAAGTCTTCAAGGGGAACCTGTAATTCCTCGTCAACTAAGCATTTACGTAGGTTAGATACGTGGAACACTGTATGTACATTGTTTAGTTCCTGTTGTAGGTCGAGTCGGTACGCCACCTTGCCAATCCTTTCGAGTATCGTGAAAGGACCCACATAGCGAGGAGCGAGCTTTCCCTTCATACCAAAACGAACTACTCCCTTCCAGGGAGATACCTTGAGAAGAACTTGGTCACCAACATCAAATTCCAGAGGCTTGCGCCTTTTATCAGCATAACTCTTTTGTCTGCTCCTAGCCTTGATCAAGTTATCACGGATCTGAAGAATCTTATCTGTTGTCTCTTGAATGATTTCAGGGCCAATAAATTGCTTGTCACCAACCTCATGCCAACTGAGAGGAGATCGGCACTTGCGACCATACAAAGCTTCGAAAGGAGCCATCTGAATACTGGAATGATAGCTGTTGTTGTACGAGAACTCAATCAACGGTAAATGTACATCCCAGTTACCACCAAAGTCGATGACACATGAACGAAGCATATCCTCTAGGGTCTGAATAGTACGCTCGGTCTGCCCATCCGTTTGAGGATGAAAGGCCGTGCTAAGATTCAAATGGGAACCCATAGCGGATTGAAAGGTTTGCCAAAGACATGAAGTAAAACGACCATCATGGTCCGAGATTATGTCAAGAGGTATGCCATGACGACATATAATCTCATCGGTATAGATTCGAGCAAGCTTCTCCACTTAATAATCTTCACGAATGGGAAGAAAGTGGGCTGATTTGGTCAAACGATCGATGATCACCCAGATACTATCGTGACCAGAAGGTGTTCGAGGTAGCTTACTAATAATAAAGTCCATAGTGATACCATCCCATTTCCAAACTGGGATTTCCGGTTGCTCTAAGAGTCAAGAAGGACATTGATGTTCAGCCTTAACCTTCGTACAAGTAAGGCATTTAGAAACATATGCAGCAATGTCTTGTATCATACCAGGCCACCAATAAGTCGTACGCAAATCATGGTACATCTTATCGGCACCTGGATGAATAAAGTAACGGGATTTGTGAGCCTCATTCATGATGAGCTCATGGAGGTTATCCCGATCTGGTACAAAGATGCGATTTAGATAATATTGGAGTCCACTAGGTTTAGTTTAAGTTGTTCAATCTTAGCGCCTTGGATTTCCACTTCTAGACTTCCATCTTTTGCTGACGAATACTGAGCTTCACAAATACACGCATGGAGATCACTAGAGATATGAATAGCATTAACATGAGTTTTACGACTAAGGGCGTCGGCCACTACATTCGCCTTGCTGGGATGATAGCGAATTTCACAGTCGTAGTCGTTTAGCAGTTCTACCCAACGTCTCTGTCGCATGTTCAGTTCTCTTTGGTCAAAGATATGATGAAGGCTTCTATGGTCAGTGAAAACCACACAATTAGTATCATACAGGTAGTGTCGCCAGATCTTTAACGCAAACACAACTGCACCAAGATCCAGATCATGAGTGGTATAGTTTTTCTCATGTACTTTGAGCTAACGAGAGGCATAAGCAATAACCTTGTCCCGCTGCATGAGCACACAGCGCCAACCACGGTTCGAGGCATCACAATATACCACGAAATCATCATTCCCATCTGGGAGAGTTAGAATAGGAGCATTACACAAAAGAGTCTTAAGAGTCTGAAAAGATTCCTCTTACTCGGGACCCCAAGCAAAAGGTCTCTCTTTCTGAGTCAATGAAGTAAGAGGAACAACGATCTTAGAGAAGTCCGAAATGAATCGGCGGTAATAGCTCGCCAACCCTAGGAAGGAACGAACTTCTAATGCAGATTTAGGCGTACTCCAATTCTTCACAGCTTCGATTTTAGACGGGTCAACATGAATACCATGTTTACTAACAACATGACCAAGAAATTGCACTTCATTAATCCAAAACTCACACTTAGAAAATTTAGCATACAAACGTTCACCACGTAGGAGTTCAAGCATCAAGCGTAAATGACAAGCATGATCAGCTCTAGTTTTAGAATAAATGAGGATATCATCGATGAAGACTATCACAAAATGATCAAGATAGGGTTTACAAAAACGATTCATAAGATCCATGAACACAGCGGGTGCGTTGGTCAATCCAAAAGGCATGACCACGAACTCGTAGTGTCCAAAACGAGTGCGAAAAGCAGTTTTGGGTACATCATCCTCGAGTACACGAAGTTGATGATAGCCAGAACGAAGGTCGATTTTTGAGAAACAGGACGCGCCTTGTAGTTGGTCAAATAGATCATCAATGCGAGGGAGAGGATAACGATTTTTAACGGTAAGCTTATTAAGTTCACGGTAGTCGATACACATGCGGAACGAACCATCTTTCTTCTTCATGAATAGCACGGGAGCACCCCACGAAGAGGTACTTGGACGAATGAATCCCTTGTTGAGTAATTCCTGAAGTTGACTCGATAGTTCTTGCATCTCGGAAGGTGCAAGTCGATAAGGAGCCTTAGTGACAGGAGTCGCACCAGGTATGAGATCAATATGAAAATCGACGGATCTAGGAGGAGGAAGACCAGGTAGATCCTTAGGGAAGACGTCAGGGAAATCACACACTACTGGAACGTCACTTATGTTCTTCCCTTTACCCTTTTGTTCCACCACGTGGGCCAAGAAGGCAAAGTTCTGTTTACGTAAGCATTTGTTCGCCTGAGTGCATGACATCAATTTCAGCCCTCTCGAAGATCGGTCTCCATAGACATGCAAAATATGACCGGACGGTAGAGGTAGACGTACAAACTTCTCGTGACAGGAAATATCGGTGTGATTCTTACGCAACCAATCCATACCGATAATGACATCAAAACTACCCAATTGCATGGGTATTAGATCAATAGTAAACACGTGGTCGTTAAGAATCAAGGAACAACCACAGAGAATAGAATCAACTAGAATCGACTTCCCGTCGGCAATCTCCACGGAAAATGACTTAGGTAACTTAGAGCGTGCATAGTTTAACAAAGATTCAAATTCTACGGACACAAAGCTTCTGTCGGCACCAGTATCAAATAGAATCGAAGCGTAAAGGTTATTCACAAGAAATATACCATTAACGACGTCATTGTTGTTGCGAGCCTGATTAGCATTAAGATTGAACACTAGTCCACGAGCGGCTGGCTGTTGATCCTAGTTCTGCTGAGGACACTGGTTACGAAGGTGAGTAGTATCTCCACCTTTGTAGCAAGCACGAACAACGTTGACTGGTTAGGATTCCGCGAAGGAGCTGGGGGAGCTGGTAAAGCTGCCTGAGCTAGGGCTTGTTGAGTTTGTTGAGCTGGGTTAGCTTGACGACAATAGGGCGTCGTGTGACCATAAAGATTGCAGTTGGTGCACAAGCGACTTGCAGAATTTGTAGGATGATGAAAGTTGCAAGTTGCGCACTTGGGGTAAGACCAAGAGTACTGCTTTTTGACTTCAGGGGCAGCAGGGTTCTGAAAAGTAGCAGCAGGAGCCGGTTTAGCAGCAGGAACAATAGCATTGCATCCTGAACCCTGAGACTTCCTCTTCTTGTTCTTGTTGCCACTTGACTGCTGGGTAACTTGATGTGCAGACTTAGAAGGAGCAGGATTAGCAAACTGCTTATCACGAACGTGGTTGTTGTTGAGACTTGCTGCAAGACGGTAGACTTCCTCAGTAGTTTCGAGTTGAGCCGCTTCAATAGAATCACGCATAGAAGGAGGTAGACCATTGATGTACTTGGTTATCATGCGCTTAGGGGTAGAAACCAAGTAAGGAACAATCAAGCTGAGCTACTTGAAACGAGTAGTATAAGACAGATTATCGTCACCAATCTGCTTCAAATGCCAGAACTCTTCTTAAAGCTTCAGTTGTTCATGAGGAGGGCAGAATTCAAGCATCATCAATTCTCGCACCTCAGCCCATGGAAGAGCATAGGCTTCTTCATTCGAACGGATGTTTCTCTCATTTGACCACCACTACAACGCTCTGCCTTGAAACATCCCCGTTGCGCTCCTAGTCTTTAGCTGCTCTGGGCACTCACTGTTAATGAAGGTAAATTCGATGCTGTCAAACCATTCGAGCATAGCAGTCACCCCATCACTGCCTGTGAAAGACTTAGAGTTGCAAGAGACGAAATGTTTGTAGCTGAACTTTGTAGACTTTTCTTTCTACTTTTTAGAGTAAACAGAAGAGGGCGGAGTGTTCGATCCTTGAATCTCAGAGACGATCTTTGGCACGACTCGAGCGATCTGGTCGGCCATGAAGGACATCATCTTTTTCTGAGACTTTTCCCTGGATCTCTTGAGAGTCTCAGAGAGCTTTCGAGAAGGCATCCTAATGATCTAACAAGAGGATCGTATAAGTCTAGATTCACAATGTCTCACAACATAGATTCGCACACGATAGATTAACACTCAAGATTCAACAAGTTTTATGTAGATTCCAATAGATTCAACACCACAAACCCACGACCTTCACATGGCACGTTGTACGAAGTTTGGCAACATGTCAGAAACGCATATATATAGGAAGTACCAGCGGCGTATCCACCACGCTTCGGGCACTTCACTTCTGCCTCGTACTCGGTGTCATGTTATGTGTCGCAATTTCCAACACAAACACACATTCATCATCATCATTATACATACATAGATTAAACAGGTAGACTCACATAGACTAACTTATAGGTCCCGTTTTTCCGGTGAAGGATCGATAACGAACACCTATCCTTGTTTATCACGAACACGGTAACGGGTGCGGAATCCCCGTGACGGTGCAAACCAAACAAAGTGTATAGAACACACGCGTATAATCAATGATACACACTCTATTGATTAAACGGGATGAAAACCGAGAACAAACATATACAAACAATGTTTAAAGACTCTCTCTCAAAGTCTCACAGCTCATCAGTTTCACACAGAAACTGAGTGGGGTATTTATACTAAGACATAGACACAGACATGACGAAACACATAAAGCACTCGACGAAACACCCTAGTCGACGAAACACATTATGTTTCGTCGACATACATATAATCCCTATTCTTGTTTCGTCGACATGTTGTAGAAGCCCAACTGTAATCAAAGCCCACTTCTAGTATTCGGCCCACATGAAGAGATTATGGCACGAACATGTTTCTGTTTACAATCTTTCACCATTTGCACCATATGAGACAAATTGTGACATCATCATGACATCACTAAGGTGATGTCATGGTGATGTGTTTGCGGGAAAGGCTAGCGGCGTTCCGTGCCTCGCGTGTCGAACTCTGGGGCGCACGACGGAGGAATGTCGTGTCTTCGGGCTTGAGCCGGACCTAACCGAGTCGACCCGAACCGAATAGAACCGAGTCGAACCGAGCCGAGTCGCGTCCACATAAAGTGTACCAACAATCTCCCCCTTGGACGCTACTCGTGATGGTTCGTCTTCCGTGTCTTTTGTGTCGAAGGATCTTCAAGGTCTTCACGCGTTGTAAGAAGAAAGTGTATCAACAAACTCCCTTTTTCATTTAAGAACTGTGTTAACAAACTCCCCCTTAGAATGAACTCTCCATTGAGTCATGCTCGTGAATCATTTGATTTGTCAATTCTTCAGATCCTTGTGGTGTTGATGAAGGGTTAGCGGCAACTCGATCATTTTATCCTTTGAGTGCCTCCACTTCGTGTCTTCATTCCAAAGCTTGTCATCGAACATGTTCTCCTCGCCTTTAGCATCTACACAGGCAAGAAAGCTAAACGCATAATGAGAACAACCGCTTGGAATATAGTTAACATTTAAACAAATGACACATATGAGATCAAATCTCAATCAAACACCGACCGACAATAGTTTGAAAGTTTAACAAATTATTCAATTTTAGTTCTTAACTTTCAAAACTTGTTAACTTCGACAGTTTATGAAGATGCAATTGTTTTCCGGCTTATGATCAGGATTTTGAGTAGGATAGACTCGAGTTCCAACATTAGTCAATCAAAAATAAATTAGAAGCAAAATCTTTTTGGCTTTTATAAAATTTAAATTAAAACACACCTAAATTTTTTTTTGGAATTTTTCATTTTTCAAATGTAAAGACGGAAAGCAATAAATAAATATATACAAAGATGCAGAAACTGAAAGCAGTAAACAAATATATACAGACATTCTTTTTGCGAGTTTCGAGGGTAAGAGAATCATATCAGTTTACGGTCACGTCAAAACGCTCTTTTTGTTCAATTAGTTAACATTTAGATAAGCATCCTATAACAATTATCGGTATTGTTGTCCACTTAAGCTCAACTTATCAGATGTAATCATAGCGAGGGGATACGTTAAGGTATGATTTATACTTACCGACCGGTGTTCATCCACACATGACACATTCCCGTATCAAGGTATGCACGAGAATTCATCTTACCGGTGAGTATACTGTTTATCATCTGTTTGACCGTATAAAAGAATGTGAGAAACTCACTTATTTTGATTGAAAACAAGCCCTATGTGATAAAATCACTTATTGATGAGGAACTTGATTTTCGATGCATGAAGGCACAGGAGCAAGTCCGTGAACAGGTCAGTACTTTCGTACAGCAGAGAGACGAACTTGACTCCCGCAAAGAATTTGTGATATATTATCACTTATTTTGTTTCGACATGTGATTGTTGATCACTTATTGAGGTCGAATGCAGTATGTACACGTATGTATAGTATCATGGAAGATCTTAGACTTCGTCTCCGTTATTTTTACGGTTTGATACAACCATGACACCCAGATGATAAGCAGCATAAAGACCGAATATCTCAGAACCTCGGCAATCTCTCAAACGAAATTTCGGTACTAAGACCATATGCCAATGAGTGGTTCCCACCTGGTCTTCAGTCGATTAAGGTTTATATCACCCTGCACACTTTAATATGATTGTGAGCCTACCGATACATCTTATATAGAGCTGCTTAACATTTTTCATTTTGCATTTCAGTTTAAAGAGGTTTTGACAGACCACTGATCTACTATCATTTTCTCTTCTTCTCGCCAGGAAACTCATTTTTGTTTTTCCAATGTTTTTGCCCTTTTGAAATTTTTCACTGTTTTTGAATTTTTCAAAATTGGATTTACTCCCCCTAAAATCAACAAACTAAGATAAATTTAAAAGACACAAAGATATTTACAAAAACGATTTCCCGATGTCAGTTAACTCATGTTTTACCTCAATGCCGTTTACCAAAATTAATTTTAATCAGAAATGATGTATCGAATTTTGGAAAAATCAGTTGGCACGTCGGTAATGCCATAATCTCTTCATGTGGGCCGAATACTAGAAGTGGGCTTTGATTACAGTTGGGCTTCTACAACATGTCGACGAAACAAGAATAGGGATTATATGTATGTCGACGAAACATAATGTGTTTCGTCGACTAGGGTGTTTCGTCGAGTGCTTTATGTGTTTCGTCATGTCTGTGTCTATGTCTTAGTATAAATACCCCACTCAGTTTCTGTGTGAAACTGATGAGCTGTGAGACTTTGAGAGAGAGTCTTTAAACATTGTTTGTATATGTTTGTTCTCGGTTTTCATCCCGTTTAATCAATAGAGTGTGTATCATTGATTATACGTGTGTGTTCTATACACTTTGTTTGGTTTGCACCGTCACGGGGATTCCGCACCCGTTACCGTGTTCGTGATAAACAAGGATAGGTGTTCGTTATCGATCCTTCACCGGAAAAACGGGACCTACATAACTCAATAGACACACATAGATTCCAACAGATTCCAATAGATTACCCAGTAGATTCACATAGATTCCAATAGAGTCCAATAGATTCCAATAGATTCACATAGTTTCACTTAGATTAGTGTTAACAATCCACAAACAACGAAATCCCGCATGGCACGTGCTACGAAAGTTCGGCAACATGACGGAAGCACTTATATATAGGAAGTACAAGCAGCGTATCCACGATGCTTCAATCATGCCACATCCGTCTCGTCATCGGTGTCATGCTTCATTAACCACAACATTAGATCACCACTTCTCACAACATAGATTAACCAAATAGATTCAACCACATAGATTAACCAAATAGATTCCACAACTTCAACCCGAGCCTACAAAACTACGAACTTCGCTTAGCGCGTGGTACGAAGGTTTGGTGTCATGCCAGAAACACTTATATATAGGAAGTACCAGTGGCGTATCCACCATGTTTCGGACATGCCACGTCCGCCTCATCTTCGGCGCTAGGCTACCTTTCGTATTTTGTTTCTCAAACAACACATACTTAGATTACACGTAGATTATGCTAGAGTACACATAGATTACACATAGATCACGCTTAGATTTCACTTAGATAACACAAGTAGTTTCCCATAGTTTTAGAATTTAACAACCTCATCACCGGTCTGCAAAACACTAAGTTTCGCATGGCATTTGGTACGAAAGTTGGTAACATGCCTGAAACACTTATATATAGGAAGTACCAGCGGCGTGTCCACCATGTTTCAGACACGTCACCTCCGTCTCGTATTTCTATGCCATGTTCCGTTTAGTGTTTCACAACCACAACAACGCATAGATTCATCAAATAGCTTCACTTAGTATCTTAGTCGATTAAGATCCCCACATAGATTATCAGCATAGAATAAAGCTTCACAAATTTAGTTTGATTTTGAGATTAGGTTTAATGTTTTAGATTGCGGATATACGTGCGTTTCGTGTAACAGCCTCAAAATAAACGAAGAATCAAGATAAACGGAGAATCAAGTTTAAAACCACACGTAAAATCAAGATAACATAAATGATAGGCTCATAAAACATAGATTGTTCCAGGTAGAGGAACGGTGACTAACCAAAGTGATTCGAACTCCTTTTGAATTGAGGCAACGTGTCTTGATTTACTAAGACAAATATGTCATCGATGTTAGGCCTACGATATTCGTCCTTTTGGTCATTTCACGTTCCTAATTGATTGGAATTTTCGAGACTTTGGCGAGACATAAAATCAAGGAGTGGGACTAGTTATCAACGTCTGAGTTTCACCTCTATCTTGACAACATCGTACCCTAATAGCGTTGGTACTTATTAATAGATAAGACCTACTAGGATATAATAAGGAAATTTTTCCATCAAGGTTCGGATGTCACTCCAGACTTGAAGAAAATTTTGTGCAAAATACAAACACTGATTAGCAGCGTTTCAAAGTATCAAGTGTATATTGTATTGGCCCTAGGAAAGGCATGTAAGTTTAGCAAGAAAATGTGTTGCTAGGAAGCAAATACGGTAGAATGCATAAGTCTTAAACAACAGATAAGAATAAAGATTTCTAGAACTATAGGCTAGGGCAAGTATTCCTACTTATCCTAATTCCCTATAGTTATGGATCTGATAGCAATCTGTCACACCCCAACCAATGGCAGAAACATCGGGGTGCGAGCACTAAAAGTTCAGATTGCTCATGAGATTCCATAAAACTATTGTTTCCAAATATAGATTAATCAATTCATGCAATTGTCTAAACATCATCGACCACAAAACATAGTATCAAACCAAAACAAACATAACCATTGTTTCAAAGTTTCTAGATTTAGTTAAGTGGAGTATCTAAGCTTCATCCTAGCTTGTTTCATGATTCCTAGCATCCTGTCAGCCTGCAACATGTATTAAAATAGAGTCAGTACAAAAATGCACTGGCGAGTATACAAGTTTGAATAATAGAGTAATAGATTAAAACAACTCATATCCATCATGTAAATGATACAAAAATAGTTTCAGCCATGCTAGTGTTCGCAGTCCAACAAGTGATAGCCCAAGTATCCAGATGCTTTGGTGTTTTCCCAAGTCTCATGGAAAACTAGAATCCTCCTAAGAATACCCCCGAGAATAATGGGGAGGTGCATCTCCTATAGCGCTACTATTGTTAAGGCGGAACTACACACTCTGGATTAAACGTTCACATAGCACAAAGAATCAAGAATCAAGAATCACAAGTTTTACATACACATAGGATAGAGTTTAGATTCCAAAAGTATCAAGTTTCATAGTTTAATAGAATACATGTTACATCCCAAAGTTTAAAACAAAAGGGATCGAGTATACTCACAGTGATTGCTTAATAGGTTAACTGTTATTGGATCAAAGGGAGCTCTTTAGGTTTAGCCTGATAAGATTACAACTGATAAGAGTCGGGCAGAATAACGAGATTCAAACCAAGTGTCGAATCAGTCATCCTGATCGGATGGATGTTCGATCGGATGGCTATCCGATCGGATTGCCATTCGATTGGGACGACTATTGTGTGGGGGACGGAATGCCATCCGATCGGATGGTCATCCGTACTATTGGGATTGAACCCTATCAGAGGAAAAGATAATTAAAGCTAAAACTGGACCAGAACAGTGGATCCAAAATAAGCAGATGTTATGTATACAAGTCTCTCCCCTTGAAAGTGGTTTCAACATCTGATGACCTCCAATCCACTGATTTTTACAACTGCTGATCAAGTCAAAGACTGATGAAGACTAAAGCCTTGCTGATCAATCTACTGCTATGGGTCAAGCACTGCTGAATATATCAAGTACTGCTGGAGTCACAACAGTGGAAGGATAAAGCAGTAGTTTAGCTTTTCTTATGTAATGTATTGTAAATAGTAGATAGCATAGCAGTGTTTGTATCGGATCAGTTGTTAGAGTTTGTTAGGAGGTTAGATGTCACTTTCATGGTGATGTCAGCAAAGATGCCACAGTGGTTTGTCCGTGCCTATAAATAGAACAGTACCCTGTACTGTTCTATTAGCTCTCTTCATCACTTTCATTCCTGTACGAACAATCACTGTGAGCTTAGACTGAGGGGGAGTTTGTTACATACTTGCATATTGTAATTGAATCTTGTAATAAATTCAAGCATTCGGTTCAATGTTAAACTTGTATGTTAAAAGCAATTCTCCTGTTTGATTGCGTGCAAAGTTTGTTTCCATTTATATTCCGCTGCACTACTTGTTCATCTTTCATCTTAATTCAAACATAAAACACAATCAATCTAAACTCAGATCCTAACAATTGGTATCAGAGCTCGGACAGTCAAATTTGATTTAACAATCATTTTGACATAAATAGTTCAGCTCACAATCGTTAATACTAATAGTTGTTCGTTTTGTTGAAAAACAGAGCAAGGTTTAATCACCATCAAAGTTGATTAATCAGTGCCTATAAAACAACCAGGATGACGTCACAATCACAAGATGATAAGAATAACATTGGTTCACTTTTCAAACCACCCATGCTTAAACGTAATGAATACAACATCTGGGAGAGAAGGATGGGTCACATCCTTGCTCAACAGAATACCGGATGTTGGAGATATGTTGTTTTTTGACCACATGTTCCCATGGTGCCAAGTGCTGAGGATACAAAGAAGTTCGAACCTAAAAAACCTGAAAATTATACTGAAACTGATTTCCAAAAGTTCGAACTCGATGCTAAAGCATTTAGCATCATTGCATCTGCATTACCCAATGAAATTTATGCTGGGCTGTTACACTGTAACAGTGCCAAGGAATTATGGGATGCACTTAAGGAACAGTTTTGGGGAACTGAAGAAGTTATTGAAAATAATAGGGAAATTCTGAATCAGCAGTATGAAACCTTTTGTCACATTAAGGGTGAATCATTAACTCAACAGTTTGAGCGATTTAGCTGTCTCATTAGTGAGCTAAGACTTGTTAAAGTTACATTTCCTAATTCAACACAAAATAGCAGGTTTCTTAGATCACTACCTGAAAAATGGGATACAATTGCTTTTGTAACTAGGAATTCTGCTGAGTTCAAAGATCTGACACTGACCCAACTTCATGGTAGACTCCTGACCTATGAGAGGGAGTTAAACCAGAAAAAGAAGTTGCAAGAGTCTGGCAAAGTTGCTGATGATTATTCATTTGGTAGCACAGCTCTTTTTGGTCAGGAAGAATCTGGTAGCAGTAGTAAGGATCAGAGTTATGATCATTTTATTGATATAACTGCTGGTGGAAACTTTAACAACTCTGATTCTCACTCTGCAAATTATGCTTTTACTGCAAATTGTGAAAACCAGATGTCAGATAACTTGTGCTTTGAACTGAATGACTTACAACACTTTGATCCAATTGACCTTGAAGAAATGGACATTTTGCATCAATTGGCATTGCTTAGTGTAAGAACAAGCAAATTTTACAAAAGGACAGGGAGAAAATTCCCAGGGTTACATGGGAATTTAAAAGTGGGGTTGGATAAGTCTAAGATCAAGTGCTATAAGTGCAATAGATTAGGACACTTTGCTAGGGAGTGTAGGAGTCAAACTGCTGGTCCAATTGTTACTCGTCCCCGCGTAAACCCTAGACCACAAAACCAAAGCACTGTGCACTATTCCCATTATACCCCTGCTGCCCATGTAAACACTGCTCACTATGCAAACCTTGTTCCTGTGCATTATGTTCAAACCACTGTCCCGCAAATTCAATATGTTCAGGCTCCTGTACCTCAGGTTCAAGTGCAACCAGTTGCACCACAACAAGCTGCACCACCAGCAGTGGTTCAACCAGATCAGCAAAGCTTTTTCACCCAAGGATTTGTTGGCTGGAGCAGCTTACCTGATGAGCTAGGTGATGAAAATTTTGCACTCTATGCTACTAATGATGCTTCTAATGATGAATTTTGTCTTATGGCATTAGAGTCAATACCAGAAGAGCTGAATGCTGAAAAAAGGAAAACAAGTGATGAAACAGTGGATAAAGTTGCTGAAGCAGTGGTTACTGCTGTTGCTGGTGAACTACTGCTGGGAGAAAATTCAGAAACCCTGATTATACCATTGTTTGACCCCTGGTCCAAAGAGGAAGAAAAGGAAGAAAAGAAAGAAGGTGAGAAAGAAGAGAGAGCTGATGAAGAAAATGATCATCAATGTGATTGTGCCATGATGGCTGCAGCTAAGGTATCATCTCAGGTTCTTGAAAATCTGTGTTCAGACAAATGCATTATAGCATTTGCTAACATTAAAGAGGTGAATGAAAACCTTAGGGATAGAGTGTTGAATGATGAGGTCAAATTTGAAAAGTCTTTAAAAGAACTTAAAAACAAATTGGCTGAAAAAGACAAAGAAATCTGCAGTTTAAAAGAAGAGCAAAGCATAACCAAGAACCAACTCCAAACTATGGTAGAAAAATATCAAGTTTGCAAAAAGGAGTTGGAATCCACCCAAATCACTTGTGAAAGATGGGTGGAATCTTGCAAAGGTTATGAGGTCATGTTAGAAAAACAGCTTGAAAGCAATGTAAAATTTGGCATAGGTTTTAGAAAATATGATGAAATTGAAAACACTGCTGCTAAACAAGCTGGTTCAGTTGAAATAACACCAACAAACAAGAATGGCCAAGAAGTTAAGATAACTGACAAACTTGGTAACAAAATCACTCTAGAAAGATCTGTGGGATCCTCAACTTTTGAGGAAATTGAGAAATACCAATTTAAACCCACATGGTCTGATGAGTGTGACATTCTTGAGAATTTTAAACCAATGGACTTCACAACCACTGATGGTGTAAAAGCTCCTAAAGCAAAGGTCATTCCTCTTAAAGACATCCCAACAGTGGTTCAAAACTTTGTTGCTAAGGAGTCTGAGAAAAGGAAGAAAAGAGAAAATATCAAAAACTTGTTTTGTGATTTTTGTGAGAAGAAGAATCATCTAACAAAAGATTGTTTTCATCTAAAACCATATGATCTAAACAAAACAAGTGTCATTATACCTGCTGAGAGCTGCACCATTTGTGGTAAAACAAACCACAAAACTCAAGAATGTGTGTATCTCAAAAACTTTGATGTAAAAAAGAATGAGTACACTGCAACAACATCCTTAAGTTTATCAACATCATCTGTCAAGTTCACCAAGAACCAACCACTGTTTGTGCCACTCCAAACAGCTGTTACAAAACAGCTGAACCAAACATCTGTCAAAAGAGATGTTCAGGTGACTGATGCACCCCCTGCCAATCAATTCAGAAGAGGTAAGGGACAACCACCATACCAAAGGATCCCACATGTTTATGAGGCTTACAAAAGGCCTTCTAAACCAAGAGTGAACAGGTATCCCTTTGGTTATCAGCAGGTGATTGGTCAAGACCCCCAACAGTGGGTAGAGACAAACATTTCTAAAAATGTTCAAACCCCTGAGCTGACCACTGTCCATCCACCTGAAGTCATCCCAGACACTGTTGAGACCCCATCCAAAGCCTTATTGGCTTTGGAGACCCTAATGAACTAACCCTTTTACTTCATGTGCAGGGAGCTTCTGCATACTTAGATAGCCTTTGGTATGTAGATAGTGGAGGCTCCAGGCACATGACAGGATGTAAAGCCCTACTCAAAGATTTCAAAATCCATGGAGGGGGTGATATATCCTTTGGTAATAATAGTAAAGGGAAAGTTTCGGGGGTCTGGTACAGTGCAGTCTGGTAATGTAAAATTTAAAAATGTCAATCTGATAGACAATCTAAAATTCAACCTCCTAAGTGTTTCACAAATGAGTGATAAGGGCTATGGTTCATTCTTCACAAAGGATTGTTGTAGGATTGTTGGACCAGAAATGGTTGAAAAGATTGAAGCAATAATAAAAACTGGAAAAACCAAACTTGTTGCTCGAAGAAGTGGCAATGTTTATGTAGTTGATATGTCAAAAGAGAGCCCCAGGACTGATGCCTGTCTATTCTCTGCTGCCTCAAACAAAGAGACAGAACTATGGCACAGGAGATTGGGGCACACAAATCTCAAGACAATAATCTCAAGACAATCACTGCCATCTCAAAACAGGGGTTAGTAAGAGGTTTACCTCAAAACTGTTCACCTGTCCTGAGCATTGTGTTTCCTGCCTAAAAGGAAAACAACATAAAAGCTCATACAAATCAATTGATGAGTCCAAAACAACCAAATGTTTGCAAATGCTTCATATGGATTTGTTTGGCCCAGTTAAAGTCATGAGTCTTAAGAAAAAGAGATATTGTTTGGTTATTGTTGATGACTTTTCTAGGTTTACATGGACTTACTTTTTACATTCAAAAGATGAGACTGCAGGCATTCTGCAAGACTTTGTGAAACATGATGAAAAGTAGTTTGACTTGCCAGTAGAAATCTTCAGAAGTGATAATGGCACAGAGTTCAGAAACAAGGAGTTAGATGATTTTTATGTGTCAAAAGGAATTGTGAGGCAATACAGCATTCCAAGAACACCGGAACAAAATGGGGTTGTTGAAAGAAAGAACAAGACTTTGATTGAAGCTGCCAGAACCATGCTTGCTGATTCAGGTTTACCATTAACTTTTTGGGGAGAGGCAGTAAACACTGCTTGCTATGTCCAAAATAGACTTTGAATAAATTCACATTTGAAAGTGTTGCTGTCAAGACTAACAATGCAGGTCCATCAGAAAATTCATCATCAGACTATGGATATGAAATCATCATTCCACAACAAAAGACTGCATCAAGTGGAAGAGCAGCAGATGTTCAAAACAGTTGTCAAAGTTCAACCACTGCTACCTCAACAATTGTTGATCAAAGTAGCCCATTAACCCCTGCTTCCACATCATCAAACACTGTTGATAAATGTCCTCAAACAGTGGATCAAAGTCAGCATGTGTCCACACCATTACCTCCTATTCCACCACCTTTTGAAACCACTGCTGGATCATCAAAGTTACCAGCAGTGGTTAGCTCAGACGATTTACATCTGCAGCCTTCCCCACTTAATGCCATTGTTCCATACCAAGGAGATCTTATATTCTTGAAATCTCATCCACCTGACCAAATCATTGGCAACATCAATGAAGGGGTGCTCACAAGAAGTCAATCCCAAAACATTTGTCTTTTTGCTGGTTTCCTATCTCTCCATCAGCCAGTCAAGTACCAAGAGGCACTAAAAGACAACAGCTGGGTAGAAGCCATGCAAGAGGAGCTCCAACAGTTTAGAAGACAAAAAGTTTGGGAGCTTGTACCATTGCCAGAGGGTGTAAGTCCTATTGGCACAAAATGGGTCTTCAAAAATAAAACTGATGAAAGGGGTATTGTTGTCAAGAATAAAGCCAGGCTTGTGGTTCAAGGGTTCAGACAGGAAGAGGGCATTGACTATGATGAAACATTTGCCCCTGTAGCAAGACTTGAAGCTATCAGATTATTCCTGGCCTTTGCTGTCAACCACAACATCAAGGTGTATCAAATGGACATCAAATGTGCATTCCTCTATGGTAAGATTCAAGAAGAGGTATATGTTTGTCAACCTCCAGGCTTTGAGGATCCATTTAATCCAAATCATGTCTACAAGCTAAATAAAGCTTTGTATGGCTTGAAACAAGCACCAAGGGCCTGGTATGAAACTCTTTCCACCTTTCTACTTTCCATTGGTTTCACTAGAGGTAAGATAGATAAAACAATGTTTCTAAAATGGAGAGGAAAGGATTTGATGATTGTCCAGATTTATGTGGATGATATCATCTTTGGAAGCACATGCAACAAAATGTGTGAAGAGTTTAGAAACTCATGACACCTGAGTTTGAAATAAGTGCAATGGGTGAACTCCAGTGCTTTCTTGGTCTCCAAGTAAGGCAACTGCAAAATGGCACTTTTATCCATCAAGGCAAATATGCCAAAGAACTTTTAAAGAAATTTGAGATGGATGATTGTAAGCCATGCAGTACACCTATTGCAACCAATAAAATTGTCATGTCTGATGAAAAGGATAATTTGGTTGATCAAACATTATATAGAAGCATGATTGGGTCTTTATTGTACCTAACTGCATCTAGGCCAGACATCATGTTTGTAACATGTGTTGGTGCAAGATCCCAGTCAGCCCCTAGAAAGTCAAACCTTATTGCTGTAAAAAGGATATTCAGATACCTAAAAAGTGCTCCCACACTTGGTATCTGGTATCCAGCTGATGGTAAAATTGAGCTAGTATCTTGGTAGAGCAAAAAGCAAGCAGCTATTTCCACATCCACTGTTGAGGCAGAGTATATAGCTGTTGCAAGCTGTACAGCCCAACTGCTTTGGCTTCAAAATCAATTGCTGGATTTTGGTATCACTGCCCTAAAGACACCTCTCATGTTGGACAGTCAGGCAGCAGAAAATATCATCAAAAATCCAGTCTCCCATTCCACCACCAAGCACATTGATATCAGACATCACTTTGTGAGGGATTGCTATGAAAAAGGTTTGATTTCTCTGCACCATGTACCAACTAAAGATCAGCTGGCAGATGTACTAACAAAAGCATTAGACACATCCACCTTTGAAAGATTGATCTCTAGGATTGGCATGCTAAACATGGAATAACAGGCAAAATCTTGTTTTCTATGAGTAAAAGCATTAAAATGTTTTCAGAAAATCGAAAATCCATCCTTAAAAATAGCTAAAAATGAATTTTTGATTAAATCCTTAAAAGTCTGCCATAACCACTATTTTGGTCAAACATCTGTTCCCTAAAGGCTGTCCACTTCTGAAAGTCAACCCCTGTTCTCTCATTTTCTTGGTAATCACTGTTGTTCAAAATCAGTATTTTATCCACTGATAAGGCTATCCACTGATAGTTAAAGTCTCCCACTGCCTTCATTATGACCGTTGCAACCACTGATATTTGCTCAATCAGTGGTTTTCAAAACAACTGTCTTCCATTATTCATCTTCTCATCAGAGGTTGGCACGTGGACAGTACATAGCGGTCAGATCTTTGTAACCGCTGCCACATCAGCATTCACTTTTTCCCTTATAAAACCCTGATCTAAACCCCCAAACAGGATTTTACACTGTCGAATTGAATTCCAAAATTCCTTTCTCAAAGCAGTTTCCACCTTCTTCTTCTCAAAATTCATCTTCGTCTTCATCAAAATGACAAAATAAAAGTCTTCATCTTCTAAAAAGGCCACTCAAATGGCTACCACACCCATTGAAATTCCATACAAAGCTCCTCATAACTACCTGAGTATCCTCACAAAACCCGGCACCATCGATATCTACGATTCCATCATTGACACTATATCGTCGTCAAAGTACAAAACTTTGTTGACAGCAGATGTTCCGATTTACCTAAAAACCCAGAGAGAATTTTGGAAAAATGTTACTCTTGAAAAACAAGGTGAAGACGTCATAGCCATAAATTCCTCCCTCATGGGTAAACCAGTTAAAATCACACCACAATCCATTTCAGAAGTCTTTGAACTCGATGATTAGCAAGGTAAAAATTCTTTTCCCAAAAACGAGCTTAAAACTGACTTCCTTGAAAGGGGGTATGTAGACTCAATGAAAAAGGATACCTTACAAAAAGGAAGTTTTCCACCTACAACAAGATTTTTGTTCCATACCCTTTTGATGTGTGTTTCAAACAAAACAACTGCTTTCAATGAGATACCATTAAAGATACAACACCTGGGATATGCTATTTTACAAAACGAAAATTTCAATTACTCTCAGGAAATCTTTAATGATTTGGTGAAAAATGCTGATAAAAAGCCATTCTTACTATTTCCAAGATTTCTAAGTTACTATTTTCATAAGAAATTTGGTAAGGATGATGCTCATGTGTTCAAACAAGGTGACTCTTTTCAAATAAACAGCTTGACGGCTGAAACTTTTACAAGATTATCAACCCCTTGCAAATCAAAAGCAGAGGTCCCTAAGCAGAATTTAGCAGCTACCACTGCTCCTCAGGTATCTGCCGCTGAGCCTACTTCTCTAGGTGATCACAGCAGCAAAACAATTGCTGTGAAACCCACACCTAAAATCACCAAAAAGCCACGCCAAAAGAAAACTTAAAAGCCCCCCAAACCCAAATCAAAGGCAACTCTAGAGGATGAGATACCAGAGCAACTGCCAGTGATGTTGGTGCACACATCTGTCGTCTTCGTCTTGTATCGAGTCTCGGGTTCGGTTCGGATCTTATCAAGCATGACATCACTAGTGACATCATCACATGACATCACTAGTGACATCATATTACAAATTCAAGTGAATATACAAGTCTTGCATGGAACAGATTGTTTGCATGAGAGGTTCGCTTCAAGACAAAATAAAATTCATTTATCAATTTCGCTTCAAGAATTCATGTGGATTTCGCTTGAGGGTCTTCCAAGCGAAATCTAACTGCTATATATAGGCATAGTGTGCTTTCATTTGTAACATTGATCTCAGAGTTATACCGAGGTGCTGCCGGTTTTTCTTCTGAATGTAAAGGTTGTCAAATTAATATAAAAGAAGATTAAAGTGTGAAACAAGCTGTTTACAGATCCGTTTCTTAGTTTCCGCCTCTGAAACGGACTAGAACTCTTCCAAACGACTCGTTTAGGTCGAAATCCGATCCTACAATTGGTATCAGAGCTCAAGACGAGGAGTTCTTGCCAAAAACAGCCGGTTTTCACCACGATTTCTGTTTCTACATCATTCTTTTTCGAAATTTCAAACTTTTTACGGATAAAATCGACTAAAATTTTCACATATCACGCATAATCATGTTTTAACAGTTCCTGGAAAGTTTCAGTATCAAAATCAGCTTAAAACTTGTAATTTATGTGATTTCGCTTCAACTGCTCGTTAATATGATGACATCAGCAACATTTTGTACATGATTTCGCTTCAAGATTGATGTATTTCTGTTGATTTCGCTTCAAGTTGAGAACATTATTTGATTTCGCTTGAATAGTTGAAGCGAAACTGATCTGATTGCATTTCGCTTGAAAATACGTTGACATCTGATTGAAATCTGCAGTGCTGTCTTAACTGAATTTTGATGTTCGTCGAAACCTGCTGGTCATTAAAAACTGTTTGTCTGCTACGTTGAGAAACTGTTCTGAGTTGTGTGGAAATATCAGTTCACGTGATTAACATCAAAGATCAGTTTGATATTAACCTTTGTTGGACACCAATTTATAGTACATGTGAAGGGTTATTAGGTCTTTTGACTATTGTCTAGAAAATATAATTTCACGTGATGTGTCAGGATCCATGTGATATGTGTTAAACAATTAAACAGTTGTCAGTTTTGCATTGCTGTTGTCTAATAAAAGTTGAGTGGTCCTATGATTATTGAAAGATTCATGTGATTACATGTGATATCATCAATTTCCAAACAGATGGTCGGTTAAGTGGATGTGTGTCAGTTGGTCATGTTAGTCATTTGTTCAAGATTTACATGTGATAAATATATCACATCAGTTTACTGAATACATTTCGAAGCCCAATCAAGTTGTTGTTAGCCCAAGTTGTCATCGGCCCATCTAATATGTTGAAGTATTGATTGTTGAAGTCCAATGATGCAGTCCAATTATTCAATTATTTGATACAGTTTTATGCTTGGTTCAATGATTTTGAGTTGTGGTATTTGATTATAGACAATTATTGGATTGTTAAAAGACTTCGGCTCATTATGAATTTTGTTGGACAAAGGGTTTGAGTTTATTGTATATTTGTGAGAAAGGTTTTCAACTCGTTTGGTAGTGATAATTCAGATTGTCAGGTCGCGTGGTTTGAGTCGTGGTTTCTGTTAGTTCATACAATTTGGAGTTCAAAGGGTCAGGTCACTTGAATTCGATTCGGGTCATTAGCAGTCCGCACAGTTGGTCAACATTCAGTCCGCACTGAAAATCATCAGTTCGAGTACCAGTTTGTTTCAGTTAATTGATAAATCTTTAAACTGATTGTGTTTTGCTTGTTTGTTTGTCAGGTTCTACAGGTGTTTCATGAGGTGAATCATTTCGTTTGAAAGGGGATTTAATTTCATTTTAAGTGTTTTCGAATCATGGACTTAAATTTCTTTAGTATGACTAGTGAAACAATTAATAGAATAAATGTATTAAAGAAAGAATTTGACTCGTTTTCAAGCATGCCAGGTGAATCTACAAAGACTCTTATTGAAAGATATTGTCATCTTGTACGCACCATGTCACAGTTGAAGATAACAAAAACTCCAGCAGAATGGGTTGAAAAGCTTGCTGACACGTTACCGCAAAAGGAATGGGGTACATATCTGATGATATTGAAGAATTCCGGACAGTTTAGAAGGTTATCGATTGCACAGTTTATAGAGAAGTTGGAGGCACAAGATCTGGAGCAGCAGAAGATTGCTAGAATGAACAGATCTACTCATCAACAAGATGACGAGAAAGTGATTGAAAGTTTTAGCTGGGACAAGTACATTCCAGCTGATCCAAATGTTAAAGCGTTTATTGCTCATATTATTCGAAAACCGAAAATGCTGAAGGAATGGGTGGAAGTGTTATCTGATGAAGAGAAAAGTGAAGATGAAGGATCTGTTTCATCTGAAAACAGTTTGTCAGAGACAAGTGATAGTGATGAAGAAATTGAACAGATTAATCTTGGAAAAACTCACTTATCTTCTGATAGTTTTGAATTTTATTTTGCAGAAAAATTGAAGAAACTAAAAGAGGAGAAAGCTGCCAAAGATTTGAAAAAGGTCAAAGTGGTTGAGAAGATTGTGGAAGTTGAAAAGATAGTTGAAGTTGAGAAGATCATTGAAATCACAAAACCTTGTCTTAAATGTTTAGAGTCTTGTAAACAATGTATAGAGAAAGATGAGAGGTTTAGTGAGTTAGAAAAGTTGAAAGAAAAGTTGTTGTTTGATGTAAAAAATTTGAAAAAGTCATATGATGTATTGAACAGAACTGTGAATAGTCTGGAGAAGACTAACTCTGAAAGAGAAAAAGCTTTGAAGATGTTGAATGCTACTATGATGACAAAGCAAAAAGAGATCAACTTGTACATAGAAGAATGTGCAAAGTGGAAGAAAGAGTTGGATAGTGAAGCAACTGAGAACGAAAGAATCAGAAGATTGCTGCAAAGTTACAAAGGTTGTGACTACATAATTGATAGAATTTATCCAACAGTTGAAGGATTTGAAGCGTTTAAAGGTGAAGAAACAAAGCCAAAGAAGAAAAAGGATACTGGTAAGAAACAGGGTGTCTGTTATAATAAGTGTCCGCCTCCGATTTGGGAAGGTTACTCGCCTAGAAAACCTAACGAGGAAGAACTAAAACAGGCGGTCAATATTAAGCTAGAATCCGAGATAACTGATGTTTTACCGGACAATATTGATGTCACGTTCACAGCGTCCGACACAGATCATGAGTCTGAACTGATAAAACGAGTGGTCGATCAGGTGTTGGATAAGGATGAGGAGTCAGAGTCAAAGTCCGAGTCCGAAAATTCGTGTCAGTCAGTCGGGAGTTCGAGTTCATCAGAAAAGAGTTCAAAGTCGTCGGGAAAACGGGTTTATAGTAAAGAATTTTTGTTGTCAAAATCTAATTTGAATGACGAAACATTTGAAGTTGCATATACTTTGAATGATTCTGACAAATTATATTTTGATAAAGAGTTTCCTATTAGAAGTGTTCGTTTTGACATGATTAAAAAGGTTTTCAAAATGACAGAAATTAATATTTCTGAAATTAAAGATTTAAATCTTACTGGAAAACCTAAAAAATACACTTCAAGAGTACAACAACGTTTGAACAAGAAAAAGGGTTACAATTCTGGTTCTGGTTTTCAAAAGAAACCAAACCACAATCGTAACTACAAAAAGAAAGGACTTGGTTTTATTCCACCTGAAAACTATAAAAATGAAAAATATGTCCGAGATTATAAATCAAAAATGACATATGTTGCAGGAACTAGCCATGAAGAAGAAGCAAAGAGCTCATTCTGGAAATAGTCAAACCAGGAGTTTCTTGCTGAAAAGATGAAGAATGGAGCTTATCAAAGGAAAGAAACAAGAACCTGTTACAGATGCAATGAAGTTGGTCATATTGCATGGAATTGTCCAAAAGCAACCAATACAAAACAGGGAGTTTCTGGAAAACTGAAAGAAGTTGTTGTTGATAAAACCGAACCACCAACTGAAAGATTCAAAGTGTTCAAAAATTCAACATATGAAGTTGGAGAGTGTTCGAAAAGGTTTTACAAGAAGAGGGGAAATCTTGACAACCAAGCTTGGGTTGTTAAGAAATCAGAGGTAAAATCTGGCGATGAATCTGATTCCACAAAGTCAGAGGAGCCACAGGTTGAGGTAAAAAGTGAAAACTCAGTGACTCTAATGGATGATGTTCATTTTCCACCATTGAGAGTTGAGAATTTTAAATCAAAGGTTGGAAAGGTTGAAATTTCAAATCAATTTTATTCTGATAAGAATGAATTTGATGTTGAGAAAGTTTTTAATGGAAACGTAAAAAGGATGATTGGTAAAATGATTGATGGGAAGGTTAAAGGGGTAAAGGAATTTTATGCTACAAAGAAAGCAACTTATAGCCCAACCCCTAGTGAAGTTGAGAAGGTTACACCCAAGGCTGGTCAGGCTTGGGTGGATATTTTCTTTCATTGAAACACCTGACTTGCCGGAGATCCCAAGTTTGTAATCGTGGATCAGGAATCGGCATCATTCATGTTTTATGAGTTTGTATGAAAAGTTCTTAAAATTGTTAGCATTTTACAGGTTAAGTATGACTTGCCGGAGCTTCCAGGTTGGTAAGTGTGAAGCAGGAATCGGCATCTTGATTGGTAAAATGGTTTGTGTAGATGTTTTATTCCTACATGTGATTAATTGTTTTGGATATACTTACAAGTGGTAAGAGGTTGATTCTGACAAAGTGATTACTCAAGGTCATTAGTTTGAACTTGATGTAATCCTGATACAAGAGATTGAATGGACAAAATGATGAACCATTCCCCTAACCTACAAGTGGTTTGAAAATTAACAAAACTTATTTTCCGGACAAATCATTTTGGTTAAAACAAACTTAAGTGTTTTGAAATCATAATGAGAAAATAGTTTTGTGAAAGGGGGAGTCTGTTAGTGCACACATCTGTCGTCTTCGTCTTAATATCGAGTCTCGGGTGCGTTGCAGATTTGATCGAGTGTGACATCATCATGTTTAAAGATTACATCATTATGCTGACATCATCACTGCATCATCACAAAAGACAAAACGGATTTGAAATTCAGATTGTAACATTTCGCTTGAAGACAAAAGATTTGTTTATTTGTCAATTTCGCTTGAAGACATGTAATCATGAAGATTTCGCTTCAAACTTTAAATTGAGATTTCGCTTGAGTCTTGAAGCGAAATCATATACATTATATATAGGTTAGTTGCATGTCATTTGTAATAGTTCCAACGTTTTTCTCAGAGCTATACCGAAGTGCTGCCGGTTTCTCTTCTGATTGTAAAGGTTGTCAAATCAATATATAAGAGGTTTAAAGTGTGAAACAAGCTGTTTACAGATCTGTTTCTCTGTTTCCGCCTTTGAAACGGATTAGAACTCTTCCAAACGACTCGTTTAGGTCGAAATCCGATCCTAGAGTTCTGATTGTTTATGCCAAGTGGATGGCGAATTGAGGTGATTTGATATCAGTTGTCACTTTCTGTACAGTTTGTTTTTTTTTTCAAATTTCCTGAAATGTGTTTGCATTTTAGGGGGAGTAAAAATTTCAGAAAATCCAAAAACATTTGAAAATTTGAAAAAGGCAAAAACATGATAAAATTCAAAAATGAGTTTCGTTGTAAAAAGAGGAAATGATAGTACATCAGTGGACTATCACAACATGCTAAAGAAATGGAAAGTCAAATGTGATAAACGATCTCACTGTGGATATGTGAGTAGGTTTTTGCACATTTAGTAGATTGTGACGAGATATAAACATAAAATTCAAACTTGCTTGTTCTGTGGGTTAACAAAACTGCTTGGATATATAGGTAACCCCTGAAATCTTGTTTGAAAGGTCCCTTATTCTGAGATACTAGGTCTTTATGCTCAGTGATATCTGGGGTATTATCCCGGGACTTCTGCTGAAAGAAATTTCTGACCTAGTCCCCGGAGAATACTTTCCGCATGCTTGAAATATAGCGCAGCCCTCAGCAAATTGATGAAACAATAAAATTGATAGTCATTGCTGTTGTAATGCAAAAGATCCTCTAAAGGGGACCCACCAAAAGTCGAAGCCGTCATCTCTCTGCGTATCGAAAGATCGACCTGAGCTCTCACGGCCCTCGTGCTATAATTTATTCCCCTGACAGATATCATCTGTGGTATACTCACCTGTAAGACTGAATATTGGGATCTGGATACGGGAGTATATTCAAGTAGTGGGACACACGGATAAGTTTAAGTCTCTTAAAACATTAACATCGTATCTCGGATCAGTTGAACTTTGTGTGAGAATTTAAGTGGACCAGTATACTGACAATCTAAGTGAATCGTTTTAGAACTTAAAATGCAATGAAGCTTAACGGTGTTGGTGATTTGTCTCAGAAACTGATATGATCCTCTTACACAAACTCACAAAAAATAGTGTCTGTAAATATTTCTTTACTGCATTTCTTTTCCTTAAAAAATCCAAAAAGATTTTCAGTGTGTTTTAGCATAAATTTTGAAAAATTCAAAAAGATTTTTGGCAACTGATGTTGGAAAGCTGATTTTCAAAGTTCCAAGTGCTAAACATGATGACATTGATGTGAGGGGGAGTGTGTCTTAATTGTCAAAATATGCTTTTAAATCATCAAGTGGTTCATCATGTGTATGTGATCTGAGAGAGAGTGATTGTTGATGCATATGAGAGTTGTTATTGATGCATTCAAATTGTTAAATTTAGAAAATTTATTTCTGGGTTAAGGATGTGCAGGTATAGCCAGGCTTCAATCTTGAACTTGAAGATAGAGTGCCAGGTTCCGATACCTGAAGATTCTGATACTGTAAAAGCCAGACTACGATCCCAGCATGTTTTGAGGGGGAGTCTGTTAGAGAGAGTTACATCATCCGAGGAGGAGATTAGTTGAAGAAAGTTAGAGTGAAGGAAGATCAAAGACTGATAAAGACTGAAGATTGAGAAGACTCGACACTTAAGACTCGTCAACATCTGAGGGGGAGTCTGTTGGTGCACACATCTGTCGTCTTCGTCTTGTATCGAGTCTCGGGTTCGGTTCGGATCTTATCAAGCATGACATCACTAGTGACATCATCACATGACATCACTAGTGACATCATATTACAAATTCAAGTGAATATACAAGTCTTGCATGGAACAGATTGTTTGCATGAGAGGTTCGCTTCAAGACAAAATGAAATTCATTTATCAATTTCGCTTCAAGAATTCATGTGGATTTCGCTTGAGGGTCTTCCAAGCGAAATCTAACTGCTATATATAGGCATAGTGTGCTTTCATTTGTAACATTGATCTCAGAGTTATACCGAGGTGCTGCCGGTTTTTCTTCTGAATGTAAAGGTTGTCAAATTAATATAAAAGAAGATTAAAGTGTGAAACAAGCTGTTTACAGATCCGTTTCTTAGTTTCCGCCTCTGAAACGGACTAGAACTCTTCCAAACGACTCGTTTAGGTCGAAATCCGATCCTACAAGTGACAGCATAAAAGTCACAAGAAACCACTGCTGCTACTTCCTCACAGCAGATGGAAGAAATATCTCAACCCATACCCGAAACTCCTCCTGCTTCTTCTAAAAAAGAATAGGTTGTATATATAGGGACACCACAATATGATGCTCTGGAATCACTTGCTTCCATCATCCACAGCCCAATGCCCGGGGCCAATTCTCTTTCTACACCCAACCTCACCTCCACAATTCCCCCACAAACAAAAATATTGTTGGCTGCTCTTGATTTGAACCAGGCACAAACCAGTCCTTCTCACTCACCTGTCAATGAGAACATACCTCAACAAGTGACTGGGTCTGATGTATCAACCATTGCTAACCCACCAACAACACCTGAGGAGGTTACACCCCTTGAGTTACAAGTAACTCTTGGTGGTAGTCCAAGTGAAGCAGCCACTACAAGTGCTGAACCCACTGGTTTGCATTTGGACAGTGGTTACATCAATAAGACTTCCTTGGAGGCAATTTCTTCTCTGGGAACACTTGTGTATCCAGTCTTCACTGGTTCACTAAAAAGTGTTTCTCTTTTTGAAGGAAGAAGTCCCCAGTTCCAAGACAAAGGGGCATCGGTGGATGATTTTTGGAGTACACTCCCTGAATCTACCACTGTTACAACCACTGTTAGTGGGAAATCAGATGATCCCATTAAGTTGGGTGATGGTTTAATGTACCGAGAATTGACAGATAGAATTGACAAACTGGATACATCCGTTGCAGAAATTAAAGATATGCTGCAACAGTTGTTGATAGTTCAAAAGGTACCACCCAATACTGCTCCAGCTCAAGCACCTACACAACCTGCACCTGCTGCAAATGAGTTATGGAACTTATTTCAACCACTGCTCCAACATCAAAGACAATTGGCTGATCTGCAGCATGAGATACATGTTCAAAAGCTGAGAAACATGATGGAGTCAAGGTTTAAAGATACCCAAGCTGACATCAAGGCTATAAAGGCCCACATACTGAACACCACTGGCACTGCTCCTCCCACTGTTCTCTTTATTGATAACCCACCACTAGATAATACCAAAAAGGGGGAGAAAATCAAGCAGTGGAAGAAGAAGGGAGTTGAAGATGGTCTTTACATTGAGCCACAACAAGATAGTATGCTCAAAGACATCCCTTTGCCAGATGGGTCCAAAAAGATTGATGTTACCACTAATGCCATTGCTGATGCATTAGCAGAGGTAAAAAGGGATAGAAAGGCTAAGGATAATGCAAGGTGGGAACAGGAGAAAAGAGCATTTATGGAGCTAAATGAGCAGGGTACTCCTGAGCCTAAGGATGACCAAAATCCTGAGCTAAAAAGAAAGAATCCCACTAGAAAAGTGAGGGAACCCAAACACAAATCATCCAGACCACAAAGCAAACTCCTAAACCTATCAAAAATCTCACACTTCAATCTTCCACCCAAACAGCTGTTGTAACACCTGATGTATCAACAACTGCTGATACTTCGGTGGTTTCAACAACTGCTAGCCAAACACCTACCACCACTTCAACACGCGCCACAACCACTGTCTTACCATCACCACCAAAGATCACCTCACCACCAAAAACATCATCAACACCACCCTCATCTCCTGCTAAAAAGCAGAAGAGAACAGATGTTACAACATCTGTTGTAATGATACTTCACCACCACCAACATCTTCACAACCTTTATCACTTGTTACAATACCAAACCTTGTTCCTCTCTCATCAGCTCAAGTTCAAAAGCCAATCACTGACATTACTCCTGCAGGTGTCCAATATCCTCTAGAACTTATAGCTGTCAGAGAAGAAATTAAATCCTTCTACTTTGAGGATGACCCTGCTAAAAGGAGTTTACCATCTATTGAGGGATATCCCAGGCCTAACAACATTGAAGAATACTTGAAAGTTAAGGCTCAATAAGCAGAGGATATCTCCAAGAAAAATTCACAAGGAAAGTCTGACAAAGAAATACAAAGGCATTATCAATTTCTGCTCACACAAGTCAGATCTTTGGAGCAGTTTGCAAAGAATGTTTGTCAGCAAATATCAGAAAGAGCAGATGAATCCCTGAGAAAAGGCTACATTGAAAATATCATGGCTTATAAGAAGTATAAGGGACAAAAATACATGTACAAAAATTGGACAATTCCTGAGCTTGAAAGTGAAGCAGCCAAGATCCAAGACATGATCAAAAACAAGGTTAAACATACTCCTACTGATTGGGCAAAATACAAGAAGAATGTACCTGATAAGGCATTGGAGTTGAGGAGAATGAAAGAGGAATTAATCACTGCTGAGTTTGGATCCAAAAACCAAGTGATGAGGTGGAAAGAAGACAAGGTTAGGGTTACTTACAAAAAGTTGGAGGAATTAAGAAAGAAAAATCCAAAGATTCCTCAAAAACCTGACTATCCTGAAGCAGAGGTTCCAACAAGACCACCAAAGCTGCAAATCAAAAGAGCCACTGCTCCAACTGGTGCCTTTCTTTATCAAAGAAGAAGGCAAAAACAGATGGATGCAGAAACAGCAGAAGATATAGCTGCTGGTAGTGAAGTGATAAAGATGGTTATGAAACAAATGATGGCTGATATTCCTGAACTTGCTCAAGCTCAAAGCACTGCTTAGTCAGTCATCACAAGGCCAGCATCTCCAAACACCTCATCTAATAAAAATCTCCCAAGAAACCCACCAGACTCAAAAGTACTAAAGTGGAAAACTGATAAACAGTCCCATGTACTGACTGTGATCAAGTCTAGTGGAGAAGTGAAGAAAATATCAAGGGAACAAGAACTTGGCCTAAGTCTTGAAGATCTGCAGGATCTCCTTGATCTTCCACTGTGCAGGGATGAAGATGACACACATGCCTTAGACTTTGAGTTACAACTCAAAGGGCAAATAAGGGAACTGTTGATGAGGCAATAAAGTTCCACAAATAATGAAGGGTTTTGGCATTATCTGTTCCAGGGGGAGATTGTTGGGATTGAACCGTATCAGAGGAACAGATAATTAAAGCCAAAACTGGATCAGAGCAGTGGATCCAAAATAACCAGATGTTATGTATACAAGTCTCTCCCCTTGAAAGTGGTTTCAACATCTGATGACCTCTAATCCACTGATCTTTACAACTGCTGACCTACAACTGCTGATCAAGTCAAAGACTGATGAAGACTAAAGCCCTGCTAATCAATCTACTGCTATGGGTCAAGCACTGCTGAATATATCAAGTACTGCTGGAGTCACAACAGTGGAAGGATAAAGCAGTAGTTTAGCTTTTCTTATGTAATGTATTGTAAACACTAGATAGCATAGCGGTGTTTGTATCAGATCAGTTGTTAGAGTTTGTTAGGAGGTTAGATTTCACTTTCATGGTGACGTCAGCAAAGATGCCACAGTGGTTTGTCCGTGCCTATAAATAGAACAGTACCCTGTCTGTTCTATTAGCTCTCTTCATCACTTTCATTCATGTACGAACAATCACTGTGAGCTCAGGCTGAGGGGGAGTTTGTTACATACTTGCATATTGTAATTGAATCTTGTAATAAATTCAAGCATTCAGTTCAATGTTAAACTTGTATGTTGAAAGCAATTTTCCTGTTTGATTGTGTGCAAAGTTTGTTTCCATTTATATTCCGCTGCACTACTTGTTCATCTTTCATCTTAATTCAAACATAAAACACAATCAATCCAAACTCAGATCCTAACACGTACGGATAGCCATTCGATCGAATGGTCATTCGATCTAAGTGTTGAGATTTCAAATTGATTACCAAGTTTCTGAAAAGTTTCCAAGTGTTGAAGGGTTCCAAAAACACATTGTTACCTCGATCGGGTGGCAGTTCGATCGGATGGCTATCCGATCTGATTGCCATTAGATTATTAAGGATTTAAGGTTTCAAACTATTTAAGGTTACGAGGCAAGTGCCACTTGATAGGATGGCGGTTCGATCGGATGGCTATCCTATTGGATTGCCATTCGATCGGGTGGTCCTTGTCCCGTTGATAACGTTGTAAAGTTTATGAGTTTAACGTGACGGCTTGGTACGTATTGAGACAATGGTAATCACACCAATATACAACCATTCTGATCGGATGGGAATCACCCCAGTCCGTCCAGTCGTCTGCTCTTGGCGATGCTTATGTCGGAATCCGTACTCCGGTCATCTTCTCCGGCAACAATCCATCTCCAAGCTGACTCAAGGCTAATCATCATGTCTTTAGAACGTTCAGATCCGGATTCCACCGTTTTGAGTGAAAAGTTAAGAAAAGATGTGAGAAAACATAAGTTTTAGCTGAAAAAGTCTAGATTTAGTTAGGATTCAATGTAAAACACATGAAATTCCTTAGATCTGAGTTAGATCTTGGCAGGAATGACATCACACCATAGTTTGTATAAACCACCATGATGATGTCACCCTCAAGAGTTCAAATCTTAGAGATTTCACGATGAAAAGTGAGATTTCAATGGAGAATCATGTAGAGAATAACGTGTAGACCAACGATGTACAAGAATCTAGTGTAAAACGTACCGAAATCACCAAGAAATGAAAGAAAAGTAGGAGTGCGTGCGTCTTGGTCGATTGAGGTTGTCACATCAATGAAAATGAGGTGACAGGCCTATCTATAGTGTCAGAGAGAGGGAGTGAGGCGGTGTGCATGGATCGGATGGCACTTCGGTCGAATGGCAATCCGATCGGTTGTTCATCTGATCGAATGGTCATCTGATCGGATTGCCACTCGGTCATTCCCATCCTTTCCGCGTTCCCATATTTGTTTCGATTCGCGAGTTAGATTAAGCTTTGCGTTGCGTAGTATTGGGTAATAGTATCACATAACTTGATTATATCATTAACACAAAAGTTTCCATAGTTTCCGCTAGTGACAAGACTCCAGTCCCTCGTTCAATCAAGTCTCAAGTTTCTCGAGCCTCAAGAGTCAAGCACCAAAGTATCAAGAGTCAAGAATCTAGATTCCAAGCTTCAAGAATCATAGCTTCCAAGTATCAAGAATCATAGTTTCCAAGTATCGAGTATCAAGAATCATAGTTTCCAAGTATCAAGTATCAAGAATCATAGAATCATAGCATTAAGTCTCAAGAATCATAGTATTAAGAATCAAGTGTCTAGAGTTAAGCAACAAGAATCATAGTTTTAAGAATCAAGCCTCATAGAATTTAGATTTACCAAGTTTCAAGATTCAACCATCACAAGTATCAAAAGTGTCAAGTATCACATAGATTAGGGACTAAAATTGACAAAAGCTAAAAGTCTTGGGATGCAGGCGTTACAATATAGTAGTTTTGTACTGAAGATCCAAGACCAAGCAGCTTCGTACGAAGCTACTGAGGCCTTCATACGAAGCCATGACCTCTATATATAGAGGGCTTGGTTCTTGTGTTGGATAAGCTTTTTGGTCTCTGAGGGGAAATGCTGTCCAACTGGTCTCGAAATGCTGTAACGTTTGATTATCAATAGAGACCAGATTATAAGTGACTGCTCGGTGTTCTATTCTATCTTCTACTCATTTCTTATCATTTCTTATCACCGAACACATCGTTTCTGGACCAAAGCTCCGTCAAACTCGCCAGATCCTGGAATCTCAATTGGTATCAGAGCTACGGTACCAATTCAATCGATCTAACAGTTGAGTGAATTACCTACGCTCAATAATTTTGGATGTGCAGTGAGTTTTGACGTAAAACATCAAATAAACATCAAATTGAAGATCAATTCATGGATGGAATATGAAATTGAAGACATCATCATGTTCGGAATTGATATACGCACAATCCTGTGAAGTTTCATCATGAAATTCGTAGAAATGAAGATTCTAGATCAAAATTTGTGTTCGAAAGTGTTCTTGATGACATCAGCTCAGCTTTATATGAAGGCACAGCTTCGTACGAAAGGATAAAGTGATATTGTGATGTATTATAAAATACATCCTTTATTCGTGTATAGTTTGTATATTTTTCGTTAGTTATAGTTTAGTTTTCGTTAGAAATTGTGTATTGTTGATCCAATTGCATTTTGCAGGACTTTGGTGTTTGAAGTAGCTGGAAATTGCATTAAACGTGTTAAAGTAGGGAAAAGTCAAGTCCTGGAACGTGTTGGAGAGTTCAGGTGCTGAAACGGATTGAAATTTCTGAAAAGATGGTTTCTGGCGCCCCGCGAAACAGATAAGGATGTCTCCCGCGCCCGGCGAGAGACCTAAAAATTGTGAAGATCGTTGTAAGGCGGTGGCGGGCCGCGACTCACCAGTCTTTCTCTGTCGCACCCTGCCAGAGAGTATGGTCGTCAGAAATCTTCGAGCTGGGTCAGGGATTTCAACTACAGAAAATATATAAACATATTAAACATTGAAAAACCCCTAACTTACGAATTGACAAAACTTTGGGTGATCTTGGAGCTGCATTAGGATCGTTTTTGAGTAATCGAAGCTGCCGGTTGAAGGTTGGAAGTTCAGAGAATCATTCGGGTCATCTCTTTAACATCCGTGTGTTTTTCCTTTGTATTTCTTATACTTTAACAATGTTTTGTTTCTTTGAAAATACTTGGTTTATCTTTGTTTCAATGACTTGGATTGGCTAAATTTCTGTTACTACCTAGACAAGATGAATGGTTGCAATAAAGTTTGGATTTTTATTATGAATTTATGATTTTTATGGATTTATTTTTGTATTGTAGGCGATTTGATTATTGGCTAGATGTGTATGCTTGCTTGATTGTGTTTGAATATCGTTTCTTGCTTTGCATAATTCTTGGTGACGGTCTTTATCACATAATAGAGTTGTGTTAGGTTCTAGATTTGGTGACTGTCGATATCACATAATGAATCTTTAATCTTTAGGGTTAAATCAGCCGATAAACCTGAAAACTAATATCCGGTAATCTTATAAAATCAAGCGTTCTACTAACTCTCAATAGCTGAAAGGTGCGAGGTTATTGTCAGGTCTAAGCGATTAAACCGTAAGGTGGGTCCTTCTCAGGAAGTCAACCTATTAGCTGTTGTCTAACAAGTCTAGTTAAGAACCTAAATTTATCCTTGACTTGAGTCCCGAAACGGAGAGAGTCTTGTGGGGTACTTTCATAAATCATTAGAGGTCCGGACAAGGAATTTAATTTAACGTTGAGTATAACAGCCTTTAGGGTGCCCTAATGTACTCTTGAGAAGGGTTAGGAGGCTTAGTTGGTAACTCGAGAGGTTTAGCATCTTACGATCCCGGTCCATAATCATCAACTTTCAAATAAAATCCATAACTAAAAGCAACCAGGATTCGAGTCTAGGTAGTGTTTCCACCATCTGAGTAAAAACCTAAAGTAATTCGTTTTAGTTAACTTAGTTAATTAATTTAGTTTAATTTAATTGCTTTCTTAGGATTTTTAGAAACCCCCCCCCCCCTAAACATAAAAATAATTAAGTATTGCGTCAGAGTCAGTCTAGATAGGTAATTAGCGTAATTAACTAGAGTCTCGTGGGTTCGATATCTGGACTTACAGTAGCTATACTAGAGTCGATCGGTACACTTGTCGGTTTGTAGTTTAGTGTGTCTTAGTGAGTCTAGAGTATTACTTAGAGTCTAGAATTAGGTTAGTTTTGTTAATTTTATTAAACTACTTTTTAGTACATCAAGTTTTTGGCGCTGTTGCAGGGGGCTCTTGGCAATTGCGTTGATTACTTTGTTTGGACTTCATCTGATATCATTACGTGTTATTTGTGTGTTTTCGAGTCGTAGGAGTCTAAACAGTTCTAGTTTCTTTTATTTTCATTTTAGAGTCTTTTGTTAGATTCGTCTTACTTATTTATTTTCGGTTTTGCAGTGAATGCCCATACACGTTCTCAGGGACCACCGAAGCCGCTGATCGACAAGTCTTCCTTCTCGTCATCTAGTTCATAGGTTAGAAAATCTTCCACTTCATCTTCCGCCCCTTCTGACTCTACAGTCTGATCTAAACCACCAGCCTTTGACTTCACCCCGAAGTCGTCACCCCACAATTCCCCACCACCCTCCCGTTCCCATACACCTAGTCCTACACCAAATGACCAAATGGCCAACAACCGCACCGTTTACCAACAAGCCAGCACCAGTTTCACCGGTGCTACTTCACCCATCACCCTTCCCAACATTGCTAATGATAGGTCTTGGCAAATCCCGTCCTACATCATGACGGCCATCACTAACTCGTGCCAATTCCACAGCCGTGATGATGAGGATGCTCCTGCCCACATTAACCGAATCACCCGCCTTTGTAGCACCTTCTCCATTGAGGGTGTTAATCTAGACGCCAGGTACCTTCAGATTTTCGCATTTTCTCTCGCTGGCCGCGCAGCCGTCTGGTTCGATTCGCAGCCAGCGGGAACTTTCACCACCTAGGCAGGTTTACGAGATGCTTTCTTAGCTAAATATTTTCCACCGGCCAAAGCATCTCATATTCGTGATCAGATCCATTCGTTCCGAATGGAGCCTGATGAGCCTTATCACCTGGCCTGGGAGAGATTCCAAACTCTGATTTCTCATTGTTCTTAGCATGGTTTGTTGGATTGGGCACTCGTAGAAAAGTTCTACAATGGTCTCACCCCCGAGATCAAAGCCCGGTTTGATACTTCTGCTGGAGGGAAACTCATGGGTAAAAAGACAGTTAATGAGTGTAATGATTTATTTAAGAGTTTCGCCCATTCTGACATGGACTGTAGCACTACCAGCAAGACTTCCATTCCTGTGACTTCCTCCTAGGCCGCTCGAGGGGTAAACCAAGTTGGCTTGGATTCATCGGTAGCTGCTGCTCTAGAGAGGATGGAGAAATCTTTTAAACAGGAGTTGAATGAGAATAAGAAAAAGGTTGATAGATGTGAGGTTTGTAGGGGAGGCCACGATGCGATAGATTGTCCCACACTTACACTCGAGCAGGTAGAGTACATTGCAGGTCAGTCTAAGGGTCCGTTTAATAATAATAACTCTAATTTTAACTCCAACTGGTGTAGTGGCAATAATAGTGGTTTTCGCTCTTCCGGTAATCCTCCTAGTTTCCCATCCGGTCAGTATCAAAATAGGGGACCAGGTCTATACTCTAGTGGAGGGTCGGGTCAGACAGGTCAGTTTAGTGGTTCAGGTTCGGGTGGTTAACTTGCTAGTGGGGGGTCAAATAAAGAGGGTCAGGGTAGTGGTAAAGGTTCAGAGGGTAGTCTAAGTAGGATTAAGGAGATGTTTGCTCAGTTGATGGTGAGAGATCAGGCTACACAGAAAACTTTAACTGAAGTTGGTAATTTCGCTAAAAATCAAGAGCAAATAAATAAAAATCAAGAGCTTCACAATAAAAATCAACAATCCGCACTCTTAGACCTTCAGCAACAAGTAGGTGGTTTAGCCAAACAACTATAAGAGAACCCACCTGGTCAGTTTTCGGGAAATACCGTCCAAAACCCGGCTAACCATTCAGCTAAGGCTATTACTACCCGTAGTGGAAAGAGTTTAGGAGAGGTGGTTAGAGAGAGAGTTGAGGTAGAGGACGAGGAAGAGGTAGATGAGGAGATAGAGATGGAGACCCCCGGTAAGGTGCAACATAGGCTAGACCCAGCAAGTACTGCACACACCGAGGAGCCTCAAGTAGAGAAGAGTGTTGAAAAACATCCCATAGGGGTTAGGCCTTCACCGTTAGTTGATCATTCACACGTTCCATACCCCGCCCGCCTTAATCATAAAAAATATGCTAAGGAATATGGGCAATTTCTAGAAATGTTCAAGCAACTAAAAATCAACCTTCCTTTCATCGAAGCCTTATACTCCATGCCTAAATACGCCAAATTCCTTAAGGACCTTCTTAAACGTAAGGATAGGATAGGTGAGCTTTCAAACATCCCGTTGACCGGAGCTTAATCCGCGATGGTCTTGAATAAGTTACCGGAGAAACTAACCGACCCGGGCACATTCACCATTCCATGCTTCTTCGGGGGTGTTGTTACCCCCGCTCACGCCTTAGCCGACTTAGGTGCTAGCATCAATTTGATGCCATTTTCTCTTTATGATAAGCTAGGGTTAGGAGAGCTTACACCCACGCGTATGTCATTTTCCTTGGCCGACCGTTCGATCAAGTATCCTCGTGGAGTCATAGAGAATTTGCTTGTTAAGGTAGATAAGTTTGTGTTTCCCATAGACTTCGTGGTCTTAGACATGAAGGCCGATGAGAGAGTCCCGATCATTCTTGGCTGTCCATTCCTTCGAACCGTAAAGGCCGTCATCGACGTCTTTGACGGTAAGATTTCACTTCGTGCGAGCGATGAGATAGTTACCTTTGAGATAGATAGAGCCATGCAACATCCTAGTGGTAGCGATGATTCTAGTGGTCCATGTCACTCTGTTTACTTCCTAGATTCGTTCATCTCGTGCATTATAGGTGCATAGATTTCATTAGTGGAGCCGATTTAGTTAGTGAGGGTGTAGTTGAAGAAGAGTTTGTTGATGAGGGTGATGAAGTAGATTCGACTTAGGTTCCCGAAACCTTAGAGCTTTGTGAGATTAGAGAAGAGAGTGAGAGTACACCCGTAGATGATCCACCCCTAGAGCTTAAGGTTCTCCCGTCACACCTAGAGTACGTATTCTTAGGAGAGAACTCGAGTTTGCCCGTCATTATTTCTTCGAAATTGATAGAGGAGGAGAAGGGGAAGTTAGTTGAGGTGCTAAAGGAGTACAAGGAGGCGATTACTTGGAAGTTCTCTGATATTAAGGGGATTATCCCCACTTTTTGTACCCACCTTATTCTTATGGAAGATGAATTTAAACTGGTGGTGCAACCTCAAAGGCGCCAAAATCCTAATATGAAAGAGGTTGTTAGAAAAGAAGTGTTGAAGCTTATGGAAGCCGGTTTGATTTATCCCATATCCGATTCTTCATGGGTGAGCCCTACTCAAGTTGTCCCTAAGAAAGGGGGGAAGACTGTTGTCGTGAACGAGAAAAACGAGCTCATCCCTTCTCGTACGATTACCGGTTAGCGTGTGTGTATTGACTACCGCAAGCTCAATGACGCCACCCAGAAAGACCACTTCCCACTCCCATTTATCGATCAAATGCTTGAGCGCCGTGCGGGGCAACAAGTCTATTGTTTCTTAGATGGTTTTCCGGCTATTTCCAAATCCCTATTGTGCCGGAAGACCAAGAGAAGACGACATTTACATGTCGATATGGCACATATGCGTACCAATGCATGTCTTTTGGACTATGTAACGCTCCGTCTACATTCCAACGGTGCATGATAGCGATCTTTCAAGACATGGTTGAGAGCTCTATGGAGGTTTTTATGGATGATTTCTTGGTATATGGCGATTCGTTTGATCATTGCTTAGGTAATTTAATGAAGAGGTGTGTTGAGATGAAGTTGATGCTAAATTGGGAAAAGTGTCACTTCATGGTTACCGAGGGGATTGTGTTAGGACATAAGATATCTAGGGCCGGTATAGAGGTAGATAGAGCCAAAACAGATACAATTAGTAGGCTTCCTCCACTGACTAGTGTCAAATCCATCCGTAGTTTCTTAGGTCATGCGGGCTTTTATAGGTGCTTTATTAAGGACTTTTCCAAAATTACTCGCCCCATGACCCGACTCCTTGAGAAGGACGTCTCATTTGTCTTTGATAAGGAGTGTCTTAAAGCGTTCGATTTCCTTAAAGAGAAACTCGTGAGTGCACCCATTCTTGTATCCCCTATTGGAGCTTACCGTTTGAGCTCATGTGCGATGCGAGCGACTACGCGGTCGGGGCGGTCTTGGGTCAAAGACGGGAGAGTCACTTTCACTCGATCTACTACGCGAGTAAAACCCTCAATGATGCCCAAGAGAATTACACTACTACCGAAAAGGAACTTCTGTCCGTTGTCTTTGCTTTCCATAAATTCCGGTCATACCTTGTGCTTTCTAAGACTATAGTGTTCACCGATCATGCGGCTTTGCGCTATCTTTTCCAAAAGAAAAATGCTAAGCCCCGTCTCATCCGTTGGATCCTACTCCTTTCCGAGTTTGACATAGAGATTAGGGATAAGAAAGGAGCGGAAAATGTTGCGGCGGGTCACCTTTCACGATTAGAGGATCCGAGTATGGAAAACATTCGTGAGGAGGCGATAGGAGATAAATTCTCTCATGAGTCCATAGATTTTGTTTCGGCGGAGAAAGAAGGGTTGATGTGGTTTAGTGATATGGCGAACTATCTTGCCAATGGGTATGTGATGAAAGATAAGAATGCCCAACAAAGAAGGAAGTTTTTTAGGGATGCGAAGAAGTATATTTGGGATGATCCTTACCTCTTTAGGATAGGAGTAGATCGCATTCTTAGGAGGTGTGTTAGCAAAGAAAAGGGGCTGGATATTCTTAGGCATGTGCATGAGGGGTTGACGGGAGGTCATCATGGTGCACACACTACCGCACAAAAAGTCTTTGATTGCGGTTTCTTTTGGCCTACAGTAGTTGAGGATGCGTTAGAATTCGTTAGGACATGTGATGCTTGCCAACGGACCGGCAATATTTCATCCAAGAACGAAATGCCTCAAAATCCCATTCAAATTCTTGAAATCTTTGACGTTTGGGGCGTTGACTTCATAGGACCTTTCCCCTCCTCGAGTGGGAATAGGAACATCCTCGTGGCGATAGATTATGTTTCGAAGTGGGTTGAAGCTCAAGCTTTGCCGACAAATGATGCCGGGGTGGTGGTGAAATTCTTAAAGAAGTTGTTTACTTGATTCAGTATACCCAAAGCCATCATTAGTGACCGAGGATCACATTTTTGTAATGTCGTGATGGAGAAGGCATTAGAGCGTTATGGAGATACTCACCGTGTCCACCGCATACCATCCACAAATGAACGGTCAAGTAGAGAATGCAAATAGGGGAGTGAAAAGAATATTGGAGAAAACGGTAGGAAAGAGTCGTAAAGATTGGTCGGATAAACTTGATGATGCTTTGTGGGCATTTCGTACCGCCTACAAAACACCTTTAGGGACCACACCGTTCATGATAGTCTATGGCAAAGCTTGCCATCTCCCGTTTGAATTGGAGCACCGAGCCCTTTGGGCTCTTAAAACCGTTAATCTTGATCTTACTCCCGCGGCTAGGAGGAGGTATTTCCAAATCCATGAGTTAGAGGCCCTTAGAGATGCGGTGTATGAGCGTTCTTGGAATATCAAGGAGAAAACAAAAGCGTTGCATGATAGGAGGCTTAAGGAGCTGAAGGAGTTCAAAGTTGTTGACAAAGTGCTTCTCTATAATTCGAGGTTCAAATTATTTCCTGGAAAGTTGAAGTCGAAGTGGACGGGACCTTATGTGGTGAAGGATGTGTTTTCGTATGGTGCGATTGAGTTATATGACGAAGAGACGAAAGGATCCTGGAAGGTGAACGGCCATAGATTGAAGCATTACTTAGGTGGCCCGATTGACAAGACCGAGAGGGAGGAAACTCCTCTCGTAGACAATCCTAACACCACTGTTTAGTGTCTTGAGTGATCTTGTAGAGTTTGTACCGTTTGTATTTTCGTTTATTTTGAGTATTTTTCGTAGCTAATGGTTGTTTTTGGTAGTGTTTAGGTTTTTTTTTGTTCCGAGTCATTTGCAGGGATTCATTACCGAGGATTTGCAGGGATTGACGAGAAAAACAAGTTCCAGGTAAGTTCCAATGTTAGAAAAATTTTGGGCTGAGTTTTGGGAAGTTTGGTAAAAGTTGAAATTTTTTTCTATGGCATAAAACTGATCAAATTAAGTAACTCACTGTGAAAATCGGCTGCTAGCGGCCCACGAGAGACTTAGGTCTCTCTGTCGTGGCCCGCCAGGGATTCATGATTCCGGAATTGTTTCGCTCGGTGGCGGCCCGCGAGAAACTCACATATATACGTCGCAAGGCGCCAGGGACATTATCTGCAGCCGAGATCGATTAAATCCCCAAATCTTATTATTTTGCCCTAACCTTTCTACTCCAACTCGCCGTAAAACCCCCATAAACCACCAAATTCCATCGGAGAACCACCAATTTCACCTAAAATCTCACCTCCATTTCACCTACAATCATCCTACATCCGACTTCGACCATCAATAACACCATTTTTCACCATAAAAACGGAACTTTTCTTTTGGGTTTCAAGTTCAACTGAATTTTTCATAATTTCTCTTGCTTCACTCGAATCCAAGGTATGTTTTCTTGTATGCTTTGTACTTTGAGTCGTTTATTTCCGTTCGTAGTTAGTTAGATGTTAGTTTTAGGGTTAGGTCTTGTGTTAGTCGGGTGTCTTGCCATGGTTAGGGGTTGTTTGAGGTTATGGGTGGTTTGGTTTGGGGTAGTTAAGTCTAGTGTAGGTTGCGGGTGGTTCGGGTTGGTGTATGCGACACATATTTATGCTGCCATAAGCTAGGGTGTGGTAAAGATTGAGTGTGGGGATTCAGGGTGGTAATTTTTTAGATGAACTTGTGATTTATTACACTGTTTTAACCCGTTTTCACTGAAGCTATCATAAAGTTTTCCTCTTTAGCGTTTGACACTCAATGTTGGTTTGTTTTGGCACTTGGGATTTAATTGAGGACAATTAAAGTGTCGGGAGGAGGTAGTGTACATCGAGTCTTGTATTTTGAGTCTTAGGTTTAAGTCGGTCTTGGGGTTTACTTGCACGTACAAGTGAATTACGCTCGCCCGTACTCAATCTCCATTCGGGCGAGTTTAGTTACTACTTAGCAATTGTAAAAAGTAACCCGGTCGTTTTATTTCAACTTTATTTTCAGAATTAAACCGCGAATGAAATGCTATACGGTTATTCTAATTTTTCATAAAAATTTTCAAAAATCCAAAAAATTATAAAAAAATACCAAAAATACTTCGTTACTAATAATCTGCTTTGCTTTGTCTTGTCAATCTTGAATTGTGTTGCAGAATGTCAGGTGAAGGTTCGTCTAGTCGACCTAGTAGGAAACGAGGTCCAACCACACGCCCAAGAGGGGGCCCGGCTCAACGGGAACCAGTTCAATAGGAACAAGCACAGCCGGTGCTGCCACCACAGTATGTTAGGGTAGTCGAGTATACGGGACCGGGGGTCCCTCATGGTCAAAGAGCGAGGCTGTTGGACAGTCCTCTGTTGCAATTTGAATTGGACTCGGGTGAGTCTCAGAGGCTGGCGACTTTGTACTCGGTGGAGCTGCTACCGTTTAGGAGGATTGATTGGGAGATGCTAGATCGCCGGGTGCGAGTGCTAGGGTTGAGCAGTTGTTAGGACCGAAGTTTAGGAGAGTGTTAGATTGCGATGCGAGGCAATATAAAGAGATCACTTTAGAGTTCCATTCCACTTTCGATTACAAGCAAGGGAACTTTAATGAGAGGGATGCAGTGTTCTTTGCTTTGGGTAGGCAGTCGTATGAGATGACGATACCGGAGTTTGCAGTGGCCACACAATTTTACACACAGGAAGAGGTTCGAACTTCAGAGTTTATTACTAGTTTGCAAGGTGTGACAACTCGTATTTCAGAACCTTTCTTTATACTTTGATGTAACCAGTGTGGACGTTATGTGATTATGTGACTATGTGGTTTTAATGGAATGTATGTTTTATCTTTTATGTGGATTGTGTAATGTACGTATATGTAATGTGATTGCACAACACGAACCCAACCGCACAACTTCAACCCGATTGCACAAGCCCTTTTTGTCACACCCTGACTTTTGCGGAAGCGTGATTATGGTGTGACTTTCTTAATACCATTGCATTCAATCATAACAACAACTATATGATTAAAACCATATATGTTCATCCATTAATAAGTTTAAAACATAACACCATTGTTTTGAAATGTAGACTTCAAATACAAGTTTTACAAACCATACGAATTGTTAACGAGTTCGCTAAGGACTCATCCAAAAGTCATTAAATAAAACCAGGGTTTGGAAGACGTGTCTCATCCAGGATTAAGACACCCAACCCAAACCTCAAAACCATGGATGACATCTTTATTCACAACGCAGCATGAAACTTCCAACGCCCGCCGAATCCACTTACTAATTCCCTGAAATACATGTATTTTGAAAACATCAACAAAAGTTGAGCGATTTCGTGTGTTTGTTTGTGTGTATGTATAAACCTTTGAATCCATTGTAAGTATGTATGTAAGTTGATAAATCCCGGTATGAAAGCAACAAGGAAAACAGATCACCAATGGTTTGCAAGGCCATTGATATGTGTGACGTGATGCAGGTAGCTCAAACCTAGCAAATTTTGCACCGGGCTTCCGGCTGTAAGACATAGTCTACCCATGGGCCAACCCTGGTCCAACATGGGCGGGGCTCGCTACACCCAAATAGATCTATCACTCATGTCCCTCGGTCCTACAACGAGGATTGATGGCCTTAAGCGTTATGCCCACCACTCACATGATCTAAGTGTACCCTTCCTTAGCTAACCATACCAAATAATAACGTTTGTAAACAATTGTAACATGTACTTCACCCCCAAAGTTATAAACTGAAAACAGTTTAAGAAAAGGGGGAACACGAAACTCACAGTCTTGCGTCTTCAACAATCGTAACTCGTACATCTCCGGTGAACACGACTACCTACAACGTACTAATGTCTATTAGACGAACGGGCCGTGCCTTGGCTTAGAGTTAACGTTTCTGAGTTACGTTTCCTCTATGCCTTTGTTATTATTCCCAGTTATATAATTATTGTCAAAATAGTTATTATTTTAACTTAAATTATATTCATCGAATTTTGGAATAATTGTTAAACATATCTATTAGCTTAATACTTCCCAAGTATTAATAGTTGTGTTTCCTTCCCAAGGATGGGGGTATCTTGTACATGTGTATTCGCATTCTTGTATTTGTATATTTTGCCATGTATTGGTGTCGTATTCCGGTGGGTATTTATATGTGTGAGAATACGTATTTTATGGTATTCATTAAGTATTCATATACTTAAATTTGTATTAAACTTTCCAGAATATCATTTCTAACAAAAGTCCACCAATATATATATATATATCTATACTACTTTATAATACATATAGGAAGGACTTCTTAAAGTCCAAAAAATTTTCCTTAAAACACCCCTAAAGCATAATGTACAAGTCTTTTAAACACTATAAAATATCACTTTCCACTTATACCCTTATTAACTCAAACAAAAACACAAAGATAATGATCCTACCGTCCATCACTATCATGATCCTATCCTACCGTCCATTAACTTCACACGGATCATGATCCGCGCATTCACTCTTGAGACCTTCCCTTTTCATTCTCCAAATCTCATTTCAAAATTCAAATCCACACCTCCCTTCCCTTTTCATTCTCTCTCCCATTTTGGATCTGGATTGCTTTGAGACCGTCTTCCCTTTTCTTCGTCATCACCCAACGGTGAATCCTCCCTAAGATGGCACCCTGGTATGTCTCCTCTCTGTATAATCTTCTTGAATCATCTTTGTGTCATTAATTTTGAAATAAACTTTGGTCTTTAAGTGGTTCCTACTTCTATGCTCCTCTTGAAGCAACGACGGTGATTCACAAGCTCACCCTAGAGATGAAATCGGTTCTTCCGCTTCTTCACACTACCATTTCGTCATCTTCAATAAGAAAACGGCTTTGATTTTCCAATTAATCGAAGCTGCAACATCGCTCCCAAGGTTTGTTGCTATAAACCCTAAAAAATCGTTTGCTACAGCATCTTCATTTTGCGAAATCACCTAAAAAATTTAGGGTTTTGGGTTCCATTTACTTTTTGAAGTAGTTTCTGTTTATTTTTTGGGTCTTATAGGTTGAGGTGTTTAAATTAAGGTTTGATTTGTATGATTGTTTTTTTTTTTTTTTGCATAGATTGTTGTTTAATTGTGTGATTAGGGTTCTAGATAGAGTAAAGGGAGGTGATCTCAATGGTTGCTGCTACAACAAGCTTGGTGAGTTTACATATTATAAATAATTCCATCCCATGTTAAGCCATTATATGTTTTGTTTGTTTGGCAGATACCATGGATTCGGTAAAGGTTGTGGTTGGGAGATGGGCCAAGAAGGCCGCTGAAGCAACCAAGAAGGGGCAAGAATATGCTGGAGATATGTGGCAACATTGTATGTTTCATTAATTGAATTTTATATATCTATAGTGGTGCTGGTCGCATTACATTAGCTAAAAACAAAAAATGGCTATGGTAAGTAAAATTCCACTTGATATGTTTGCATACATACAATTTAACTCAAAAGATGGTTACTATGCAAGTTAGACCCCATAGTTTTCATCATTTTTGGTATAATTCTCTGAACAATTTAGTAAAGAGGTTTAATCTTTGTCATCACAAGCGTAAGTTGAAGTTTTGGCATCATAATTCGTTACATACGCATCATCATTGTCTGAACATGTGAATAAAGATGTTTGTCATCTCATACTAAGATTTGTTACTGCCTGCCTGGAAGCAGAATTGTGCGATGGAAGCAGAATTTAAGGTATTTTCTAATTTTTTGTTAAGCGATGCCGATTTGAAATTTGAAGGGTTTTGCTGGATTTAATCACTTCTTTCTTCACTATTGATGATTTGATTCAGGTAGTTAATCGCCAGTGTGAAGTGATTGAGGCTGCTCAAAGGTCTCGTAGATCGACGCCATGGAAGCAGAATTTAAGGTATTTTCTAATTTTTTGTTAAGCGATTCGAAATTTGAAGGGTTTTGCTGGATTTAATCACCTCTTTCTTCACCCGTACGAATAAAGATACTTCCATCCCGGCTCGACTGTGTTTTGTTGTTTAAAAAGTTTAGTTATTTTGTTGGGTTTTATTGCTCTTTTCTTTGTTCTTGTTTGACCCATTTCCCCCAATTGCTTCCCCCACCCTTCTTCTTCGGAGAACAATCATCCATCATAAAGCATCAAAAAGAGGTAAGTTTTCATATCACATCAATCTGTTTGATAACTTTAGATCATAGAGTTTCAATTTTTATATCTAAAAGTACCAGTTTCAGAACTTTCTATGGTTTTAAACTCCATTTTTTCATAAGTATACTTAGTTAAATTACACTGTTCAATTTGCTATTTTGAGTGTGAATTACTATACCCCACATTGATTATATCATGGCCCCTTTTGATTATTATGCCCATTCTGTTATTAGTTTTATCAGATTTGGGCCTGTGATCCAATTTGTAGATTTAGAAAGGAAAAAAAGTTTGAATTTTTAACTGTAATTCATATGTAGATGATAATTGCTTGTTTCAGGTTTATGAAAGTTGAAAACTTGTGAGAATTTATAGCGAATTCGAATAAGTTTGAATACGGATTGGGTCAAACCGAAGCATGGATCTTGAAAACATAATAGAAAACCATGCCAGATCTCTCCAAATATGCCGCTGGGTCGTATTTCAAAGTCTTTTATATTTGTAGTGATATGATATATTATACTGTCATGCTACTAATCCTGTACGGTATATATTTTAAAGGACATGCACAACTGTCTCCTGGACATTTCGCCAGTTCTATGAAAAGGTATGGATTTTATGGCTTCTTTTTATTAATGTTAGGATTCATCTCAGTTAGGTTTCATGGCTATCAAATTTGTATACATTTTAGCAAATTTGGATATTCGATTTCATTAATAACAGCTCAAAGTAAGAACACATCTGCTGAAATCCGTATGGCTAAGTGTAGTGGTGAAAATAGGTGGGTTGGTTAACGGGGCATGGGTCCGGTTGACTTACAAACCATCTTTTATCGTCCGAGTCGTCCGTAACAAGCATCGTCCTTCACTAGCGTCGACTCTGTAACGAGTCGTAAATGTATAATATTTTTATTTTATTGTCCGAGTCGTCCGTAACGAGCATAGTCAGTGACTAGCGTCGAGTCCGTAACGAGTCGTAAATATATAATATTTTTATTTTATCGTCCAATTCGTTCGTAACATAAACCTTATTATGTTTATTCACATAATGTTGTCACTTGGAAGGAACATACTGGATTGGTGATCTAGGTCAAGTGCTTCATCAAGGAACTTACAAGAAAATATAAGGTATATAATTAGTTTATTAAAGTAATATGATTTTAGTAATCATATTTGACTTAACTGGTTAGTTATTTAAAAATGTTTTTTTAAATGCAGAGTGAATGGAACCATGAATGAGGACTAGATATTTTGTTTGGTTATTTGGCTATATTTGTGAAAGCAGAAAAAAGTGGTTACATTCAAGCGGAAAAAAGTTATGACCATGAATGAGGACTAGATATTTTGTCTGAGTCGTTCTTAACGAGCGTCGTTCGTAACTAGCGTTGAGTCTGTAACAGTTATGATCTATTTTTTTGAACGTGTAACTGAAACTAACTCTGTACTTTCTCTTTATTTTACATGAAAATTAATCTTTCTAACCTTAGAACAGTGAATACATTCTTTGTTGTATTATTCTTGTAATTGTTATTTAAGTTTTCTATGTTTAGTGCAAAAAGAAACGGAGCAGCACGAGGCTGCTAAACGACAAGCTGAATTCATACCAAGCTCCAGCTATCGGAATATAGTGTCAAAGATGAACTATTGTATGTTGACTGCATTAATATTTTATAACGACCAATAGGCCCAAACCTCAAACCAAACCGGAACCAAACAGTTGGTAACGGTTTGCTTTGGTTCGGTTTTACTTTTCAACGGGTCGGTGTCGGTTTCGGTGATCAAAAACCGTGACCAACGGTTTGGCTTATGGTTTGACCCATAAACCGTAAAAACCAGACAGCAAACTCCGAGGAAGGACATGCAAGATCAAATTACTTGCAATATATATCTATCCCATTAGTATAAGTCAATACCTTGGTGAAGTCATCAAAAAAGCTTTAAACATACACATATGCTTAAAGTAAATTTTTACGGGAGAGAAGCTCTCCCATACCCTGATTGTTAATTTTCTTAGCTTTGAACCTCCCTGATGCCGGTTTGTTTGTTTAATTTTATTCACAGCAACATGTGTTTTTTTCAATGTCAATATCAATAAATGATGTTTGGTATATGTACGTTTAGAAAGTCTTTGTGATATTTTTAAATTGAACAGAAATCACACAAATTTTGATGAATGTTTGATATAGAGGTGGCTTTTTGACCCATATACTTATAAATGAGTTGAACTGGATTTTGTTTCATCTCGAATGGCTCTAAGTAGTTTTTTTAACTAAAAAACAAAATGGGTCAAATAGGTTGAACATATCAAGAGGTGTCTATTGTCTATATTTAACTTACTGATCATGGTCTAGGTATGTTTTTCTAACGCCGGTGTGAATTTAGTAATGAAAAAAACGATGGGGACATCCGCATGTCAAATGAACTTTGGCATGACATAGCTCACAATTTGGATTTCTTGTTTTGATCAAAATTAAATTTTGTTCTTTATTTGAGTTTCATTAGCATAATTAATACATATAATATTTTCTTGCTTTAACTTCGAAAGTGGAGAGTCATCTAATAAGAATGTCGAATATGATCAATAACCATATATATTCAGGTTTGTGGATTTTGAAATTTGTTTAATATTTGTTTTATTAAAGACCAATTTTTTTATTGACTAACTTATTTGATAGGGGTACAATAAGATATTAACATATGGAAGTGTACACTCATATTTCGTTCGTACTGATAGTAAATATGTGGGGTGATATCGGGTCCTTAACTTACCCATCATCATTGTTTAACACTCAAGAGAATATTATGTCCAAAACATCTTTACTAGACCAAACTTTCACAATTATTGACTTGTGAAAAAAAAATATATCCAAAAACACAATTCTAGAAAAATAATAATCCAAACTTTCTCTTATGTTACTCGCTTCCATTCAGGAACACATAAGGTGTGTTGCTGTTATGGCTCAAAACCGAACCGCCCCGTACATAGCCCTAAATTCACCAACCTAAGTGATATGTTTCCCGCCGCATCGCGCGGGTAAACGACTAGTATATATATATATATATATATATATATATCCAAAATATATATTTAAGAAATATTACTTAGAAAAATTATTTATAATTTTTCTCTCGGCAAAATATTTGTAGTTCAAATTAATATATTTTCAAGTCTAATTTTGGAAAAATATATATAGAAACTTATTTTTATCCCAAAAATAATGTACTTCAAGTTTACTCAGGAAAATATATATTTTTCCCAAAAATAATATATTTTCTAATAATTCCAAGGAAAATATATATATATTTCATATTTGTCAAAAATGCTATATTTTTCCTTTGTCAAAATATGAAATAACTTTGTAATGACCATAAAAATCATATTTTCGTTTCCTTGCATCCAAAATATTATTTACCAAATATACTTGTGAATTTAATTCCGGAATGTTTTGTAAGTCACATTTCTTGTTTGCTTATTCCTTGCGATCTTTGGTAATATTTTGGGTGGTAATTCTTGGTGTTTTGATGTGTTATATTATTTTAAGTCCTAAAATAACATAACTATTACATAAAGTATACACATTATCACACATGTGTGTCTTCATTGTATATATATATTCTAAATATATATTTATCCACTTTTATTTATATAAACCAACCTCTAATATTTGTATTTTTGTAACAAAAAATTATGGCAAAGTTTATATGGAAAACTCAAGGTTAAAATACACTTGTAAATATTTGTTCGAAAGTATTTTTCTAAGTGTTTATATTTTTAGAAAATTTTGCCATAGTTTCCCCAAAAGATGGAGGTTTCCATGCTTTCAAGCATATTATTTTCTTTTGTAAAATCATCACAATCAATTCACAATCAACCATAAACATCTTATACTTACCAATCTTGCCAAAATCATGCATATTCTACTACTTCATGAACTTGAAAGTTTATGAAAACTTGTAGTAACTTGGTAGGGTGTTTAGTGACTTTAGGTACCCTTTAAAGGGTGGTTGTTTATATAAAAAACATCATTCTTGAAAGACTTAGATGTTTACATCTTGTAATCATATTTTACAAAAATGTTTCTTTATGAAATTCTCTTGCTACACAAGTGTTTCCACACTTGTTTAACCATCAAAAATAGTGTTTGTTCATGTAAGAACCAAGTTTTAACAAAACTTATACTTTAACTTGGTTTCTTTGAAATGCCACTTACAAATCTCTAGATCTATGTGTTTAACATCTCACCTTGATCATGATTTTTCAAGAAAACAACTTTCTTATTTCAAGTTCATGATTACATAAGGATGATCTATTGATTTCTTAGCATAATCATCCTCTCATCTTGCCATATCATGTTTTTAATCATGATCTAGCAAGATCATATGATGATCTACATCATTTACTCAAGCTAACTACAATCATCAAGTATAACAACACATAAATAACATGATTTCTTCATGATTTCTTATAGTTTAAGCTTATGTTCATGTTTCTTTCATGTGATTCTTAGTGTTCTTCATAATAATCAACATGTAACATCTTTTAACCTACTAAATTAGAAGTAATATGGAGTGTTCAAGGATATTACCACTAGCTCAAGGCTAGGGATGAATCAAGTGTAGAAAATGAGTGGATAAAAGCAAGTAGAGAAGGTCCTTCAAGATCCAAAAGCTCCAAGCTTCCTTATCTTACTCCTAGAACCTTTGTATGTGTTTGAAATGTATGAAGATTGAACAAAAATGGTGGAGGTGTGTGGGATGTGGTTCGGCCGAGAACACAAGGAGAGGGAGAGAGAGCTAAGTGTGTTTTTGAGTGTGTGTAGATTATGAGAGAATGATCTTCCATGTTCATCTTATAACCATGTTTCCCAATTAACTCATGTGTAATATGCCATAAAAAGTAAGAACAAGATCTAATTTAATAAGGAAATAAAATCTTGAAGTATGGAGGGGGGATGGCCGATTATAGGTGGGGGGGGGGGGGGGTAGTAGAGTAGGCTTTAACCCTTTAGTTGCAAATTAGTTCAATCTTAAGTATTCGTTACATGTTTCAGTTATTGGATATTTTTAGGAGGGGTTATGATGTTCAGGGATCATAACTAGCTTGGAAACATTAAAACAGTGCTTCTAGCATAAATTTGATGTTTCGGGTAGTGTCCGGTTGTTCGGTTGGATACTGGTTCGTTAAAGTGCTAAACTTGCAGTTTAGTGTTCTTTATGTTACCTTTTGTGACACTTTTAATTCCCGACACTTAGGAAAGCATTCAGGACCATTTTACCAAGTTTCTGTATAATATTAACGTGTTCAAATGCTGAATTTTGCTGAATTCAGCACTTTGGGAGAGTTTTAGGCACTTTCCGGCACTTAAACTATCATCTAGAAAAGCAGTTTTATGGTACTTACTTCCCTACACTCTATACTAGTGTAGTACTCAGTTTCTGGCTCATATTGTGTCTCAAAACACTGTCTGTCTATGTGCTGAGTTCTGTCAGCATTTGCTGATTTATCCGTTTACTGTGCTAACTATGCTTTATGCATCATTCAAGGCAATATAGCTTTCATGAAATATTGATATGACATTAAACAATGTATGATGCACATGTATGTGTATGGAAGAAATTAGCAAGCAATTAATTTGTAATTCAGCACAGTCATTAAGCACTAATCAAGATTAATTAATTGTATGGCTACCTGGATTTTTGACAGTTGTCACATTCTCCCCCTGTTAAGAAAATTTCGTCCCGAAATTTTAAGCTTTACTATTAGCAGCAGGGGTGTTAGGGAAAAAATGCGGGTATTTCGCTTTCATGCGGTCTTCATGCTCCCAAGTAAACTCTGGGTCGTGACGCGCGTTCCATCGAACCTTAACAAATTTAACACTACTCCTTCGAGTTTTGTTAACTTTCCAATCCGTGACCTTAACGGGTTCTTCTGTAAAATGGAGTGTGTCGTCAATGTGAACTTCGTCGGCAGGAATAACAACTGTTTCCTGTGTTGGACTCTTCTTGAGATTGGATACATGGAATGTATCATGAACGCCATTCAGTTCCGCAGGTAGGTCCAACTTATAAGCTTCTAGCCCAATCCTTTCCAGGATTCTGAACGGTCCAATGAATCGTGGCTTTAATTTTCCACGCTTCCTGTTGGGATCAAACCCTACCAGAGGAACAGATAATGAAAGCCAAAACTGGTTCACTCAGTGGATTCGAAATAAGCAGCTGTTTACACTAAGTCTTCTCCCTTGAAAGTGATTATAACATCTGATGGTCTTATATCCACTGCCCATATACAACTGCTGCTGTTCTTCTAACTACTGATGAAGCCCAGAAGACTGCTGAGAACTAAGCACTGCTAGTACAATCTACTGATGACAAAGCACTGCCAAATCAAGGACTGATCAACCTTGAGGAAAGCACTGATGTAAAGAAAGAGCAGTAGTTTAGTATGTCATTTGTCTTATGTATAGTCAGTGGTTAAGATTAGCAGTGCTTGTATAAGAACAGTAGATACAAGTTGTTAGGCTGTTAGACGTCGCTTTCATGGTGACGTCAGCTGAGATGCCTCAGTGGTTTGGATTGTCTATAAATGGAACAGTACTCTGTACTGTTACATTTGATCGTTTTGAGTGAGTTCTTCTCCTCAATTCAATCCTTTCATCTTGTACAACCAACCACTGAAGTATCAGGCTGAGGGGGAGTTTAGTTTGTAAGCTTGCATTGTAATAGTTTGCTTTGAATTGTAATCTTTCGACTCTATGAAAAGCAAATGTTTATCAAACTATATTCTCTTTTGATTGTGTTTGCAAAGTTTGTTATTCATTTCCGCTGCACTTAAACCTTTTTCATTTCTGTTGATTTGTTCAATCTATACAAACTAACACAGTCATTAGATCCTCCGATCCTAACAATTGGTATCAGAGCCTGGACAGTCAAATTCGATCTAACAATCAATTTGACATAACAGTTCAGCTCAAAATTCATTGATACTAAGGTTGGTTGTATTCAGTTGAAAAGCAGAGTAACGAGTAATTAGTTCAAAACTGTTATTCAAAAACTCTGTAAAACAACCAAGATGTCATAAGACACACAAATTTCACACAACGAGTGATGTCATACACAAGTTACTCATAGTTTTCAGATCTGAAAACATATCTGTTAAACTATGGGATTAGTTCTTATTTTCAAAATTGATTTCAACTGTTGTTATGAAACTTGTGATGTCACTATATTAGATGCTAAAGTATGAACCTCAGATTAACAAAAGCCTATGTTCATAAAAACATTAGTGTTTTTGCTAACGTAAAAAGAGGGAAATTAAAACTTTAGTCATAAGGATTTATGTGTTGAAAACAGGTTGAGATCCTCAAAAGGAACAAATCAACTCTGTTAAAATACATCAAGAAAACAGGATAATCCGTATCATATGCAATGTGAGATTGTTCAAAAATTTGTACAAATATGGCCAATTCTCTTAAAGCATTACTGCAAAATGATTCAGGATTAAGTATTCCTTCAATAAAGACCTCCCAGTAAGTATTTTATTACTTATGAATGGGAAGGGTAAAAAGGGAAGAAGAAAATTCACAAAAACTCATAAGTGTGTTTATCTCAAAACTTTTGAAGTCAGAAGAAAAGAGCATAAACATAAAACACTTAAGAGTCAAAGATCGGGGTAAAAATGGTCATTAAGCAACTGTGTGCATTCATTGGTTCAGGAAAAGGTTTAGGTAACAATAGTATTCGCAGAGAATAAACTTTCAAATGGACTAGACAAATTTTCAGAATAATCACATGGTAACAAAATCTACACCAGGGTTTTCGAAAACTCATGTGATCTTGTGTCCTCATTTTTCTGTTGTCAATCAATCAACAAGAAAATGGTACCAAACAGGGGTCAAAATGCATTCAAAATTTCATACCACTGCTGTCAAACCTTTAACCATTTTCATAAGCTTGAGATTGATATGATTAGGAGTTTCAGTGGAAAATTATACCAGATTCTTTTTGATATTATTTTCAGAAAATCCTTTATTTTTTTTTTCTGAAAAAGGATTCTCTCGAATAAGGCAGGATATATCATTCTTTATTTTTTATAAGAATAATATATTTTGAACTTTTACTGGTTTTTGATAGTAAAGGTTTCAATCTCCTGTCAGGATGTATAACCTTTATTTTTGTTGGCTATATTATCCTCATAACAGATCAAAAGGAATTTGGTACAAGTGTCAAGGTCATATCTAACTCAAGTTTGTCTTAAAACAGATCAAAGATTGATTACCAAAAGACATTGAAATACTGGGGTACTCTTGTTTTAATTTAAATATTATAGCAAGAATGAGTAGCCTTAGTAAAAAGTTTACATCATCTGGGGTACTAAACCACTGTCAAGGAGTTGTAAACAACTTCAAAATGTGTAAATGACATATGGAAAAACCTTGAATGAAAATTTTCAAAACAGTTGCTGACATACTAGTCTTTCAAATCATTACCATTATCTTGCCTCTAACCACTGTTTTGCTTCAACATCTGTTTCCTAAATTCTGTCCACTGCTGAAAGTCAGCCACTAATCCTTCATTTTATTGGCAAGCACTGATGTTCAAAATCAGTGTCTTATCCACTGATATGCTATCTACTGATAGTAAAAATCATCCACTGTTATCACATTATTACCGTTGTAACTACTGAGGCTTGGTACATCAGTGGTTCTCAAAACAACTGTCCTCCACTCTTGATCCACTTCACCAGAGGTTGGCACGTGGTCAGTTTTTAGCCCTCAGATCTTTGTAACCGCTGCCACATCAGCACTCATTTTTCCCTTAATAAAACCCTGATCAAAACCCCCAAACAGGGTTTTACACTGTCGAATTGAATTCTAAAATTCTCTTTTCAAAGCAGTTTTCGACCCTTCATCCCAAATCATTCTCTGTTCTTCTTCTTCCTTTTCAAAATGACGAAATCAAAATCAAAATCACCATCATCTTTCAAAGAGGTCGATCAAACGGCCGCTGAATCCATTGACATACCATACAAATCCCCTCACAATTATTTGGGTCTACTCACAAAACCCACAAACAACCACATTTTCGATTCCATCATCAACACCCTATCTGAATCAAAGTACAAAACTTTGTTAACTGCCGATGCTCCCATTTTCCAACAAACCCAGAGAGAGTTCTAGAAAAAGGCTACTCTTGAAAAACAAGATGATAAAGTCATAGCCATAAACTCCTCGATACAGGGTAAAGCGATTCAAATCACTCCACAATCAATTTCAGAAGTCTTTAAACTCGATGATCAGAAAGGTAAAACTTCCTATCCCAAAAACGAGATGAAAACTGATTTTCTGAAAAGAGGGTATGCAGAACAATCAAAGGTAGATACCTTACAAAAAGGTTACTTCCCTTCTGCACCAAGGTTTTTATTTCACACACTTTTGATGTGTGTTTCAAATAAAACAACAGCGTTTAACGAAATACCATTGAAGATTCAATGTCTGGGCTATGCTTTTTTAAATAATGAAAATTACAATTATTCCTATGAAATCTTTAATGACTTGGTAAAAAACGTTGATAGCAAAGCATTTTTACTTTTTCCAAGATTTCTAAGCTACTATTTTAAACAAAAATTTGAAAAAGAAAATGAAAATTTGCTAAAACAAGGTGTTTATTTTCAAATAAAAAGTTTAACACCTGAAACATTCACTAGAATGTTGGCACCTATAAAAACAAAAGCAGAGGTGCCTGAGCAGAATTTAGCAGCTACCACTGCTCCTCAGACATCTGCTGCTGAGCCCACTGCTCCAGGTGATCATAGCAGCACAACCACTGCTTTGAAACCCACACCTGACATTACCAAAAAGACCAAAAAGAAGTCTTAAAAAAACCCACCAAACCCAAGAAAAAGGCAACTCTGGAAGATGAGATCCCAGAGCAAATGCCAGTGACAAAACAAATGTCACTAAAAACCACTGCTGCTACTTCCTCACAGCAGTTGGTAGAAAGATCTCCACCCTTACCTCAAACTCCTCCTGCATCCTCACAAAAGGATCAGGTTGTAAGCACAGGGACCCCACAATATGAAGCTCTGGACCCAATCGGATCCATCTTCCTCAGTCCTGATCCCAAGGACATGTCTCTTTCAACACCCATACCCTCACCAATCATAATGCCACAATCAATAATACCCTTGTTGCATGCAGTTGCTATAGCTCAAACACAAACCAGTTCCTCTCTATCACCTGTCACTGAGAGTATACTCCCATAAGTGACTGGGTCTGATGCTACTACCCCTGCTATCCCAGCAACAACTGAGGAGGTTACACCCCCTAAGTTACGAGTAACTCTTGGTGGTAGTTCAAGTGGAGCAGCAACTACAAGTGATGGATCAACAGATCTGCATTTGGACAGTTGTTTCATTAATAAGACTCCCTTGAAGGAAATTTCTTCTATAGCACCTTCGGCAACCACCAGTGAGTTGGTTCTAACCACTGGTACCATCAAAGGGTTATCAAGTGCTGAAGAAAGAAGTCCCTAGTACCAAGAACAAGGGGCATCAATGGGTGATTTTTGGGACTCAGTTCCTAAGTCACACATTGATACAACCACTGCTGGTGGGGAAACAGATGATTCCATTAAATTGGATAATGATTCAAAATATCAGGAATTGACGGGCAGAGTTGATAAACTTGAAACATCAGTTGCTGAAATAAAGGATATGGTGCAACAGCTGTTAAATGCTCAAAAAGCACAATCCACTGCTGTTCCAGCTCAAGCATCTGCACAACCTGCACTTGCTGCAAATGAGCTCTGGAATCTTTTTCAACCCTTGCTAGAAAAACAAAAACAAATGGCTGATCAGCAGCATGCAATACATGTACAAATGCTGACAAACATGGTGGAATCAAGATTCAAAGATACTCAAGCAGACATTAAGGCTATAAAGGCCAGCATTCAAAGCACCACTGGAAAAGCTCCATCTACTATCCTTTTCATGAATAAACCCCTTGCAGATAATGCCAAAAAGGGGGAGAATATCAAGCAGTTGAAGAAAAAGGGAATTGAAGATGGTCTGTATGTTGAACCAGAACAAGGAAAACAGACATCTAAATCCTCAAAAGGTTCAAAATCTCAAACCACAAAATCTCATATTTCCATCCAAACAGCTGATACACCAGCGGTTACAAAAACTGCTAGCCAAACAACTGCCATTTCTTCAACACACACCACTTCAACACACACCACACCACAACCACTGCTTTACCACCACCACCATCATCATCAAAAACAACCATATCGCCACCATCGCCTCCTGCCATAAAGCAGAAGACAGCAGATGTTACAACATCTGTTGTAATGACAACAGTGGTTGAAACACCAGTTGTTTCAACACCTGTTAGTGAGACACTTTCCATCACTCAAACCACTAAGCCACCCAAGACATCATCAGTCTCTCCTACAATAAAAAGGAGAAGGATTTTCATACCTGATGATTCACCACCACCATCACCACTTTCAACCCCTGCTCAAAAGCAGAAGACATCTACTGACACATCAGTAGTTGTAATGGCAACAGAGGTTGAAACACCAGTTGTTTCAACAGCTGTTAGTCAACCATCCACCACTGCTCTCATCATTCTTACATCACAACCAAAACCCTCTTCATCAGTAAAGCTTCACAAAAGAAAAAGAGAAACAACTCAAGTCACTGATGAAAAATATGATCATGTTGCCGCAAAATATCCACTGGAACTAGATGCTGTGAAAAATGAGATGAGACAATTTTACACCAAGGAAGATCCTTCAAAAAGAAGATTCCCTTCTCTCATTGGCTTCATAGTCCCAGAAAACATGGATGAATATCTCGAATTAAAAGCAAGGCAAGCAAGGATTAGAGCTAAACTTGAATGCAAAGATGAAGGTGATGAAGCCATTGCAGAAAGAATGGTACTCTTGCTCACAAAGGTCAAGCTAATGGAAGACTTTGAACAAGATCTGAGCAAAGAAAAGGCAGATCAACGAAAAGCAATGAGAAAAGAGTATCTTGCATATATAATGAAAGAAAAATTCTATTCAGTTGAAGAAAAACAGCTTGAAGAATGGCCAATGATTGCTTTAAAGCATGAAGCTAACAGGATTGAAAGGATTAAAAATGATCCAAGTAAGAAGAAGACAACTCCAAATTGGAACAAATACAAAAAGCTAATTGCTGATCTTACTTCCGAGTACAAAAAGAAGAAACAGGAACTGATAGATGCTAAGGTGGATACTGCTGAAGCCATAGCAAAATGGACAAACCAGTATACCGACGAGGCTTATGAACGGCTGAAGAAAAGAAGGATAACAGTCTCAGACACTTCTAAAAAGCCAGACTACAACAAGATGGAGCAACAACTGGATGCTCTTAAAACACTGCTCACATCAGCAAATAACCCTATCCTTGTGAAAAACCAAGAAAAAGGAAAACTGCTGACCAGTGAAGAAGAAAAAGAAAAGGAAGCTGAGTACTTCACAGAAGCCATCAAGAAAATGGATCTAAAAGAAGAAAGCTCAGTGAGCCTTCAAAACCAGTTCAAAAAGGTATTAACCAAACCTGCAGTAGATATCACAGACACTGAGCTTGAACAAAGAAAAAGGCAAGAGCTGATTGAACAAGAAGCTGCAGAAGATATAGCTGCAGCAAATGAAGTCATAGAAAAGGCTTTCAAACAAATGTCTGAAGCTCAGGATACTGCTCTACAATTCTTTAACAAGGCCAAAATCTCCAAGCTCATCAGGAAATAAATCTCTCCCAAGAAATCCATTGGGTTCAAAAGTACTAAAGTGGCTCTCTGATCAAAAGACCCATGTATTGACCCTGGTCAGATCCAATGTTGAGATGAAGTACATATCAAGGAAAGAAGCACTAGGCCTTAGTGTTGAAGATTTGCAGGATCTCCTTGAACTTTCATTGTGCAGGGATGAGGATGACACAAGTTCCAAAGAATTTGAAGAAGAATTTAAAAGACAAGCAAGGGAACTGCTGATGAGGAATAAAGATCCTAAATAATGAAGTGTTTTGGCATTATCTGTTCCAGGGGGAGATTGTTGGGATCAAACCCTACCAGAGGAACAGATAATGAAAGCCAAAACTGGTTCACTCAGTGGATTCAAAATAAGCAGCTGTTTACACTAAGTCTTCCCCTTGAAAGTGATTATAACATCTGATGGTCTTATATCCACTGCCCATATACAACTGCTGCTGTTCTTCTAACTACTGATGAAGCCCAGAAGACTGCTGAGAACTAAGCACTGCTAGTACAATCTACTGATGACAAAGCACTGCCAAATCAAGGACTGATCAACCTTGAGGAAAGCACTGATGTAAAGAAAGAGCAGTAGTTTAGTATGTCATCTGTCTTATGTATAGTCAGTGGTTAAGATTAGCAGTGTTTGTATAAGAACAGTAGATACAAGTTGTTATGCTGTTAGACGTCGCTTTCATGGTGACGTCAGCTGAGATGCCTCAGTGGTTTGGATTGTCTATAAATGGAACAGTACTCTGTACTGTTACATTTGATCGTTTTGAGTGAGTTCTTCTCCTCAATTCAATCCTTTCATCTTGTACAACCAACCACTGAAGTATCAGGCTGAGGGGGAGTTTAGTTTGTAAGCTTGCATTGTAATATTTTGCTTTGAATTGTAATCTTTTGACTCTATGAAAAGCAAATGTTTATCAAACTATATTCTCTTTTGATTGTGTTTGCAAAGTTTGTTATTCATTTCCGCTGCACTTAAACCTTGTTCATTTCTGTTGATTTGTTCAATCTATACAAACTAACACAATCATTAGAGCCTCCGATCCTAACACTTCCCAAAGCATGCCACACCTTTCAAAGGTGAAACTTTCAACAAAACCATATCTCCCACTTCAAACTCCAAAGGTTTCCTTCTTTGGTCCGCATAGCTCTTTTGTCGATCACGAGCCGCCTTAATGCGCTCTCGGATCTGTATGATCTTATCTGTCGTTTCTTGAACCAATTCGGGACCAACCAGCTGTCTATCGCCCGCATCTGCCCAGCATAAAGGCGATCGACACTTGCGTCAGTAAAGAGCTTCAAACGGTGCAGCTTGAATGCTTGTATGGTAGCTGTTGTTATAGGAGAACTCAACCAAAGGTAGGTGAGTGTCCCAACTGCCACCCAAGTCCATTACACAAGCTCGCAGCATGTCTTCAAGCGTATAAATTGTTCTCTCGCTCTGACCATCCGTCTGTGGATGAAAAGCAGTGCTCAAATTCAACTGAGAACCAAACGCTTCTTGGAAAGATTGCCAAATCCTTGACACAAATCTTCCGTTTCTATCAGAAATAATCAAGACAGTCACTCCATGATGTGCAACTATCTCCCTTAGGTACAGCTCACCTAGCCTACCCGTGTTATCCTTTTCCCTGATCGGCAGAAAGTGTGCAGATTTTTTCAAACGGTCTACGATTACCCAAATCGTATCATGACCTCTGGGTGTCTTTGGCAACTTGGTTATAAAATCTATTGAGATTTGCTCCCATTTCCACATGGGTATCTCAGGTTGCTGCAGAAGACCTGAAGGCTTCTGATATTTGGCTTTTACCTTGGCACAGGTTAATCACTTTCCAACATAAGTTGCAACATCACCTTTTAGTCTTGGCCACCAGTAGAAATCCTTCAAATCTTGGTACATCTTATCCGATCCTGGGTGGATCGAGTACCTTGATTTATGTGCTTCATAAAAAATCACGTCGCTAAGACCACCAAAGAGGGGAACCCAAATTCGTCCCATGAAACACAATATTCCTTCCTCATTGGGTACCAATTGTTTCTCCATCCCACGGAGATATGCATCCACAAGATTCTCCTTCTTAAGAGCTTCTCTCTGCGCAGCATGAATGCGCAACGAGAGGTCTGTTTGTATAATCATTTCCAAAGCCCTAACCCTTATGGGCTTAATCCTCTCTTTCCGACTCAAGGCGTCTGCCACTACATTCTCCTTTCCTGGATGGTATTTGATTTCATAATCATAATCGTTTAACAGCTCCACCCATCGTCGTTGTCTCATATTAAGCTCCTTCTGATCAAATATATGTTGTAAGCTCTTGTGATCTGTAAAGATCGTATAGCGCGTACAGCGCGTACCATACAGATAATGTCGCCAAATCTTCAAAGCAAACACCACAGCGCCTAATTCCAAGTCGTGTGTGGTGTAGTTCTTCTCGTGAACTTTCAACTGGCGCGAAGCATAAGCGATAACCTTTTGTCGCTGCATCAGCACACAACCTAATCCCCGACGCGAGGCGTCACAATATACCACGAAGTCATCAGTGCCTTCGGGTAGGGATAAAATAGGTGCATCACAAAGCTTGAATGAATCAATGGTTGAGCGAGTTTCAAAAAAATCCTCAATGAATCAAAGATAGTATCCAGCTAAACCTAGAAACTGGCGGATCTCGGTTGGCGTCTTCGGAGTTTCCCAATTCTTTATCGCCTCGATCTTGGTTGGATCCACATGGATTCCATCTTCATTCACTACATGACCAAGGAACTGAACCTCACGCAACCAGAACTCGCACTTTGAGAACTTTGCGTATAAATTCTCTTTCTTGAGCAGCTCTGAAATGGCTCTAAGGTGTTGCTCATGCTCTTCCTTCGTCCTTCAATAAATCAAAATATCGTCGAAAACACGATCACGAATTTATCTAGATATGGCTTGCAGACTCTATTCATCAAATCCATAAACACTGCTGGCGCGTTTGTCAAACCAAACGGCATTACTAGGAACTCGTAATGTCCATATCGAGTCCTAAAGGCAGTCTTCGGAATACTTTCCTCTTGAATTCTCAACTGGTGATAACCTGATCGAAGATCGATCTTGGAGTAGTAACTCGAACCTTGAAGTTGGTCGAAGAGATCATCAATCCTCGGTAAGGGATACCGATTCTTGATGGTTAACTTGTTTAGCTCGCGGTAGTAAATGCACATACGGAAACTACCGTCCTTCTTTTTAACAAACAAAATTGGAGCTCCCCAAGGCGAGAAGCTTGGTCTAATAAATCCCTTGTCCAAAATCTCTTGAAGTTGTGTCGACAACTTTGCATTTCTGAGGGTGCAAGTCGATAAGGTGCCTTGGCTATAGGCGCGGCGCCTGGAACTAAGTCAATGTGGAATTCGACTTGTCGTTGAGGCAGTAATCCTGGCAAGTCTTCGGGGAAGACTTCAGGATATTCCCTTACAACTGGGATATCTTCCAGCTTCGGCTCAGCGGCTTCCTTGTCCACGACGTGTGCCAAGAAGGCAACACATCCTTTCTGCAAACATCTTCGGGCCTTCAAATAACTGATAATCCTTAGGGGTGTATCAAGCTTCTCTCCATGCACTACAATCGTCTCTCCATTCGCCAATGGGATTCGGATTATCTTCTCATGACATACGATCTTCGCTCGGTTACTTGATAACCAATCCATTCCAACTACCACGTCAAAGCTTCCCAACTCGACTGGCAGAAGATCAAGCGTAAACTCATGCTCTCCAAGTTCTATCACGCAACCTCTAATGACTTCATTCGCTTTTACTATCTTTCCATTAGCTAGTTCTATAGAATACGGAATATCTAGCTTACTAGCTACCAACCCAAGTATACTCTTAAACTCTAGGGATACAAAGCTATAATCGGCACCAGTATCAAATAGTACAGATGCAAAGCGTTGGTTGATAGGGAACGTACCCGTAACTGCGTTCGGATCTTGGCGAGCTTCCCTCGCTCCTATGTTGAAAACTATCCCCTGAGCTTGGTTGTTCTTTGGGCAATCACGCTTGAAATGCCCAATATCTCCGCAACTAAAGCATCCTTGCTTGTTTCCAGTACCACCTTAGTTGTTGTTTTGGTTGCGGTTTCCATTTCCAGTTGGGTTTCCAAAACCACCACGATTACCATTACCGCCATTTCCTCCTTGATTGCGATTTCCATACCCATTACCGTTTCCACCACGGTTTCCACTACCACTACCTCTCTGGCCACCATTTCCACGACCATTACCAGCCCAACACGTCTCCTTTGAATGACCATTCCTTCCACAGTTTTCACACTTCCTATACCTACATGGGCCAGCATGATGTAACAGGCATACATCACACTTAGGCAAAGTGCCCATGTATCCTTTCCCTTTGTTCTCAGAATTCGCAACACCAGTTTTGACCTTGGCTGGTGGGTTTGCATCCCTCTTCTTGTTACCACTACTGCTTCCTTGAGTACTCTTCTTGAAGTTGGAGAACTTTCGTTTGTTCTCTCCAGAAGACTCGACATGAGTCTCCTTTTTCTTTCCATCAGAGATTGAGAACTTGTTCAGCCTAATCGCTTCTTCAGTCAATGCCATGCTTAGATCAGTGGCCTCAGTGATCGTTGGAGGCTTTGATGTCGTCACCATGCTCATGATTTGGGGTGCCAATCCCCAAATAAAACGCTCGATTCGTTTGAACTCCAGATCAACCATGTAAGGAACAACGTGAGATAAGTCATGGAATCTCTGTACGTACTCAGAAATCTTTGGACCATCCATCTTAAGGTTCCAAAATTCGGTCTCCAATTTCTGAATCTCAGCCCTGGAACAGTACTTCTTGCGCATAAGTTCCTTCATCTCGTCCCAAGTCATGGCATATGATGCCTCTTCTCCCAGAGTCTGAACCTGAAGGTTCCACCAAGATAGAGCTCTGTCTAAGAACAGTCCCGAAATGTAGGTGACCTGGTGCTCATGCGCACACTTGCTCATTCTCAGCACAAAATCAGTTTTCTCAACCCATCTAACGAAAGCTACAGCACCTCCAGTGTCGTCGAAATTTAGAGGCTTGCAGTCAAGGAACTGCTTGTAGGTACAGCCTGTACAAGCAACATCATTCACAGAAAGCATTAGCAAACGCACATGGAATGTCCAAACGTATTGTAATGTGTCTTAAGTGACTTAAACATTACCGTGAGGTGGGTTATTTCTTGAGGTACCTCCGCTGTGTTCAGAGCGCAAGGCCTCATGTTGTGCGATTGCTTGTGAAATTCGTTCTTGCAGTTTCGCCTCTGTTGTGGGCAACTGATTGTTTCTTCGAGGAGGCATCTTCTATAAAGAAGATTCTATTGGTCAGGTCTTTTGTATATATAAGTATGTAGTACATGTATGTAATAGCATTTATCAACGCAAGTAAGCATGTAACTTCACATTCATATTACCAATGTATAATTTAATCAATGTATATAATGAGAACATTGCGATTGAGCTTTCATAAATCATTGACCACAAATACAGTTACATGTTCTACCAATGTATCATATCTCATCAAAAAGGGACTACAGGGTCACACTACCCTTGTCTAAAATGTCTATCAGTCTATCATAACTCATACAAAAAGTGGTCTCCAAAAGGCGTCATAAGCTAGGCTCAATAGCGGTGCTCTCATCAAAAGTCAGCTACCAGCATAAAACCAAAAACCGGCTATGCTGATGGTGGTGGAGGAGGAGGTGGAGGAACAAAAAGCAAGCTGCGCACATGTGCTAGCTCCTCCTCAAGGGCATAAATGTGACGCAACAGATAACTGATCTGCTGCTCCATGGTGAGAAATCTAACATCAAAATATGGATAGGGCAAAAGAGGAGCAGGTGGAGTCGCAAAAGGTGAGGGACATGAACAAGGTGGAGGACGTGGAATCCTCTCAATCTGCATAACTCTACGACACAGGATCTCCTGCTGAAGCTGCAACGACAAGAGTAACTCATCCCTCGTGTAACCAGTGAAATGCGAGGGGTGGTAAGGATCAGAAACTGGCATAGTGTTCGGCGGAAACCATATGAGTGGCTCGCCTGGGCTTGAAGAAGTAAAATGAGTAGCAGGTGTATACTGAGGTATGTGAGGAAAAGCTGCTGACACGTGTGGAACATGGCTGGGTTGCTGGCTGGACAGGCCTTCCCCTGGACGGGGTGCGGAAATGTCCTATAAGAAAGTGATAGGCAAGTCAGTGCGGTGTACATCGGACACAATTGGGTGAAAAGGGGTGACATCAATAGGTGCATGCGTATGTGGGGGAGTAACAAGCTCAACAAAAGGGGGTACATCATCATCATCGTCTATCCACCCATTGCTGGTGGAAGCGTATCGAGGGTCTACATGACTGGCAAAAGCAGCAAGGTCAGCGGGTGCAGGAATCGGGTCTGGTATGAGCGGCGCAACATCAGGTATGCCAAAAGGTACAGGATCAGCAGGTATCGGCTCAGGATCAGCGGGTGCATCAACAGGCTGATCGTCAGGGGTAATGTCTAGCTCAAGGTCAAGATCAAAGTCGTGTGGAGGAGTAGGTGCGACAGACAGGGCCGTGTCAGTATCTGAATCAGTGGGGTAACGCTGCAATCCCAATGCATGCAAAGTGGAGGATGATACAGACTCGAAAGAATCTGGAACAGAATGATCAGAGGAAACCTCAATAACAGGAACCTCAACGAGTGGAACAACAATGGCATCCTCAACTACAACTCCATCACCCTGGGCATCATCAGGGGGACCATCAATGAAAAGATCGACATCATCGTCAGACAAGTCATCAAAAGGCAAATCCTCGAGAGGAAAGGCAGCAAGAGGCAAAGGGGCGAGTATCGGAGCCACGACATGCTCACCATCAGGATGTCCGATGATGAAATGGTCCTTGTCAGGAATAGGAATAAGAACGGGATCCTCGTCTGGTAAACCATCAGTATGCGGTACATCATCGCCAAAGTCGTGTAGCGCAAAAGGCTGGAAATCATCGTCATCATCCAGCATCATCTCCGGGTCACTCTCAGTGTCGGAGGTAAAGATCTCTGGCTCTGGGACGATCTCATCGTCCGAAACGATAGCCATGGGGTCGACAGTATCAGACAGTCCACTCTCAGACGAAGACATAGTGTCTGTAACAAAACAATCACAACATATGCACATATATCAACAATCATCAATAAGCATGTAATTAATAAAAATTTATTCACGTATCCATCCTAGTCTTCCCAGACTATCCCACCCAGTCTCTCAGACTGAACTACCTAGTCTCTCAGACTAAACCTCCCAGTTTCTCAAACCGAACCACCCAGTCTCTCAGACTGAACCACCCAGTCTCTCAGACTGAACCACCCAGTCTCTCAGACTGAACCATGAACATAAATTTTGAAATGTGTTTCGTGTCTTTTGTTTGTAAAAATGTTTGTTTCCTGGATCTGGGCGTTTCGTGTATGTAATGAAAATATGTTGTGAAAACATTTTCGTGAGAGCCCTAATGATTGTAGTCTAGACTCGAGAAGGAATCCTAGTTCGCTACAATCGAAGCTCTGATACCAAGCTGTCACACCCTGACTTTTGCGGAAGCGTGATTATGGTGTGACTTTCTTAATACCATTGCATTCAATTATAACAACAACTATATGATTAAAACCATATATGTTCATCCATTAATAAGTTTAAAACATAACACCATTGTTTTGAAATGTAGACTTCAAATACAAGTTTTACAAACCATACGAATTATTTACGAGTTCGCTAAGGACTCATCCAAAAGACATTAAATAAAACCAAGGTTTGGAAGACGTGTCTCGTCCAGGATTAAGACACCCAACCCAAACCTCAAAACCATGGAAGACATCTTTATTCACAACGCAACATGAAACTTCCAACGCCTGCCAGATCCACTTACTAATTCCCTGAAATACATGTATTTTGAAAACATCAACAAAAGTTGAGCGAGTTCGTGTGTTTGTTTGTGTGTATGTATAAACCTTTGAATCCATTGTAAGTATGTATGTAAGTTTATAAATCCCGGTATGAAAGTGTCACACCCCGACCGCGTAAAACAACAAACCGCGGCGGAAACATCGGGGCGTGTTGCGACAGAATTAATTGTTTCATAACCATGGCACACAAAGTGTATTTTATTTATTAAACAAGGGTGTTACATTGTCTCGAAATAGCAAATTAAGAGTTCAGAACATAATTAAACATAGTCTATCATCTTTTAAAGTCTCTAAGGCACAGGTCCGCCCTAGTATCATGATCAACATCCTATGGAAAAGCACCTGAAAACACATGTGAAAATAGGTACGTCAGCATAAAAATGCCTGTGAGATACATAGGTTTTGTGAAAATAGGATTCATGACTTGTGTTTAAGAAAAATGTTTAGTCATGAACCTTATAATTTGCTTTGTCATGTAAATCATTTGAAAACAATAAGATCAGATGATATGTATAAGTAAATGTCAGGTTAAATAAATAACCATGTAAAAATGTGTTTGTATAAGATAAGTTGTTTGTAAATCAATGTCTTGTGAAAAGTATGTTATTTGTATAAAATGTTCTATGTCTCAAACTGAAATGATTCAAATAACGTTACGCCATGTAATACCATACAAACACTTATATATAGGAAGTACCAGCGGCGTATCCACCATGCTTGTATCATATTACACACGCATCGTTACTTAATCACTTAATCAAACCAAACCAATTGTCAAATGTATTGAAAAAATGTGTCAAAGTGTTTATGTCAAATATCCATGTCAAATGTCTATGTCAAATATCCATGTCAAATGTCTATGTCAAAATGTCATGTATGGCAAGTGAAATGTCTCAACTAAACCATAGGCACGAAAACAAAGTATTGAAGTAAAACTTGGTTTAAATCAAAGCTATGTTTTGTGTAAATGCATGCAACTATTTAATATGAACATTTATGCGGTATTGTAAATATGCATACATCCAAGCCTGGCGACTGTGGTGATAACCCCTTTAAACAAATTAAAGGTCTATCTGTCTTAATGTCAACGAATTCGGTCATTCCTTTCTGTCCCCTTACCCTGGGATGTCCGGAACGGGAGTTGTCAATTCCTATGGTACCACTACCTACTAACGAACGGCGTAGCTAATGTTAATGGATATATTGTCCCATGTAAACAAACCAAATGTCATAACAAAATGTGAGCATGTGAAAAACAATGCACTAAGTATGTAATCAAATGAACATACATAGCGTGAAATGTCATGTAAAACGATGTACTAAGTAATGCACACAATGGGCATACCTAGCATAAGATGTAATGAAATCATGTACTATAGTGTACTAACGAACATAGCATGTATATGATGTGAAAACAGGAAAGCATGAAAGTAACAAGTAGGCACATGTGTTCCACCCCAAAACAGTTTAGAAAACAGTAAAAGAGGGGTCTATGTACTCACTTGAGATTGCTCAGTTGTATAAAGATAACCACCAAGTAATGCAAGAGATCTCGGAATCAAACGGCACCTAGTATAGGTAACTATGTTAATAAACCGGACCTATCTCGGAAGACTGGGTAGCATTAGGGTTTGTAAACCAAATGAGTGTCGGAACTCACGTGATATGGTTTAACAAAGCCTACATGCTAAATGAAACTTAACATAATTGTTTACGACCCATTACGACCCGTTTAGGAAGCTTATGCTACTTTAACGTGTCGTGCGCGTGAAACGCGTTTGGACCGCCTAACTAGTCCTATGACAAGTATTATATGCCTAAACATGTTACAAAATCAGTTACGTGACAAAAGTTTAGGTTACATATGCTAAATTACCAATTATGTATGAAAAGGGTATTCTGGTAATTTACCTAAGGCATATGAACTACCTATCATACAACTACTTAAACGTCGTGACCATAAGGTATAACCTCGGAAGGTTATTCCCTACACTATGGTCACCTAATGTGTTTTAAGCGATTTTCGATGTGTTTGAACCCCGTTAACCTCATTTCAAGGCTCTAAAATGAAGTTAAAGTATAGGGAACTCAAAACATGTTCAAAAATATGTCGGATGATGGTTCGTTTGGTCGTACGAACGCGATGTTCGCTTAATTACGACGGAATGCGCATAAGCGCGAAAAACGAACCAAATGACGAAACGAATGGATTTTTCTTAAGGCGAACACTAAAATATAATATAGTCATGCTTACATAAATTTTTGGATGTCCAGATGTATTCAGAACGTAAGTTATGCGCGAAAATGCAAACTTGTGCACTTTTTGACACTTTTAGTCCCTGAATGTCCCAAAAGTTTATTTTAGCACACCGAACCCCTCAAAGCCTATTTCTAAGCTATGTCAAGGATATTTAAGGTGTGTTTAACTTATGGTTATGTTCCGGAATGTTCGTTACAGTTCAAATTGACATACTTTCGCAGTTTGTCATATTTAGTCCCTGTAAGCGAATTAACTTGTTTTTGCCATACCAAAGCCTTCAAAACTTATTTCTAAGTTATGTAAAGGTTATTTAAGGTATGTTGAGTATATGTTGATGTTCTGGAGTATTTCTCGCATTAAACTGAGTACGTTTACGCACTAGTTTGCGTATAACTCTCCAGAAAGCGATATAGAGTTTGAAATTACATAAAAGTCAAAACATGAAAAATGTATAACATAACAAAACAAAACAGACATTGGGATCAAATAACATTGTTTTATTGATAACAGAACTGTTCATAGTGATTACAAGCACAGTTGTTACAGTCTCCCCTACTTGTGGAAATTTCGTCCCGAAATTTATTTAGAGGAAACTCGTGGAAAAAGATGTGGATATTTCGCCTTCATTTGGTCTTCGCGTTCCCAAGTAAACTCAGGTCCACGTTTTGCTTCCCAGCGAACTTTGACCAAAGGAATGCGCTTGCGTTTGAGCCACTTGACTTCACGTTCCATGATTTCCACCGGTTTCTCAACAAATTTCAGTGTTTTGCCAACACGAATTTCGTCAAGCGGTATGGAGTAGTTCTCTTCAGCTGTACACTTCTTGAGATTGGACACGTGAAAAGTTGGATGAACATTTCCCAGTTCAGGAGGTAACTCAAGTCTGTAGGCTACCTTTCCGATTCTTTCGACGATCTTGAATGGTCCAACGTATCTAGGTGCAAGTTTTCCTTTCTTTCCAAATCTGATCACACCTTTCCAAGGTGAGACCTTAAGTAATACACGATCACCGACTTGAAATTCAAAGGCTTTGCGTTTTGGGTCCGCGTAAATCTTCTGACGGTTTCTAGCTGCCTGAAGGTTATCACGAACTTTCTTGACCTTGTCAGTTGTCTCTAAAATGAGGGTAGGTCCAGTAAGTTGAGCCTCGCCAATCTCATTCCAGCAGACTGGTGAACGACATTTTCGACCATAGAGAGCTTCGAAAGGAGCCATTTGGATGCTAGTGTGATAACTGTTGTTGTAGGAGAATTCAATCAATTTAAGATGTGAATCCCAGCTACCACCAAAATCGATCACACAAGCTCTAAGCATATCCTCCAGAGTCTGGATTGTTCTCTCAGATTGACCATCCGTTTGCGGATGATAAGCTGTGCTCAGATTAAGTTGGGTCCCCATAGCAGATTGCATGGTTCTCCAAAAATGAGAAGTGAAACGAGCATCCCTGTCAGAAATGATGTTCAAAGGAACACCATGTCGAGCTACAATTTCATCTACATAGATTTGAGCAAGTCTGTCAGTAGGAAAATCCTCGCGGATTGGCAAGAAATGTGCTGACTTTGTAAGACGATCAACGACTACCCAGATGGCATCATGACCTTTCTTTGTGCGCGGGAGTTTGGTAACAAGATCCATAGTAATGTTTTCCCATTTCCAAACTGGGATCTCTGGTTGCTCCAATAAACCCGAAGGACGCTGATGTTCAGCCTTAACCTTTAGACAAGTAAGGCATTTGGATACGTATAAGGCAATGTCTTTCTTCATACCAGGCCACCAATAGTGAATACGAAGGTCCTTATACATTTTATCTGAGCCCGGATGAATAGAATAGCGAGACTTATGGGCTTCATCCATAAGCAAGGTACGAATATCATCCTGGCTTGGGACCCACAAACGGTCCATGAAATAATATGACCCATTGTCCTTCAGTTCCAAAGCAGGCGTTATGTGATAGGGAAATTCCTTATCCATCAAACCTTGTGAAACACAAGATTGTTGGGCCTGAGAAATGCGTGCTTGAATATCGGATCGAGCTTGAATAATAGATTGAACACGTACACAATGAAGCTTAGTACGTTCCTTACGACTCAATGCATCAGCTACGACATTCGCCTTACCAGGATGGTAGCGAATTTCGCAATCATAGTCGTTTAGAAGCTCAACCCAACGTCGCTGTCTCATGTTGAGTTCTTTCTGGTTGAAGATATGCTGAAGACTTTTGTGGTCAGTGAAAACCACACATTTTGTACCGTACAAATAGTGTCTCCAGATTTTGAGAGCAAAGACAACTGCACCCAACTCAAGATCATGAGTGGTGTAGTTCTTCTCATGTATCTTCAACTGCCTCGATGCATAGGCTATGACTTTGTTCCTTTGCATAAGAACACAGCCAAGACCCAATTTCGATGCATCGCAATACACGACAAAATCATCATCACCCTCGGGCAATGATAGAACAGGCGCATCGCAAAGCTTCTGCTTCAGGTGTTGAAAAGCTTCCTCTTGTTTGAATCCCCAGTAAAAGGGCATTTTCTTCTGAGTTAGAGCAGTTAGAGGAACTGCAATCTTAGAGAAGTTTTCAATGAAGCGGCGATAATAACCCGCTAGACCAAGAAATGAACGAACTTCAGTAGGAGTAGTAGGCGTATCCCAATCCTTAATCGCACTGATCTTGGAGGGATCTACATGAACACCTCGTTCGTTGATAATGTGTCCCAAAAATTGAACTTCTTTAAGCCAAAATTCGCACTTGGAGAATTTGGCAAAAAGTTGCTCTTTCTTCAGGAGTTCAAGAGTAAGACGAAGATGCTGCTCGTGATCAGCTCGCGTCTTAGAGTAAATCAAGATATCGTCAATAAAAACAATGACGAACTGATCCAAATAAGGTTTGCAGACCCTATTCATTAAGTCCATGAAAACAGCAGGAGCATTAGTCAAACCGAATGGCATGACTGTGAACTCGTAATGTCCATAACGAGTACAGAATGCTGTCTTCGGAATGTCTTCTTCTTGTACCCGAAGTTGATGATATCCAGATCGCAGATCAATCTTCGAAAAATAAGAAGCGCCTTGTAACTGATCAAAGAGATCATCGATGCGAGGTAGGGGATATCGATTCTTGATGGTAAGCTTGTTAAGCTCCCGATAATCGATACACATTCTAAAGGATCCATCCTTCTTCTTGACAAAAAGAACTGGAGCACCCCACGGTGAAAAACTAGGACGTATAAAACCTTTGTCAGAGAGCTCCTGAAGCTGTTTAGACAACTCTTGCATCTCAGATGGTGCAAGACGATATGGAGCTCTGGCAATGGGGTTTGCACCAGGTACGAGATCAATGCGGAACTCGACTTGGCGTGCTGGAGGTAGACCAGGTAAATCTTCAGGGAACACTTCAGAATAATCCCGAACGACAGGAATATCTGAAATAGACTTACCCTTGCCTTTATCTTCTGTAACATGTGCTAAGAAAGCCACATAGTTCTTCTGCAGATACTTCCGAGCTTTAAAACAAGACATGAGTTTGAGACCACCGATAGGCTTCTCACCTTGAACTTGCAGAATCTCGCCTGTCGAAAGCGGCACACGAACAATCTTCTTAGAACAAACTATCTCTGCATGATGCTTGGATAACCAATCCATTCCCACAATAACGTCGAAGCTTCCAAGTTGCATAGGCGCGAGGTCAATAGGAAAAAGATGGTCGTTAAGATTCAACTGGCAGTTGCGAAGAACAGAATCAAGAATAATGGGTTCACCATTAGCAACTTCTACTGTCAAAGATTTGCCTAGTTTCGTTCTAGACACTTGAAGCATTTGCTCAAAAGATAAAGACACGAAACTCTTATCGGCACCGGAATCGAAAAGAACAGATGCAGGCTGATTATTAATAAAGAACGTACCGTTCACCACATTATCATCCGCCTGCGCCTCTTGGGCATTCATGTTAAAAACTCTGCCTCGAGCCGGAGCCGGATTCTGGTTTTGGTTCTGGTTCTGGTTCTGGTTGGCTAGCCTTGGGCACCGATTTCTATAGTGGGTCAGATCCCCACAATTGTAACAAGCACCTGGTGGGTATTGTGGTCGTGCAGCTTGACCCTGTTGCGGAGCAGGAGGCTGTGCAACTTGTTGAGCCGGGTTTTGAACTGCGCGATTCTGAGCAAACCGACAAACATCGGCAAGATGACCTGACTTCCCACAGCTAGTACAGAAACGGCACTGATGTTGCGGCTGGTGGTGACTGTTGCATCTATTGCACAGAGGTGCATTCCCTGTATAGGGTTTCTTTGCTGGAGGCTGTGCAGGTTGGTTGGGAGCTACCTGGTTAGCTTGAGCAGTGATAGCAAAATGTTGGGAAGCCTTACGCTTCTTTGCCCTCTTTGAAGAACCAGAGTTCTTTCCACTCCCGTTTTGACCTTTCTTGCTATCTTCCTTGTCAGCCGACTGCTTCTTGCCCTTGTCACCCTTCCTGTGTAACTTGTTCTTCCGGATCTGCGACTCAGTCAATGTCGCAGATAACTCGATCGCCTGACGAAGTGTGGCAGGGTTACTACCAGTAAGAATGTCTTGTACCGAGTCAGGTAGGCCATCGATGTATCTCTCGATAGCCTTGTCGAGTGGGGTGACCATTGTTGGGCAAAGCAGACTCAACTCTTCAAACCGATCAGTATAAGCCCTATGCTCACCACTATCTTGCTTCAAAACATCAAACTCCTTCTCCAACGCTCGCTGTTCATGACGAGGACAGAATTCCCTCATCATAAGGGCTCTAAGTTCAGCCCATGTTTGTGCGAGAGCAACTTCTGCACCCCGGTCTCTCATAACCCCGTTCCACCATGTCAAAGCCCTCTTCTGAAACACGCTCGAGGAGAACTCGACCTTGCGATTATCCGGACACTGCACATGGCGAAAAGTATTCTCTATGCTCTCAAACCACTGAAGAAGCCCGGTCGCTCCCTCAGAACCACTAAACTTGAGTGGTTTAGCCTGATTAAAATCCTTGTATTTGCATGGAACATTGTTGTTATCGTTGGCTTGGTTCCACTGAGCAAAGAGATTTGGAAATTGAGCAGCCATTTGCTCAGCAATAATTTCTGCCAGTTCGGCAGTCGCAATCAGATTGTCGCGTCGAGGAGGCATTCTAAAAGAGGAAAACATGAAAAGAAACGAGTGAGATGATTGGATGAAAAAGAATGAGATGAAACAAAATCAACAAAAGCAAAGATGGTGGTCATTCGTCCGTATCACAAAGCAAACAAACGACACACAGTGACTAATCAAAGTAAATGGATCAAAAATAATGTATAATGAAGACATGCTCGCCTATAAGTGAACACTCATCCCAAGAATTCCCAGGTAAGCACAACTGGTCTCGCGTCTGTTTGAGATGTATACGAAGTGCTTGCCTAGACAGAAAACCCAGAATACAGGCATTTACCCTTCCAGTTTGCACATGTTCACATTATTTAAAACCCAAAACGTTTGACGGGATTTTTGAAAATTAGAAGGCACAAGGCCAAAAACCAAACTTGAAAAGGGTTCAAAACCATAAAACAGAGGGTTCAAAACCTTACAATTGAGGGTTCAAAACCTTGTAAAAATTTATTCAAAAACAGATGATTGTTTTTCAAAAATCGTTTCGGAAAAAAAAGATTTTGGTTCCTTCTTTTGTTAATCACCTAAGGATAGGTGATGTACATGTTTTAAGATCTAAACACAAGATAACTTGTGTTAGGTTCCTAGAAAAGTTATAGTCTAGGTCAAAGCATTACTAATAACCTAATTCCCTATAACCATTGGCTCTGATACCAACTCTTCTGTCACACCCCGACCGCGTAAAACAACAAACCGCGGCGGAAACATCGGGGCGTGTTGCGACAGAATTAATTGTTTCATAACCATGGCACACAAAGTGTATTTTATTTATTAAACAAGGGTGTTACATTGTCTCGAAATAGCAAATTAAGAGTTCAGAACATAATTAAACATAGTCTATCATCTTTTAAAGTCTCTAAGGCACAGGTCCGCCCTAGTATCATGATCAACATCCTATGGAAAAGCACCTGAAAACACATGTGAAAATAGGTACGTCAGCATAAAAATGCCTGTGAGATACATAGGTTTTGTGAAAATAGGATTCATGACTTGTGTTTAAGAAAAATGTTTAGTCATGAACCTTATAATTTGCTTTGTCATGTAAATCATTTGAAAACAATAAGATCAGATGATATGTATAAGTAAATGTCAGGTTAAATAAATAACCATGTAAAAATGTGTTTGTATAAGATAAGTTGTTTGTAAATCAATGTCTTGTGAAAAGTATGTTATTTGTATAAAATGTTCTATGTCTCAAACTGAAATGATTCAAATAACGTTACGCCATGTAATACCATACAAACACTTATATATAGGAAGTACCAGCGGCGTATCCACCATGCTTGTATCATATTACACACGCATCGTTACTTAATCACTTAATCAAACCAAACCAATTGTCAAATGTATTGAAAAAATGTGTCAAAGTGTTTATGTCAAATATCCATGTCAAATGTCTATGTCAAATATCCATGTCAAATGTCTATGTCAAAATGTCATGTATGGCAAGTGAAATGTCTCAACTAAACCATAGGCACGAAAACAAAGTATTGAAGTAAAACTTGGTTTAAATCAAAGCTATGTTTTGTGTAAATGCATGCAACTATTTAATATGAACATTTATGCGGTATTGTAAATATGCATACATCCAAGCCTGGCGACTGTGGTGATAACCCCTTTAAACAAATTAAAGGTCTATCTGTCTTAATGTCAACGAATTCGGTCATTCCTTTCTGTCCCCTTACCCTGGGATGTCCGGAACGGGAGTTGTCAATTCCTATGGTACCACTACCTACTAACGAACGGCGTAGCTAATGTTAATGGATATATTGTCCCATGTAAACAAACCAAATGTCATAACAAAATGTGAGCATGTGAAAAACAATGCACTAAGTATGTAATCAAATGAACATACATAGCGTGAAATGTCATGTAAAACGATGTACTAAGTAATGCACACAATGGGCATACCTAGCATAAGATGTAATGAAATCATGTACTATAGTGTACTAACGAACATAGCATGTATATGATGTGAAAACAGGAAAGCATGAAAGTAACAAGTAGGCACATGTGTTCCACCCCAAAACAGTTTAGAAAACAGTAAAAGAGGGGTCTATGTACTCACTTGAGATTGCTCAGTTGTATAAAGATAACCACCAAGTAATGCAAGAGATCTCGGAATCAAACGGCACCTAGTATAGGTAACTATGTTAATAAACCGGACCTATCTCGGAAGACTGGGTAGCATTAGGGTTTGTAAACCAAATGAGTGTCGGAACTCACGTGATATGGTTTAACAAAGCCTACATGCTAAATGAAACTTAACATAATTGTTTACGACCCATTACGACCCGTTTAGGAAGCTTATGCTACTTTAACGTGTCGTGCGCGTGAAACGCGTTTGGACCGCCTAACTAGTCCTATGACAAGTATTATATGCCTAAACATGTTACAAAATCAGTTACGTGACAAAAGTTTAGGTTACATATGCTAAATTACCAATTATGTATGAAAAGGGTATTCTGGTAATTTACCTAAGGCATATGAACTACCTATCATACAACTACTTAAACGTCGTGACCATAAGGTATAACCTCGGAAGGTTATTCCCTACACTATGGTCACCTAATGTGTTTTAAGCGATTTTCGATGTGTTTGAACCCCGTTAACCTCATTTCAAGGATCTAAAATGAAGTTAAAGTATAGGGAACTCAAAACATGTTCAAAAATATGTCGGATGATGGTTCGTTTGGTCGTACGAACGCGATGTTCGCTTAATTACGACGGAATGCGCATAAGCGCGAAAAACGAACCAAATGACGAAACGAATGGATTTTTCTTAAGGCGAACACTAAAATATAATATAGTCATGCTTACATAAATTTTTGGATGTCCAGATGTATTCAGAACGTAAGTTATGCGCGAAAATGCAAACTTGTGCACTTTTTGACACTTTTAGTCCCTGAATGTCCCAAAAGTTTATTTTAGCACACCGAACCCCTCAAAGCCTATTTCTAAGCTATGTCAAGGATATTTAAGGTGTGTTTAACTTATGGTTATGTTCCGGAATGTTCGTTACAGTTCAAATTGACATACTTTCGCAGTTTGTCATATTTAGTCCCTGTAAGCGAATTAACTTGTTTTTGCCATACCAAAGCCTTCAAAACTTATTTCTAAGTTATGTAAAGGTTATTTAAGGTATGTTGAGTATATGTTGATGTTCCGGAGTATTTCTCGCATTAAACTGAGTACGTTTACGCACTAGTTTGCGTATAACTCTCCAGAAAGCGATATAGAGTTTGAAATTACATAAAAGTCAAAACATGAAAAATGTATAACATAAAAAAACAGACATTGGGATCAAATAACATTGTTTTATTGATAACAGAACTGTTCATAGTGATTACAAGCACAGTTGTTACAGAAAGTAATAAGGAAAACAGATCACCAATGGTTTGTAAGGCCATTGATTTGTGTGACGTGATGCAGGTAGCTCAAACCCAGCAAATTTTGCACCGGGCTTCCGGCTGTAAGACATAGTCTACCCATGGGCGGGGCTCGCTACACCCAAATAGATCTATCACTCATGTCCCTTGGTCCTACAACGAGGATTGATGGCCTTAAGCGTTATGCCCACCACTCACATGATCTAAGGGTACCCTTCCTTAGCTAACCATACCAAATAATAACGTTTGTAAACAATTGTAACATGTACTTCACCCCCGAAGTTATAAACTGAAAACAGTTAAAGAAAATGGAGAACACGAAACTCACAGTCTTACGTCTTCAACAATCGTAACTCGTACTTCTCCAGTGAACACGACTACCTACAACGTACTAATGTCTATTATACAAACGGACCGTGCCTTGGCTTAGAGTTAACGTTTCTGAGTTACCTTTCCTTTATGCCTTTGTTATTATTCCCAGTTATATAATTATTGTCAAAATAGTTAATATTTTAACTTAAATTATATTCATCGAATTTTGGAATAATTGTTAAACATATATATTAACTTAATACTTCCCAAGTATTAATACTTGTATTTCCTTTCCAAGGATGGGGGTATCTTGTACATGTGTATTCGCATTCTTGTATTTGTATATTTTGCCATGTATTGGTGTCGTATTCCGGTGGGTATTTATATGTGTGAGAATACGTATTTTATAGTATTCATTAAGTATTCATATACTTAAATTTGTATTAAACTTTCCGGAATATTATGTCTAATAAAAGTCCACCGATATATATATATATATATATATAGGGAGAGGATCATGAGAAAATTAGATATAAATGAGAAAACTAGAAAACTAACTAAAAACCACTAAAAAGTAGGCGGGAGACTTTTAATGAAGGAGGGGGGGGGACTTTTAATGAAGGAGGGGTAAAATTGGAAAAAAAATATATAACTTTTCAAACATTTCCCATTTCTCCATACGTTATCATTTTAAAACAAAAATGGCACCATAAGATCACAAATTTTTGTATCTTTCATTTAAGTATATTCGAGCATATTTTTTATGACACAAAAAAAGATTTATGGTGTCATCTTGTTTTCAATACTATTATTATAGTAGTGCACATGTGCAATATAACATGTAGTATAATTGCATTACATGCTTAAAATTAGCCTTTTGAGTCTAGTTTAGCTTTTAGGGTAAGTTTTTTTGGAGGTTTAGGATTAGGTTTTTGGGTGTGGGGGGGAGGGGGGTTTAGGTTTTTGGGGGGTGGGGGGGGGGTTTAGGTTTTTTCCGGGTTTATGTTTAGGGTTTAGTTTTAGGTTTTCGGGAGGGTGGGGGGTTAGGTTTTTGGGGGGTGGGGGGTTAGGCTTTTGGTGGGAGGGTGAATTTAGGTTTTTGGGGGGTGGGGGGTTTAGGTTTTTGCGGGGTGTCGGTGGGGGTGGGTTAAGTGGTTTAAGCTTTATGTATTAGTGCACATGTGCAGTACAACAAAAAAATATTTTTTTTTTTTTTTGAAATTTTTTTTCCATACATAAAAAGTAGCGATTTTTCTATAAAAAATTGTAAAAAAAAAAAAAAAATTGGTATGTTTTTAGGTTTTTTTAGTTAGTTTTTTTATTTTCTCATTTAAACTAGTTTTCTCATGATCAATCCCCTATATATATATATCTATACTACTTTATAAAGCATATAGGAAGGACAGAAATGGTCATTTGCCACTTTACAACCATTTGAAGCCCATTGTATAACCTTTAAAGCATGAAGGTGTTGAAAAATCCATTCAACACGCGGACCCGCTTTATGGATCCTAACCGGATCTCTTTGACCCGTTTTTATCAAATGGATCCAATATAAACTATCTTTCACTCAATCTAAACCCTAGATTCATTTCATTCACATCCGCCCCCATTCTTCTTCTCTCTCTCTCTCACCAGACGCTCTGCATACGTCTCATGGCACGGATTTCACCGGCGATTTCACTAGATCGACGGATTTCACCGACGATTTCACTTCTCAGGTACCGTCTTTTTAACCTTATCGGCATTTTTTTGCTTGTTATTTGACTTAGATCTGTGAATTTCACTAGATCGATGGATTTCACCGGCGATTTCACTAGATCGACGGATTTCACCGACGATTTCACTTCTCAGGTACCGTCTTTTTAACCTTATCAGCATTTTTTGTGTGTTATTTGACTTAGATCTGTGAAATTTTAGGGTTTCTTTCTCCGGCGATTCCGACATCAGATCTACTGGGTTCAACTTCTCGGTATGTTGTTTCTACTGGATCTGTGAAATATATTCGGATCTGTTACTTTTTTCTAGCAGATCTGTTATAATACTTGGTTTTGTTTGCAGATCTGTTATAATACTTGCCTACTAAAACATTAATACTTACCTACTAAATCTGTTATACACTCAAAAACTTACCTGGTCAAATCTGTCTCGCAAGGCCCAGATCCATGAATAAATGTTTAACAGAATATAGGTTTTTTTTTCTTTAAAAAAGTTTGTATTTTTAATTTGAAGTTGATTATTGATTATTGTGTTTATCTTGCAAGGTATTGTTTGAGCCGTAGCTTTTTTAATCTGCGAAATGTTTGTTTGTTTACTACTGGATAACCAGATGTGGTATGTGTTCTTTACTTTAGTTTTTTTGAAGCCCATTGTACAACCTTTAAAGCACAAAGGTGTTGAAAAATCCTTCAACAACATGCAGACCAGCTCATATAAACTAACCGGATGCATTTGACCCGTTTTAATCAAATGGATGCAATATATACTTTCTTTCACTAAATCTAAACCCTAATTTCCTTTCATTCACATCCGCCCCCATGCTCATATAAACTAACTGGTATGTTTGTAGCTGATTATGTTTGTTTCAAATCTGGTATGTTTGTAGCTGATTTACATGCTTATGTTACTGATTATGTTTGTTACAGATCTGGTATGTTTGTAGCTGATTATGTTTGTAGCTGATTATGTTTGTTATAGATATAATGTTACTGATAAGATTCAGTTTTGCTTTTACAGTTGCCGGAGGGTGGTAAAGGAGTTGTGTACTCCGGATTTTGTGTTCTTAATCTGTCTGAACTGAAAGTATTTGAGGCTGTGATGCACAAGCTGAGCTTGTGTTCTTAATCTGTCTGAACTGAAAGTGTTTGAGGCTGTGATGCAAAAGCTGAGCTTGTGTTCTTAATCTGTGTGAACTGAAAGTAACAATTGTTTTAAAGTAATGAATCAGGTTAAAACTCTAAACAGCTTTGCACTTGCATCAAATTATAACTCTTTTTAGTAAACTTTTTGAATTTAAAGTGTTTGAGGCTGTGATGCAAAAGCTGAGCTTGTATTCTTAATCTGTCTGAACTGAAAGTGTTTGAGGCTGTGATGCAAAAGCTGAGCTTGTGTTCTTAATCTGTCTGAACTGAAAGTGTTGAGTCTATGATGCAAAAGCTGAGCTTGTGTTCTTAATATGTCTGAACTGAAAGTGTTTGAGGCTGTGATGCAAAAGCTGAGCTTGTGTTCTTAATCTGTCTGAACTGAAAGTGTTTGAGGCTGTGATGCAAAAGCTGAGCTTGTGTTCTTAATCTGTCTGAACTGAAAGTGTTGAGGCTATGATGCATAAGCTGAGCCTGTGAGGTTACATATGTGTTTAAAACACTTGTACATCATGCTTTAAAGGTTGTTTAAGTTTAGTGGCAAATTACTCTTGTACATCATGCTTTAAAGCGAGGTTACATAACACAATAGACTGTGATGATGATTGTATTTTGAGGGTACATAGAAGATCCGAGTAGCATCTTGGCGGGGCAATATCCAGGTTGCATAGTTCTCACTATGTAACCGTGTGTTGCAGCCATGGCTTTAACCGTAGTTGTGTTCATCTCTCAATTACATGTCTGAGTCTTCCAGATGTTTTGAAAGAAAGTATATATTGGATCCATTTGGGTAAAACGGGTCAAATGCATCCGGTTAGTTTGTATGAGCTGGTCCGCGTGTGTTGAAGGATTTTTTAACACCTTTGTGCTTAAAAGGTTGTACAATGGGCTTCAAATGGTTGTAAAGTGTCAAATGACCATTTCTGTACTTGCTATATGCTTATTAAAGTAGTATAGTATGCTTATTAATTAAAGTAGTATAGATATAGAAGTATAGATATAGATAGAAGTATAGATATATAGTATAGAGTATAGATATAGATATAGATAGATAGATAGATAATGTGCTTAAAATGATTTTAGCCTTTATGTTTGTTACTGATCTGGTATGTTTGTAGCTGATTTACATGCTTATGTTACTGAAGGTTTAAGTTGAGTACTTGTAGAGTTGTGATGAATTGTGATGAATGTAGTTGAATTTATAGACTTCCAAGCATGCTTCCTTTCTGACAAATCCGAACAGTGTTTGCTTTTACAGTTGTATTTGAACAGTCATCGTCAGTAAAAGAATTCAAAAAGGATGGCAGTAAAATATTTTGGATTCTGAAAGGTTGTCAACTGTTTGAAGACTTTTTGTGAAAAGTCTTTGATAGGTTGTCAACTGTTAAACTGTTCAACTGTAAAATCAGGAGTTAGGTTTCTGAAAAAGGTTTCGAAAGTCTTTCTGACAGGTTACTGTTCAATTTTTTGGTCATAAAAAAATTACTAAATCAATTTTTTACTTTAAATTCAAAAAGTTTATTAAAGAGAGTTATAAATTGATTCAAGTGCAAAGCTGTTTAGAGTTTTAACCTGATTCATTACTTTAAATCAATTGTTACTTTAAATTGCAAAAGCTGAGCTTGTATTCTTAATCTGTCTGAACTGAAAGCATGATGTACTATGATGCAAAAGCTGAGCTTGTGTTCTTAATCTGTCTGAACTGAAAGTGTTGAGGCTATGATGCATAAGCTGAGCCTGTGAAGTTACATATGTGTTTAAAACACTTGTACATCATGCTTTAAAGGTTGTTTAAGTTTAGTGGCAAATTACTCTTGTACATCATGCTTTAAAGTGAGGTTACATAACACAATAGACTGTGATGATGATTGTATTTTGAGGGTACATAGAAGATCCGAGTAGCATCTTGGCGGGGCAATATCCAGGTTGCATAGTTCTCACTCTGCAACCGTGTGTTGCAGCCATGGCTTTAACCGTAGTTGTGTTCATCTCTCAATTACATGTCTGAGTCTTCCAGATGTTTTGATAAGCAAATGAGCAGGTTATGATGCATAATATGTCTGAACTGAAAGTGTTGAGGCTATGATGCATAAGCTGAGCTTGTGAGGTTATGATGCATAATATGTCTGAACTGAAAGTGTTGAGGCTATGATTCATAAGCTGAGCCTGTAGGGTTACATATGTGTTTCTTGTGCTTAAAACACCGTGTGTTTGCAGCCATGGCTTAACCCGGTTTGTAGCTGTGTTCATCTCTCAATTATATGCCTGAGTTAGGTTGTAATAGAAGACGTAGAGGCTATCTCGCAAATAACCCTCTAAGTGCATTGGGAAACTGAAACGTAGAGGCTTCTTCGAGACATTGTGATAGATATTCATCGTCTTCTATTAAGACAATGTGAATGCTGGAGTACTTTAGAAGTGTCCAAGGCTTGGAAGAAGGTGGGAGTTGTGGCTTTCGCTACGATATGGAGACTTTGGACGAGTAGAAACGAGAAAGAATTTAACGGCAACAACATTCCGATCACTAAAGTGTATCAGTTTTGTTTTGATAGTCATTATGTATGATTTCAGAAGCTTTGACCATGTTGATATGTGTATTTTAATTTGTTGTATTTATGAACACAGATTATATTAAGAAAAAAATAAAGTTATTTTTGTATTGTGTAATCATCATCTTCTTAGAGTTTTGGCGTGGTTTGATTTCATTCTTTGATGCGCAATGGAAAGAATCTTACTTTCACTTATACTTGTAGCATTCATACATGAAAACTGACAGGTGTCACCAAAATGTATATTTTCAAAGCAAAACAAACATGAAGAACCCTCTGTTTTTGCACAAGCAAAACAAACATTAAGAACCCAAAATACCCAAATACCAAAATAACATGATGAAACCCTCTGTTTTTTCATCGAATCAAACCATAAATCAAAATGAGGAACACATCCAAACCATCTATTTTTTCATCGAATCAAACCAAAAATCAATGAGGAACACATCAATCCGAAACTGATCCGATCAGTTGTTTTTAAACAGTTCTCAAACAACCAGGGGTAAGACCGTCTTTTGGCATGAGTGAAATATCAACCTGAGCCCCTAAATTCATTTTTTGCTTTTTTCTTATGAAATCTAAATCAAAATGAGGAACACATCCAAACCATCTTTTTTCTTATGAAATCTAATAATTCAAATTAACTCTTTTATTTTTAAATGTATAACAAATTATTAAAGCCTAAACTGTATATTAAATGTAAACTTTTAATACATACAATACAGAGACAAAACGTCATACCAACTTCGTAGACTTGACGGAACTTACAGACTCGATAACAAAAGACCGTAACATACAATACAGAGACAAAACGTCAAAGATCCACAAGCAATTGTGGATCTTTACTGACGGGTGCACTTCGGAATGACGCAGATATGAATGAATATAACCTCAGTGTAGGTAATTACATATCTACCACTGGGGTTATATTCATTCATATGAATGAATTTAACCCAGTGGTAGATATGTAATTAGCGAGCTCTGGAATTTCAAGGAAAATCGAAGAGCTACACTGGGATTATATTCATTCATATTAATCACTTCCTTATGTGCACCGCGCCATCTTCTAGGAGGTTGTCAAGTGTTCTCGCCTTCGTAGTTGGTGTTTTGCGTATCTTTACATCCGCAGCCATTCTGTACAACAAAACACATTCAAATGAGGAACACATTCAAATCAAACCAAAAATCAATATGAGGAACACATCAATCCGAAACTGATCCGATTAGTTCTTAATATGAGGAACCCAAATCATGCAATTAAACCAAAAATCAATATGATGAACACACAAGAATCAAAACCAAAACACATTGAAAACCACTGATCCGATTAGTTCTTAATATGAGGAACCCAAATCATGCAATCAAACCAAAAATCAATATGATGAACACACAAGAATCAAAACCAAAACACATTGAAAACCACTGATCCGATCAGTTCTTTATATGAGGAACCCAAATCATGGAATCAAACCAAAAATCAATATGATGAACACACAAGAATCAAAACCAAAACACATTGAAAAGCACATATCCGATCAGTTCTTAATATGAGGAACCCAAATCATGGAATCAAACCAAAAATCAATATGATGAACACACAAGAATCAAAACCAAAACACATTGAAAACCTCTGTTTTGATACCCTAAACCCTAAACCCACAAGAATCAAAACCAAAACACATTGAAAACATCTGTTTTGATGCATTTTGAACAATATACTCAGTTGATACATCAACCCTCTGTTTTTCCAAAATCAACCCTCTGTTTTTTCAAAATCAACCCTCTGTTTTTTTCAAAATCAACCCAAAATCATCGAATGGATACCAAAATCAACCCTCTGTTTTTTCAAAATCAACCCAAAATAATCGAATGGAACCTAAAATCAAACCAAAAATCATCGAATGGAACCCAAAATCATCGAATGGAACCCAAAATCAACCCTCTGTTTTATCAAAATCAACCCAAAATCATCTAATGGAACCCAAAATCATCTAATGGAACCCAAAATCAAACCCAAAATCATCGAATGGAACCCAAAATCAAACGAATGGAACCCAAAATCAACCCCCTGTTTTTTCAAAATCAACCCAAAATCATCGAATGGAACCCAAAATCATCGAATGGAACCCAAAATCAAACCCAGAATCAACAATCTGTTTTTTCACAATATAAACACATTCAAATCATCGAATCAAACCAAAAATCAATATGAGGATGAAGATGAACCTGATCTGTTCGATGATGAAGATGTTCGATGAAGACGAAGAAGATGATCTGTTGATCTGTTCGATGAAGATGATGATGATGATCTTGGGAGTTGGGAGAGATATTAGGAGTTGGGAGAGCTGTTGATGATGATAATGAAAATGGAGGTCGGCTATTAAGTGTAAATTGTCGCCACACTTGGACCTGTTTGCACAAAACAAAACCGTAGCATACCAATTTTAATCCGAATTCAACCAATTCAACTAACATGCGTTACCTTTTATAACACATAAAATTAATAAAGTTGAGCCATGATGCATGTGTGTTAGTATGTGTATTCATAATTCATAGTACCATGTATATGCATTTAAATTTATGCCTGAATCATACGTGTTTATGCTATTAAACGAGTTTACCGAGTTACATATTTGTTGCAACTTATGTTGACGTTCTTGAACACCCTCAAGTCGACGCTTTGAATGTCAAATATAGATCAGAAATTAAAGGCGGATTGGTTTGAATAGTTTTGAGCTTATGGTTGTGCTTTTGTTGGCTTGGTGCAGTTCGATTTGTTTACATCCTTGTAAAACTCTTTAAATCCCCATCACCAGTTTTGAAGTACCTTAACTGAAAATTTAGATTTTAGTCATGACCCATCTGAACTGAACCTTCTCATGCACACCCTTAGAATTACTAAGAAGTGATTTGTTTTCCTTTGCATCGCGAATTTGGTTTTGGTTATGGCTCAAAACCAAACTGCCCTAAGATAGCCCTAAACTCACTAACCTAAGTGATATGTTTCCCGCCGCATCGCGCGGGTAAAAAACTAGTATATATATATATATATATATATCCAAAATATATATTTAAGAAATATTACTTAGAAAAATTATTTATAATTTTTCTCTCGGCAAAATATTTATAGATCAAATTAATATATTTTCAAGTCTAACTTTGGAAAAATATATATAGAAACTTATTTTTATCCCAAAAATAATGTACTTCAAGTTTACTCAAGAAAATATATATTTTTCCCAAAAAATAATATATTTTCTAATAATTCGAAGGAAAATATATATATATTTCATATTTGTCAAAAATGCTATATTTTTCCTTTGTCAAAATATGATATAACTTGGTAATGACCATAAAAATCATATTTTCGTCTCCTTGCGTCCAAAATATTATTTTCCAAATATACTTGTGAATTTAATTCCGGATTATTTTGTAAGTCACATTTCTTGTTCGGTTTTGCCAATATTTTGTGTGTAACTTGTATGCTTATTCCTTGCGATCTTTGGTAATATTTTGGGTGGTAATTCTTGGTGTTTTGATGTGTTATATTATTTTAAGTCCTAAAATAACATAACTATTACACAAAGTATACACATAATCACACATGTGTGTCTTCATTGTATATATATATTCTAAATATATATTTATCCACTTTTATTAATAAAAACCAACCTCCAATATTTGTATTTTTGTAACCAAAAATTATGGCAAGGTTTATATGGAAAACTCATGGTTAAAATACACTTGTAAATATTTGTTCGAAAGTATTTTTCTAAGTGTTTATGTTTTTAGAAAATTTTGCCATAGTTTCCCCTAAAAATGGAGGTTTCCATGATTTCAAGCATATCATTTTCTTTTGTAAAATCATCACAATGAATTCACAATCAACCCTAAACATCTTATACTTACCATTCTTGACAAAATCATGCATATTCTACTACTTCATGAACTTGAAAGTTTATGAAAACTTGTAGTAACTTGGTAGGGTGTTTAGTGAGTTTAGGTACCCTTTAAAGGGTGGTTGTTTATATAAAAAACATCATTCTTGAAAGACTTAGATGTTTACAACTTGTAATCATATTTTACAAAAAAATGTTTCTTTATGAAATTCTCTTGTTACACAAGTGTTTCCACACTTTTTAACCATCAAAAATAGTGTTTGTTCATGTAAGAACCAAGTTTTAACAAAACTTATATTTTAACTTGGTTTCTTTGAAATACCACTTACAAATCTCTAGATCTATGTGTTTAACATCTCACCTTGATCATGATATTTCAAGAAAACAACTTTCTTATTTCAAGTTCATGATTACATAAAGATGATATATTGATTTCTTAACATAATCATCCTCTCATCTTGCCATATCATGTTTTTAATCATGATCTAGCAAGATCATATGATGATATCATTTACTCAAGCTAACTACAATCATCAAGTATAACAACACATAAATAACATGATTTCTTCATGATTTCTTATAGTTTAAGCTTATGTTCATGTTTCTTTCATGTGATTCTTAGTGTTCTTCATAATAATCAACATGTAACATCTTTTAACCTACTAAAATAAAAGTAATATGGAGTGTTCAAGGATCGTACCACTAGCTCAAGGCTAGGGATGAATCAAGTGTAGAAAATGAGTGGATAAAAGCAAGTAGAGAAGGTCCTTCAAGATCCAAAAGCTCCAAGCTTCCTTATCTTGCTCCTAGCACCTTTGTATGTGTTTGAAATGTATGAAGATTGAACAAAAATGGTGGAGGTGTGTGGGATGTGGTTTGGCCGAGAACACAAGGAGAGGGAGAGAGAGCTAAGTGTGTTTTTGAGTGTGTGTAGAGTATGAGAGAATGATCTTCCATGTTCATCTTATAACCATGTTTCCCAAATAACTCATGTGTAATATGCCATTAAAAGTAAGAACAAGATCTAATTTAATAAGGAAATTAAATCTTGAAGTATGGCGGGGGGGTATGGCCGATTATAGGTGAGGGGGGGGGGGGGTAGTAGAGTAGGCTTTAACCCTTTAGTTGCAAATTAGTTCAATATTAAGTATTCGTTACATGTTTCAGTTATTGGATATTTTTAGGAGGGGTTATGATGTTCAGGGATCATAACTAGCTTGGAAACATTAAAACAGTGCTTCTAGCATAAATTTGATGTTTCGGGTAGTGTCCGGTTGTTCGGTTGGATACTGGTTCGTTAAAGTGCTAAACTTGCAGTTTAGTGTTCTTTATGTTACCTTTTGTGACACTTTTAATTCCCGACACTTAGGAAAGCATTCAGGACCATTTTACCAAGTTTCTGCATAATATTAACGCGTTCAAATGCTGATTTATGCTGAATTTTGCTGAATTCAGCACTTTGGGTGAGTTTTAGGCACTTTCCGGCACTTAAACTATCATCTAGAAAAGCAGTTTTGTGGTCCTTACTTCCCTACACTCTATACTAGTGTAGTACTCAATTTCTGGCTCATACTGTGTCTCAAAACATTGTCTGTCTATGTGCTGAGTTCTGTCAGCATTTGCTGATTTATCCGTTTACTGTGCTAACTGTGCTTTATGTATCATTCAAGGCAATATAGTTTTCTTGAAATATTGATATGACATTAAACAATGTATGATGCACATGTATGTGTATGGCAGAAATCAGTAAGCAGTTAATTTGTAATTCAGCACAGTCATTGAGCACTAATCAAGATTAATTAATTGTACGAATACCTGGATTTTTGACAGTTGTGACACTTTTGGGCCACACTCTTTGCACTCGAACCACAAGGGAACCCGTAATGGGTTCGGCCCATTCCATTTGTTGCGCATAACCTCATGAGGAGGGAGTATACTCCTCATTACTTGCAAAACATAATACACACCAAACCCTAGTTCTCTTATCCCTCTCTCTCGAAGCCGACGGCATCACATCCCCTTCTCTCGAAGCATTCTTGATTCGGATCGAACCCTCATCCTATCTTTTAACCGGTTAGTGTTTCACGATTATTGTTTTGTTAGATGATATTATGATTCCATGATTTGATGTGATAGCTAGGATGGTTTGTATGAATGATGAATGATTCTTGATGTTGTGGTAATGTATGAACAAGTGATATATATATATATATATATATATATATTTGGTTGATGCCTTTAAATGATCGAACTGAACCTATATGATGATTGTGAAACTGGTGTTGATTTGGAATTAGGGTTTATGTGATGATGTTTATATGAATCGGGTTGCATGTTATTGATCTAAGAACCGAATGGATGCAATGTAATCGGCTGTATGTATGTGTGTTCGGATTAAATGCATGATCGAGTATGAGGTGTTGTATGATGATTTGAATCCAATGATCTGATAGTTTAATGTATAAGTTGTTGCTTATGTTTTGAATATGATTAGAGTTCATATGAATTATGTGATAAGAACCATGGTTTGATCGATTAAAGTAGAGATAGAAACTGTTAGTGATGATTTGATTTGATTGAATGGATGAGAATTAGGAAATTGTTAGAATGGATTGCAAGATTTTAGGAAAATCGCATAAAAAATCGAACAAGTATGTCGGTCGCACAAGATCAGATCGTACAAGATCTGATCTGATCGCACAAGCCCCGGTCGCACAAGCTAGGTACAACCAATAAAGCACAGTGTACTGGTTAGTTATGCATGATCGCACAAGGCGATGTGGATCGCACAAGACGGTGCTGATCGCACAAGCCTTGGGCCACACACAACTGTTTAAACCTTATCATGATTTTGGGCCTTAAAGCCCAAAACTCAATCGCACAAGTTTAATAGAATCGTACAAGTTAACCTGGGTCGCACAAGGCTAAATGGACCGCACAAGTTGATTTCTGTTTATTTGTTTGGGCCGTGTACATGTTGGGTTGCTTATGTTATGGGGCCGGGTTGTTTCAGTCGCACAACCCGTTGTGAGTCGCACAAGTTGTGTTGGACGCACAACAGGTTGGGCCGGTTATTATTGGGCTTCAATTAGTGAATCATACAAGGCTGTTGGGCCATTGAACTTGTGCGAGCCCAATCATTTGAGTCGCACAAGTTTGGTTATGATGTATACTGACTGTTAACATGTTGAACGTGATCTTATGTGTTTGCCATGATCATTACGTATTGTAACATGTTAGTTTATGTGTAAACCTATGTGCACTACTTGAACCTAGACCTGAGTTGTATGGTAACCATGTTAGGACGTGGTTGACCACTAGCAGCTCAATTGACCTTTCTGTGTATCTGCCGAGCTAACCTAAGGTGAGTTCACATTTTCTACAAAGCATGGTAATTCCCGATGGGTTGGGAATGGGTTAAGGAATATGGATTCCTCGTCCTTCTTGGGTAGGACAGTATGGGTTAAGGAATATAAATTCCTCGTCCTCTTGGGACAGTCTTAAGCTTACTAGACAAAACTCTATCATGAAGTCCCTCATTTTTATATCAACTTAATCGTCGGGCCAATGGCGAGCGGGTTATTAGTTAAATAGCGCTATTAGGTTTGACAAGCCTCACACCGTGCCGCAGAGGACGGGAGTGGACTAATGGATCTGGGCACGTCAATGATGATAGACATTGACGCAGGGCATGTAAACATGACTCCAGTCAGTTGTCGATATGGTAACGAGTCTAGTAGTATAAACATGGGGTAGCCCCCACGGCTGGATAGCCAGAGTAAATGGGATTAACCGAATTACTCTTTCAAACATGGGGTAACCCCCACGGCAAGTGAGCCAGTTAATGAGAAACTATGGTTTTTGGAACAACTTAAAATGAACACCCAACTATGAACTCGCTCAACTTTGTTGTTGACTCCTACATGCTTTGCAGGTCATTAGGTGCTTAGCTGGAGCTTGCATGGGGAGGAGTCATTGTGGGACATGGACTGTTGAGTTCCATGTTAAACAGTTGAACTTTAAAACTTATGTTTTGGTTTTACACTTTATGCTTCCGCTGATAACTTGAACTTGGTTAAATTGTTTTGGACACCAATTATATTGTGGTTGGTTTTATATTTACTTTAAATACATTGTTCAATATGATTGGTGGCTTGATCCTTGCCATGTCACGCCTCCTGCGGTGATACCCCGCTTGTGGAATTTGGGGGTGTGAGAGATTGGTATCAGAGCCATTGGTTATAGTGAACTTGGTTTTAATAAGGGAAAAGCTTGACAAAACCAGACTATAACCTGTACAGTGCTCAACGATCCACAACGACACTTCGCTCCATGTGCAAGACTCAACACTATAGGTAATATGGTTTGTGTTTGTATTGCCTGCCTGTTAGTTTAAGTAGTGCATTGATCATGGTATGCTTAGTTAGTGTAACAAAATGCTGCTTGAAACCTTGTGTGCTTGCTCTCTTCTGTCATCCCATACTTACGCACTTTCGCGACACCTTTCTCACTTGTGTTTCCTTCGATGTGAAGATCATGAGTGGACGCCTGAACTTGACTCAAGCCCAGCTGACGGCTCTAATCAACCAATGAGTTGCTGAGGCACTCGCAGCAGCTCCAGCAGGAGGTATACCCTGCCATTTGAACCTATCTAGGATGTTTAGATCCCACTCTCGCGAACCAACTCTCGTGCTTAACCATGTCTTTTCTTTCTCGCACGACAGGTCAGCATGCTCAGCCTCCTGTGTGTACGTTCAAGACCTTTATGGACTGTCGACCTAGTACCTTCAGTGGTACAGAAGGAGTTGTAGGTCTCCTCCATTGGTTCGAGAAGCTTGAGTCTGTCTTCGAAATGTGTGAATGCCCTGTTGCTAGTAGGGTGAAGTTTGCTACGGGAACTCTTGAAGGTGTTGTGCTCACATGGTGGAACGCTCAAGTTCAAATGCTAGGGTTGGCAGCTGCTAATGCCACACCATGGAATGACTTCAAAGATTTGATCAAGGAAGAGTATTGTCATCGTGATGACATTCACAAGTTAGAAGTGGAGTTCTACAATTTGAAGATGACGGGGTCTGAGATTGAGGCATATACTAAGAGGTCTAACGAATTAGCTGCTTTGTGTCCTACTATGGTGGACCCTCCCTACAAACGTATCGAGCTTTATATCAAGGGCTTAGTACCAGAGATTCAGAGCATGGTGACATCAGCTAACCTTCTCACTATTCAGCAGGTCATTCGACTATCCCACCGCCTCACTGATCAGGCAGTTGAGCAGAACAGGCTGCCTAAGCGTATTAGTGCTACCACTACATCTGATGCTCCAAGCGACAACAAGCGCAAGTTGGATGGAAATTCAAACAAGGGTTCAGCTTCTGTTCAGTCTCAGTCCAGCAGAGAAGGACTGACGACTACAAGAGCCCTGGTCAACAAGGAGGGTACAAGGGAAATCAGCCCAAGTGCAACCGTTGTAACTTGCACCACAGCGGGCCATGTACCAGGAGCAACTGTCATCAGTGCAACAAGCTAGGTCATGCATCAAAGGATTGCAGGAGTTTGCGTCCCGTGAATCAGAATCGTCAGCAACAAGCTCCACAGAATCAACATCAGCAGCATCAGCAACAGCAAGGCAACAACAAAGGGTGTTTTCAGTATGGTGCTGAAGGCCACTTCAAAAGAGACTGCCCCCAGCTGAACCAGAATCAGAACAACAACAACAACAACAACCAGGGGAATGGTAACAACGGGGATAACAATGATGGCAATAGTGCCAGGGGACGTGCTTTTGTGATTGGTCAAGGTGATGCGAGGAACGATCCCAATGTTTTGACGGGTAAGTTCCTACTGGAAGACTTCTATGTTTCTGTTTTATTCGATTCGGGTGCCGATACTAGTTAGGTGTCCTTAAAAGTTAGTCAGATGCTTAAGCGTGCCCTAATTCCCTTAAACACCAAGCATGTTGTAGAACTAGCAAACGGTAAAAGTCTTGAAGCCACACACATAGATAAGGGTTGTAATCTTATTCTTGCTGGACAGACCTTCTCTATCGACCTTATTCCTATCGTTCTTGGTAGCTTCAACATCGTCATTGTGATGGATTGGTTATCCCAACATCGAGCAGAGATCCTTTGCAAGGAGAAAATCGTCCTCATACCTCATTCTGGTGAAGAACCTCTTATTATTAGTGGCGACAAGAGTGGCGTTGTTGTGAGCATCATCTCTTTCCTTAAGGCCCAGAAGTGTTTGCGAAAGGGCCACACTGCTATTTTGGCTCTCATTACTGACACTTCAACGAAGGAAAAGAAGATAGAAGATATCCTGATTGTACACGACTTCCCTAAGGAATTACTTGGTCTTCCGCCTCATCGTCAGGTCGAGTTTCAAATCGAGCTAGCTCCTGGAGCAGCGCCTATAGCTCGTGCACCTTATCGCTTAGCCCCATCAGAACTAGAAGAGCTATCTACGCAACTACAAGAGCTCTTGGACAAGGGTTTCATTCGTCCTAGCTCTTCGCCCTAGGGAGCTCCAGTCTTGTTTGTGAAGAAGAAAGACGGTACTTTTCGAATGTGTGTAGACTATCGCGAACTCAACAAGGTGACCGTGAAAAATCGTTATCCTCTTCCTCATATTGTTGTTCGACCAGTTGCAAGGGTAGAGCTTCTACTCTAAGATTGATCTGAGATCGGGCTATCATCAGCTGAGAGTCCGAGACGAGGACATCTCCAAAACAGCGTTCAGGACTCGTTATGGACACTACGAGTTTCTGGTTATGCCTTTTGGGTTGACAAACGCACCTGCGGTTTTTATGGATCTTATGAACCGAGTGTGCAAACCCTACGTGGATAAGTTCGTTATTATGTTTATCGACGACATCCTGATCTATTAGAAGAGTCAGGAGGAACACGATCGTCATCTATGACTCATTTTGGAACTTCTTCGAACAGAACAACTGTATGCTAAGTTCTCGAAATGTGACTTCTGGCTTCGTGAAGTCTATTTTCTAGGCCATGTGGTTAATGAGGATGGGATTCACATTGATCCATCCAAGGTTGACTCGATCAGAAATTGGCCTGCACCTCGAACACCAACTGAAATCCGTCAATTCTTGGGTTTGGCGGGTTACTACAGAAGGTTCATCAAGAATTTCTCAAAGATTGCGCAGCCTTTCACTGTTCTTACTCAGAAGGGTATCACCTACCATTGGGGTGATGCTCAGGAATCCGCATTTCAGCAGCTGAAGTGGAAGCTTTGTAGCGCACCTATTCTCTCGTTGCCTATGGGCACAGAAGATTTCATGGTTTATTGTGACGCATCGATCCAAGGACTTGGTTGTGTGTTGATGCAACGTGAAAAAGTCATTGCTTACGCATCACGACAACTAAAGGTTCACGAAAATAACTACACTACTCATGACTTGGAGTTGGGAGCAGTGGTGTTTGCTCTTAAGATATGGAGACATTACTTGTACGGTACCAAGTGCACCATTTACACCGATCACAAGAGTCTCCAGCATATCTTCGATCAGAAGGAGTTGAACATGCGCCAGCTTTGATGGGTCGAACTTCTTAACGACTACGAATGCGCCATCAAGTACCATCCAGGAAAAGTCAATGTTATGGCTGACGCCCTCAGTCGAAAATAAACTAAACCTAAGCGTGTACGTGCGTTACAGCTCACCATTCACTCTAGTCTTCCTGCCCAAATTCGTGATGCTCAGGTTGAAGCATTGAAAGAAGAGAACATCAGGGCTGAGTCCCTGCGAGGATCGAAGAAACGATTAGAACTAAGGGAAGACGGTGCTTACTACTTGGCAGGGCGTATCTGGGTCCCATTCTATGGTAATCTGTGTGAGCTCGTGATGGATGAAGCTCATAAGTCCCATTACTCAGTACATCATGGTTTAGATAAGATGTACCATGATCACAAGACTACGTACTGGTGGCCCCACATGAAAGCTAACATAGCGACCTATCTTAGTAAATGTTTGACCTGTGCTAGGGCCAAGGTTGAATACCAGAAGCCTTTAGGCCTACTTCAGCAACCCGAGATACCGACCTGGAAATGGGAGCAAATTTCCATTGATTTCGTTACTGGCTTACCTAGGTCTCAATGAGGAAACGATACCATTTGGGTGATAGTGGATCGATTAACCAAGACTGCACACTTCCTGGCTATCAAGGAAACGGATAAGTTCTCCACTCTGGCAGACATCTACCTGAAGGAAGTATTTTCGAGGCACGGGGTGCCAACCTCCATCATTTCGGATCGTGACTCACGTTTTACCTCTGATTTGTGGCAATCGATGCACAAATCCTTTGGCTCATGCTTAGACATGAGCACAGCGTATCATCCATAGACGGATGGGTAGTCTGAACGCACCATCCAAACTCTTGAAGACATGCTTCGGGCATGTGTAATCGACTTTGGTAACGGCTGGGAAAGGCACCTACCTTTGGTGGATTTTTCGTATAACAACAGTTACCACACCAGCATCCAGGCTGCTCCGTTCGAGGCTTTGTATGGACGGAAATGCCGATCACCTCTATGCTGGGCAGAAGTGGGTGATAGCCAAATCACTGGCCCAGAACTCGTCGTCGACACGACTGAAAAGATTGCCCAAATACAACAACGAATGGCGGCAGCTCGTGACCGTTAGAAAAGGTACGCTGATAAGCGTAGGAAACCACTCGAGTTCCAGGTTGGGGATCGAGTGCTACTCAAAGTCTCACCTTGGAAAGGTGTGATTCGTTTTGGTAAACGAGGCAAGCTAAATCCACGTTATGTTGGACCTTTCGAAATCATTGAGATAATTGGCAAGGTGGCCTATAGATTGAATCTACCTGAAGAACTTAGTGGAGTTCACAACGTATTCCATGTGTCAAATCTGAAGAAGTGTCTGTCAGATGAGACCCTCATAGTTCCTCTCAAGGAACTCACAATTGATGATCAGTTGCGATTCGTCGAGGAACCAGTAGAGATTACTGACCGAGACGTTAAGGTTCTCAAACGTACCAGGATACCCATCGTTCGAGTTCGTTGGAACTCCCGTCGTGGCCCAGAGTTCACCTGGGAACGAGAAGACCAAATGAAACACAAATATCCACAGTTGTTCGAGAAAAGTGAAACTACTACTAAGGCTAAAGCTACTGCAGAATTTCGGGACGAAATTCCAAACCAACGGGGGAAGGATGTGACACCCCAGGAAAACCAGGAAACCATGCAACTTAACTAGCTTCCTCAGTAGCAACGTGCTAAATTTCGGGACGAAATTTCTTTCAGCTTGGGGATGATGTGACAACTCGTATTTCAGAACCTTTCTTTATACTTTGATGTAACTAGTGTGGACGTTATGTGATTATGTGTTTTTAATGGAATGTATGTTTTATCTTTTATGTGGATTGTGTAATGTACGTATATGTAATGCGATTGCACAACACGAACCCAACCGCACAACTTCAACCCGATTGCACAAGCCCTTTTGGGCCACACTCTTTGCACTCGAACCACAAGGGAAACCCATAATGGGTTCGGCCCATTCCATTTGTTGCGCATAACCTCATGAGGAGGGAGTATACTCCTCATTACTTGCAAAACACAATACACACCAAACCCTAGTTCTCTTATCCCTCTCTCTCGAAGCCCACGGCATCACATCCCCTTCTCTCGAAGCATTCTTGATTCGGATCACCCCTCATCCTATCTTCTAACCGGTTAGTGTTTCATGATTATTGTTTTGTTAGATGATATTATGATTCCATGATTTGATGTGATAGCTAGGGTGGTTTGTATGAATGATTAATGATTCTTGATGTTGTGGTAATGTATGAACAAGTGATATATATATATATATATATATATATATATATATATATAAGTGTACCTTTCAGGGCTCTTTTTGTTAGGTCTCAGATGTTTTCTAAAGACTGCCCTATCTCGGTTGGATGTTGGTCCAGCCTACTACGAGGATCCCGTATCCAGCAACCCAACCTATACAAAGGGCATCCATCAAAGCCCCTTTACTAGATTGGAGCTATGAAGCTTACCTTTTTTTTATTAAAAAAAGGGAAAGGGCTTTTTCAGCTGGTGCGCAGTAGCGCACTTCCGTTTTCCCTTTACTAGTAGGGGTCCCGTGGTTCCTATGCCGCCGTACTTGGGACGTAAACCTGCATTTGAATTCCCCCAAAAATGCCAGTTCCGCCGTCAGGGCCTAGCAAGAAGCATAATTCTGTTCCAAAGCTTCGTTTCATTCCAGCAACAGTAGTCTATGGTTCGAAGCGCCGTGTTCCATCCGGCGCGAATCCTCTCCATAACTAGTATAGTGGAGGTCTTACTTGTATTGCAATAATGAAAAAATGTACGAACACAAATAATGAGCAGACCAGCCCACTTTTATATGTGGGTTCATTTCAGAATGTTTTTTTGTTTTGAATAAAGAAGCGCGTGAACTTTTAGTGTAAGGCAGGTGTTTTTCTCGGTGGATGGATGGGATAAATGCCTATATTGCTTTATAATGTTATTGTTATGTTGATGTTATATTAAAGAATGAAATCTAAAAAAGTTGCTTAGTCCCATTCTTTATAATTGTCTTTCTCATACTGTGTAAACGAACTTCAAGTCTGAATTGTGTACTGTACTCAACAGGAAGCGTCACAACCCATCCCGATGTCATTCTCCATTCCAATTGAAATAGCACAGAATCTAGCTCTCGCTATCGTGCCTCAGAAGCTCTAACTATGCCTTCATCCGCCCCTCCAAAAGAACTCCAACTATTGGTTTATGCGCTCCAGTAAGCGATTTCATCTCAAGTGCAGCTTTTACGTTACGACTATACTTCGTTGCTGTGCTGCTCTCTGGGTTGTGAAAGAAGTGGAGTTTTTACGTTAGAGGGGGATCTCTCTGGTATACTTTTTACGAAGGTTTCGTCTTGTCAGTCTGGTTTTTCCTCTCTGTTTTCTTAACAACCTTGGTTTTCTTGGTTTTCTTATCTGTCTTAACCACCTTGGTTTTCTTAACAACCTTGGTTGTTTCCTTAGTGAATTTCTTCATCTCATCTTTCAGATGATCTATCTTACTTTTCATCTCGGAGATCTCTCTATCCTTCTCTGAAATGATGCCGATCATCTCTCTATCCCTTTGAGAGAGTTTTTCACTGAGAATCTCACTCTTAGTCTGAAGGCAATTCATTTCATTCCTTAGATAGAATACAATTTTTTCGCCACTGTGGGGGTTTATGTTAGACAGATCTTCTACATGTATAGGTTTAGTATCAATCCATTTATTATTACTATATACAGGTATCCTCTTTGTACCTCAAGTTCTATATAGAACAGATTTCTTTACAACTGTTCAGGGTTATATGAAAAAAGACCCTATCAATGTATGGGTTTATGATCGAATTCACAAGAAGAGGCGTCAGCTTACTCTTAGAGTCCCTTCGGAAACTAGAGAGAAAAGGAAGACTCAAGTATCTACCTTCGTCCATTTCATTCACCAAAAGGATGCATATATTGCTATGAATGTTATTTTGGAAATGCTTAACCAGGGATCCCCCATATACACAGTTCATGACAACTTTATAACTACAGCTGATCATAGCAAGAAACTGCCTGATACTTATGTCAATATATTTTGTAAAATGGATCCTCTTTCTATCATCAATGAGTATATCTATCACAATGTGATTGATTATCAAGAAAAATGATTAGATGGTGGTGAATTTGTTTACGATGAAAAAGGTATTGATACAGAAAACTGGAAAGGTATAATCAAGCAGGAGGATCTGAAAAAAGACTTGTATAAAAATATACCAGAAAAACAAAAAAAGAAGAAAAAGGATAGGGATACGTGGGAACAAAAGATTCAAACCATAATGACTTCTTACGAGAACTATGTTAATTTCTTATGCGAACCTTTTGATAAGAGTTTAGGAAAAAATGAAAAAAAAAGATGTTTTTCGAAGGTAATTAGTAAACTTGATCGTGATACTAAGTATCAATATTATAGGGAGAAATTGATGTATTTCCGGAATCATTTGAGTCATTCATCGAATCATTTGAGTAATTCATCGAATTATAGTGTTCATTATTAAAGAAAAAAAGATGTGGACTGGACCCACTTACTTTTCTTTGTATTTCCTGCTGAAACCAACCTAAGAGAAAGAGACCCAGGTGATATGGATTCGCTAGGACGGAGTTGCTGTCGATTGAGGATTGGCCGAGGGGAGTTCCATCATGTAGCTGGGTACAAATAAGCCAGTGAAAGAGGAGTAGTCAGGGTACGACGAAGCACGCCTGGTACGTAAGCGAATACGGATCACGTGGGTTTGTACTGATCCGCTTTCGAGCTGTCGAGTGACAATTGCTCCATCTATTAAGAAAGGACGTGGGGGGCCTGTCTTATAATAAAGGGGGTACTCTCTTCTCTGATGTGCGCTATATTATTGTGTCCTATTCCTGAAGGAGTGATCCGGGATTAAGCCACGTGGCGATACCCGCCAAAAGAAAGGGGGCCTTTCGTACGGATTGGAGTACAAAGAGAATTCTTCAGCACACTAAAATCTAGTGGATCCGGTTCCATATTCATGAAAAGCCGGGGTTGAAACATGTTATGAAACTAAGACAACTTATCTTACTAATAATAAGAAAGAGTTAGGCGCCTCCAAGGCCTATAAATAGAAGCTTTTATCAGTCTATATTTTCAAAGAGAGAGGTAGAAGTCAGAAAGAAAGACTTTCAGTAATACTGATTCCAAAAACAAACATTATGGATATCACCGGGAGACTTGCAACAATTCAGCACGAGATAGCTCGTGCAGAAAACGAGAAGCTCCAACAGGAGAAAATGCTCGGTCTGTTCTGGGAGCATTCGCCTGCTCTCGATCTGGAGGTCGTAGGAAATATGATGCAATTGACCCGGGGCCGCATTCGCGGTCTGGAAGACCGGATTCGGGCCCTCCTCGCCGAACAAAAAGAGCTCATTGTGCGGGCTGCCACCCTCGGTAACCGGGGAGACTAGAAGAGTCCGTCGACTCTTTCTAGAAGATTTAAATAAGTGTCTGTAGACGCAAAGTAGTTTGTTTTAATGTATGGTGTTCTTTGTCTTTTGTTAGTGGGGATCTACTCCGATGCTTACTGGAGATAGACTCCTATGCTAAGTTAAGTGTCTTTGTTTGGTTTTATTTGTTATGTTGTGTTTAGTTGTTTGGCTGGTCTATGTGTGTGTAAGCTTCCTATTGGATGTACTCCCATGTAACAAATGCTTGTAGTGCTGGAATGAAAAAAATCTGCTTTGTTCTAGTTCATTCTCTTTCCCTGTTTTGTGCAGAAAAATATCTTATTTTAATTCTTTTTTAAATATCCTTTCTTTTCTTATTCATTTTTCACATATACAAGCTAAAACTACAGCCAACAGGGTGGAAGTTGTGTGTTTACGGTATAAATCCTCTAATAGCATAGCAGATAGCTTCCATGCCCACCTGTCAAGAGTATTCTCGCCGAACTCCGCTCTTCAAGCTCAGCTTCGGCAACAACAACTCGAGAAAGCTATTGAGAAAGCCAAAAATTCTATCCGGATCTTGATTCCGAATATCTTAGATCGAACATCACAAGCCTTATCACCAGAATTCACAATTATACCAAGAAATAGGTAATGAGTGCGGCAGGCTTTTACGTGAAGCCGGGATGGTATTACCGCCGGGCTTGACCATGCCTGAAGCTATTTAGAGAACCTTTGGGGATGAAGCGGTTCGGTTATTATATGGGAATAACATTATTCATGTTAAGCCCGACTTTCTTAGGGAAACCTACTACGATATTCTGATAAATAGCATTGATAGTTTGAGATTCCAGGAGCTACTGTATTTGCTGGATGAGTTCAGCAAGGTAGCGTCGTAGTTTAGTAGCTGCTGAACTAACGAAAGAAAAATGGAACCAGATACATTCTTAAAGGAATGCGCTTTGACTTACACAATATAAAAAAGAAAAAGAGAATAAAAATAGAAAGATGAAGGAACAAAGTTGACACAATCTCTTTCTTTCCGTTGGTCAACAATCAACAAAACAAAATCGTTTAGTTCTTCACTACTCGTACAGGAAGGCCTCTCTTTCTGTATGGGGGAATCCTTTATTCTCGATCAAGATGCCTCAACTGGATAAATTCACTTATTTCACACAATTCTTCTGGTCATGCCTTTTCCTCTTTACTTTCGATATTGCCATATGCAATGATGGAGATGGACTACTTGGGATCAGCAGAATTCTAAAACTACGGAACCGAACTGTCTCACGGCTGTAGGACGGACGGCCGCCTATAGGAGGTAGGGTAGGGTGGGTGGTACCGCTCAGATTGCGGCCAATATTCCTAACCGCGTGCGGGCCGGGCTTAGAGCGCGTGAAACTCATCACTACCTCGTAAGGGCGTTGAGACCATAGCATGTTACACGAAAGCGCCGCTTTCTCTGTAGTATTGTCACACAGCTGCCCGCCTAGAAGAGCCACTCGCTCTGTAGTGTTGTCACACAAGATAAGCATGCCGCTCGCCTGCTAGCCGGGCGAATCTAAGTTCTCTTCCGGTCAACTGTCCACCCAGTCAAGTGCAAAAAAAACACAGTAGAATCACGGAATGCACGCTGCTGGTGTACTTCCTGCTCGCGAGGAAAGAAAGAAGAGTGACAAGGTTAAGTTCAGATTTGACTGTTTGCAGCATGGGAGCAGATTACCCAAAAAATATCTGGGAACAATAAAAAAAAGATATCTCGGTAACGAAAACTATAGGGGCTGTATTGGTGAGATCCAACGATGAACAGCTGCCCAAAAGAAAAACCGCCTGGAAGTCCGAGGACCTTTAGTACTGTACTCTACCCCCGAACCAGCAGCCTTCGCGCCAAGCAAGATCGCCCTTGTCCCTTTCCTTTCTCCATTCCGCCTCCTTCTTTGCTTTGTTCCAATGGAGTCTAAGGGAAAGCTAAAGTGGTTCGTATGCCTACTTTACCTACTTGACGAAAGGGAACGAACTTAGCCGGGTTTATGGATTGGATTCAGTCAGCCTCACTCCTTCCTTTTTATGTTGTCGTGATGGTTACCGGCGAACGCTCCCAAAGGCGACCCTCTCGAGTTTCCAGCTGTTTTCTATATTGAAGTAGCCTTTCGTCGCCTCGAAAGAAGTCACTATCAAAGAGCTCGCCCTACTGAAGTACCAAAGGTGCGCTCAGCCCGGTGACTAAGAAATGGGTTTGCGCTTGAATTTCAGTGATGAGGTTTTTTGAGGGAAGTAGGGCTCTTATTGACTAAAAGTGCGTTCTTCGCTTTCCTTTAGAATGAACGTTGCTATGAAACCCCTACTACTTACTTTGTTTGATTCAAAAGGCGAACGGCCCCCCAACAAGTCGTATGGGGTGGGGTGCTTGTGATAAGCTGCCTTGGATATGAGGAATTATAAAAAATAAATAAATAAAGAAAATAAAATAAAAAGAAAGGAAAAGTCCGGTATTTGACGAAGATCTTTCTATCAATAGATAGGAATGAGTGTTCGATATAGGGGATAGAATCCATCTGCTCTTTCTCTCTCCATTTTTCTTCCCCTCTAACGCGGGCCGGACAGCGGCGGGCGCGGGAGGAAGAAAGCTAAGAGAAGACGCTCTTCTCTTAGGTCCTTTTTTTCAGTGCAGGAAAGCGCTCTCTTTTTGCCATCCCTGCAGCTTTCCTTTCCAGATTGTTTATTGAACGCATGGCGTAGCTAGGACCCTTCAAATCATGTTTGAGCCTATGTTCAAACCAAACAAACCCACCTCCTATTTGAGTCAGTAGCCGTATTTGATGATATTCAGTAGCCGTATTTGATGATGTTGATGTTTCAAAGTCACTTCAGTAATTTAGCATTGAAGATAAGGACAGAAGAAGATAGGTAGCTTTCCGCCCTAACTAAAACATCTAACATCTAAATCTTAATAGGATGCAGCTCGTCCCGATCTGTCTCCGGTCGTAACTAAGATAGATCTATTAATCTCTGAGAAGTCCTAAAGCAGAAGTCATCTATTGTGGACAGGACTAGGAAGACGGAGGTCTATGAGCTTGAATAGCTTACTGAATTAGCTCAGTAAGGCCTACAGCTTCTCTTGAGTCTATAGGAGTTCAGTCGAGAAGATCAGGGTAGATATGCCCCGGAAAGCAAGAAATCCCTAAATCCAGTCAGTTGGAAATCTGATTTAGGGTAAAAGGCTGGTTTAGCTCAACAATTGATAGATTGCTTTATATTGTCCGCTTCGTTCTATTTGCCGCTAAAAGCATTCTGTCCTGATGGTTTTAAAAACCTAAAAAGATGGCTGTTATCACCTGCTGACGAACTGGTGAGGTTTGCAGAGAAAGAGAATACACTAAAGATCCCCTAGCTTCTAAAAGCAGAAATTCTCACAGGCCTTTATTTCGAAGTTTCAGATTCGATTTCAAGGCAGCTTTTCTTTAGTCCTCAGGATATGATTCTTATGATTCTTTGGTATGTTACCAGGGGCTGAGCTCAATAGCAACTTACTCAAAGACAAAGACTTAGACTTTAGCCTCCGTATGTTCCTACTGTGAGGATAGGGGAATCCCCGGTGGTAAGGAATCCAAATAGAATCCAAGGGAATAGACTTCCTTGCTGCCGAACTTATCAGAAGAGACTGGGCCTGTAGAATGTAGAAAAGAAGACTATTTCGATTTGAGTATTAGAAACAGAATGCCTTGGTTTAGACTTCTAAGGAAGGGCTTTTCTTTTGTAACTACCTAATCCCGGTCAATGGCCTGACTAAGGAAATTGCTGCAGTTACAGAGGGGAGAATTGGAATTGAATCCAAGGCTTTGCCTCTAGGATCATCTTACCTTCTAACTAAGGCAGTTTTCTACTAATTCAATTCAATCGATGTTTTCACCTTACTTAACTAGAGAGCAGATGCTGGAGGGGAAGGAAGACCGGGCTTTCGCCCCAGGCTTGAGCCTTTAAATGAAAGGTATAAGCTGTGTTGTGATAGGCACGAAGTCAAGCAACCTATGAGTAAGTACTCCCGGTCTATACCTTGGTTAAAGTATCTTGCCAGGTATGCTAAGCTACATTGGTTTTCTATCCCTAAAGAGAATAGGCATCTTATTACGGATAAAACTACGTTTAAGCCTGTTACATGAATCAAGTTTTCATTTTCTCCGGAAAAGCCCCTTTCCAGCTGACGTTGTCAGTCCACTAACGGCGGTATACAGTAAGTCAGTATAAGTCAGTACAGGAAGGGCACGCGAAATAGACAACTACTTACTAGGCTAGGGTAGTAGTTTTTTCATCTTCCCTTTATTTTACTTTACCCTAGTGGAAATTCATTTTTCAAAGTTACTAGGTAATTAGTGAAGAGGTTGATAAAAGTGACAAGCTTGGTGGAAAGCTCTTATCTTAGGAGGAAAAGCTAAGTATGCCCGAGTAGTCTTGATATTGGTTGGTTTGAGGTTTCGTTAGTTTTATACTAACAAGCAAGCTTCGGCGACCGCTCGACCTAGCGCGTTAGCCCTAGTACTATATATAGGGAAGGCCTATGCGAAGAAAAGGCATGCCCATCATCAAAGCAAGCCCAAGTCCATGCAAGAAGGCCCTCCAGATCTGTCCAAATTAAAAGCCCGTCAAAGGCATATGAAATCATGCAAAGGATCCGAGCCCATCCAAATGATGTTCAGCGGGCTAAACCCAAGTACGGCTACTGATCCCAATATCTATCACCTGTATATAGTAATAATAAATGGATTGATACTAAACCTATACATGTAGAAGATCTGTCTAACATAAACCCCCGCAGTGGCGAAAAAATTGTATTCTATCTAAGGAATGAAATGAATCGCCTTCAGACGTGAAAATGGATTGTAAACTATGATCTGCCAAGCTAAGCTCAATCACAACCATTTATTTAGTGTACCTACTTGAGCCGGATGAGGGGAAATTTTCACGTATGGAGCACTGAGTTACTTACGGAATCTCAAATCTCTCTCGCTTCTTCAGCTTGTTCCTGTCCGTCTATTCGGGATGGGGCAGGCAGCCCACATACATGAAGAGAAGAATAGAGAGGGGGTTATCCTGCTTAAACTTGGGAAGTTTACTACTGGAAATTGGGAAGGGCTATAAGTAGGCCGTTTGCTATTGCTATAAGGGTTGCTCGCCTTTATACGGCTTGGCTTCGCTATCGCTTCTATGTAGTGTAGTGGTCGACCTAAAAAGTCGTATTCCTTCCATGCCTATTATCCAGTGCTAGAAGCTTCGCCAGAAGCAAGCAAGACGAGGTCGCTCTGCTTCGTAGACAAGGCTTGTTCCGTACTTTACTTACGAGCTCGTGTAGTACTCGCCCCTATCTCTTCTCTAAAGGGGCGCACACTCGCTGTCTACTAAATGAGCTCATGAAGCGATCCGGGAGCGAAGCCTTAAATTGAGTTGCTTCCCCCCTTTTCTTTTCCCTCACCCTACTCTTTCATTTCCGCTTAAACTTCCCCGGTTTGGGGGATTAATTGATTGGATACCCGAGAACCATAATCCTTCCTAGGAACAGCTTCTACGACGATAGATAGGGGTCAGGTTTGTTTGGCATATATGCCCCCTGCCCTCCAAACAGTATGGGAGCCTTTCAGCTCGTACTGCTCACACTCCTAGATCTTCACGGCACCTCCTCCACCATAATGTGAGCTGGGAGCAGCTCCGAAAGAAAAGCGAGGCCTACTTAAATAAGTAATGAGCTTTCAACAACGTTAACAACACTACGAAAAAAGTAACCTATGGTTGCCCACTGAGGGGAAATTTACGTCCCTGCGCACCAGCTGAAAAAGCCCTTTCCCTTTTTTTAATGCAGGTTTACGTCGACATGATTCCTTTACTATAGATTTACGTCCTTGCTTAGCCGAGCAGGTTCGAAGACCACTAGGGATTCGTTGAACATCGTTCAACTCATTTCGTTAGCTTTGGATAGTACGTAAATCCTCATTCATCATTATCAAATAAATAGGATGGAATTTCCCGGTCGCATTCGATCTAGAGAAAGTCTTTGCCTAGCTAGTAAGAGGATAAGGAAAAGTGCTAAGCCTAAGCTGGTGGAGCATTGCTTTGAAGGTGATCTACAGGGGCCTTATTTATTTAATTGAATCTTTTTTACTCTTTTACTATGAAAAGGGGTAGGTGTTCTAGACGCACTATGAGAGGAAGGGGCCAGTCCTGTAAAGAATGACTCGTGGAACTCCTACCATATATATTGAAGAGGGCACACTTCGGGAAACATGGCTTTGATCGTAACAAGGTAGCCTTCCCTTAGGCTGGATCGAATAGAGTAGCGGCTTTCAATAGATTGGAAGACTATCATCGTTATATGACTAATATTCTAACAAAGATAGAAGATGAAGGTAGAATGTATTGAGTTTTATCCTTGTGCTGTCTTATAGGTTGATAAGGATATTATCAAAGCTGAATCAATAAATTATGTATATAAAGAAGATCTTAAGAGAAGGAAAGG